>VCAZ01000120.1:695000-1038296 GCA_005784505.1 Bagarius yarrelli
AAATGGAAGATGGGAAAATTTATAGTGAGAAAAAACTGAGACACAAACTGAGACAGAGAAAGAAATATATATATATATATATATATATAGATATATATATATATATATATATACTATATATATATATATATATAGAGCTGAAATATAACTGATCTCCCTCGGTCTAGGTCTCATCTCCTAGAGTTTAATGATCATGACAACGGTGCGGAATCAACCCAGAATTACACAGTAGGAACTTGTCAATAATCTCAAGGCAGCTGGAACAAAAATCCCCAATAAAACTTATAGATAACCCAGTACGCCATAAAGGACTGAAATTTCGCAGTGCCTGTAAGGTCCCCCTGCTCAAATAATCACATGTACAGACCCATCTGAAGTTTTCTAATGAACTTCTGAATGATTCAGTGTAGAACTGGGTATTTGGAGAGGAAGCCTGCTGTCTTTGACCCCTAAGAACACAATTCCCACCGTCAAACATGGAGGTGGAAACATAACTAAGAAGTAACTAAGGGGGCGGGACAACTGCACCTCATCAAGGGAACAATGAACAATGGGTCAGGACCTGTTTTTCACAGCCAGAGCATTAAAATGGTTTAAGAAGAAGGTCTTGGAGTGACCTTAATACCATAGAAGATCTATGGAGAGAGCTAAATTGGCCCAGCGTTTAGCAACATGGTTTAGCCCAGGGTTTAGCAACATTGCTAACATGGGTTTAACACCAAGTACTACGTTTTTGGCAACTTGTTGGTGCCCACGATCTTTTCATCAGCAGTTCAAAGTCGACCACTGAGCTACCACTTCCACAGCAAAAAATGACTTATTTACACCAGACTATACTGTGATCCTTCTTTCAGTTGTTACCAAATATAAGATCATCTTTTTGGAACTTCTTGCTCTTTAGAAGCACTTTAATTTTAGGTAAATGATAAAATCCTGGATTCAATCAGTGGATTTGGTAGTTGTGGCTCTCCTTTTGGAGGAGGCTTGGGAAGGTGGAAGGGTGTTTTTGGTGACAGGTCCAAATAAATGCACTAAAATACCTTTGTGACATTGTGCCATCTGCAGTCTGAAGGTACTGACTTAGCAACTTAGTCAGGCCTTGACTACCGTCATGGGTGTATTTTGGTCCAGTCAAGAAAAAATTTGCAAGCCTGCATTTGACTTCTGTGCAATGTGCTTTTGGGTTCGGACTTGTTGAGGCATCTCACACAGCATGGAGGCAGATAGATTAAAGGTGACCACTACCTTCCCCCTGTAGGACAGCTGGAGCAGCAACTTAGTCCACTGATACAACTTGGCCCTTGATTTCGCCACTCAGTTCTTGCTTTGATGTATTGATTATTTACCCATCCCGGGACTTAGAGGCACTATGCAGGGCAAAGCTAATTGCATCTTCTGCTCATCTGGGTAATTTTGTTAATTAAGATTAGTCACTGTTTGCATTTGTTTGCAGTAGGCAAGTCTTTTAGACAATGCTGGACAAGGAAAGGTTAAAAAAAGTTAGTAAAGACCTTTGTGATTACAGGTGCATGTGTATGTGCATTCTTGGCGTCATACATCCACCATATATATATCAGATATGACATATGACATCAAAGCAGAGTGAATTTAATGTTGGATAATGTTTAAATTTGATACCGATAAATAAGTGCAATTTAACCACAAGGAACAATTTTTTGTCGTCTCTTCAGTGGGATAATAAGAATTCGGGCTTAACTTCAGTACTTTTTTTTATTTTCCATTCTTAGGATTTAAACCTATTACTCACCTTGCATACTCGGTTTCACACACTACATAGTATATAGAATGGTGATATGTGGTTCAGACAGAGCCATGGTCCACATACAGATAGTACAGTTTTACACACCCTGTACCAGGCTAACAACTCAGTCGTCTCTTCACCAGAGGTCGTCATAACCGGAATTCTACCTTCTGCCTTTTATTCCGCTATCTCTTCCTGTAGGACTCACACATGTAGTGTATTGCGAAGTATTGTTTGCTATGAGACATGCCAAGCATTCTTTCATGCTCTCTGTTGTCCTGGTTTTTGATTCCTGCCGTTTCTTGACTTTGCTTATCTGCCTACTGTTTCAGATTTGTTTGCTTGGTTTACCGTGGATTATTGTGTACCACATTTCACCCGTTATTTGACTACGTTATTGAACTGCCCAGCCATAATAAATAAAGTTTTTACCTGCATGATGGATCCTGTGAAGCCCTCGTTCCTAACAACCGCAAACAAACAGCACCAGTATTAATGCAGTTTCTCTATTTCTTAGCAGTTGCTGAACTGTTATTTTTAGTTTAGTTAGAAAGGAATACAATTGCAGGAATTGTCCCGGGTTCTTCTGTCGCTTTTGCTTGCTTTCTCTTTGGCTGATTAAGACTTTTTGCCGGAATAGTTAACGAGTATAATCGTGTAGTGATCGCTACATGATAAAAATGCATGTAATGCATTGAAGATTAAAGTTGCTATATGCTAATCCATGCAAGCCACCACCTTCTGCATTAATCTACCAGTATAATCTTTGCTTTTGGATGTAAGATATGTTATTAGAACCAGGTGGTCATCTAAAACCACAGAGTGGAACTTTCTATCTATACACTTTCTGCCTGAGGTGTCTGTAGTGTATTCTGTAGTGCAGTTTTAGTCCTCTCTGCAGATGAAATGTTGCAGTGAAGTGGTAGCTCGATGGTTATGGCATTAAACATCTGTGAATTGATTCATTGTTTATTTCCTTACTTGCTTTCTGCTATCCTTCTATTTAAGTTAACTCAGTTTAATTTCCATGACCTGCCACTGCTTGTTCCTCAAGCATCTACATTAACCCTTTATTGCTTAGCCCTTGCTGCTCTGGATAAGCGTGACCATTTATCTGGTGGGCAGTGGTGGCTCAAATGGTTAAGGTGCTGAGTTGCTGAACTGGAGACCAGGAACACCTGGCTTAAAGCCCCACCACCGTCAAGCTAACCACCCTTAACCCTTCCTGCTCCAGGGGCACTGTATCATAGCTAGATGATCATCAGATAATAGCTGTATCATAGCTAGACCCTGCTCTCTACCCCCCAACTTACTAAGATGGGATATGCGAAGAAACAAATTTCACTGTGCTGTAAAAAAAGTATATGTGACAAAATAAAGACATTTATCTATCTATCTTTTACTTGTTGCCTCTTTACTCCGACCCAATTAGGTCTGAGCGGACAGTTTCCAACCAGTCGAGTCAAGTGCCATTTATTAATTTAGCACTTATAACGGTCGAGATTGTGCCAAAGCAGCTTTACAGAATCACATCGAATAAGATATTAAACACTTACTAAAAATTAACATTAAACACTCACTCTAAAACACTTTTTAACACATTTAATGAATATCTGTGAATTAAGAGTCCCCAACTGAGCAAGTCCGAGGCAACAGCGACAAGACACCAAAACTGCATAAATGGAGAAAAAAAACCTTGGGAGAAACCAGGTTCAGTCGGGGGGTCAGTTCTCCTTTGACCAGACAAACCAGCAGGTTCTTTTATACTGCAGTAAAGTTTCTGTTGTCTTGTCCAGATGGCCGTCTAGAAGACAAGATCATCACTGGAAAACTGTCACTGGAGCTTATTGTCTCTAAGTGCTGATCCACCAACTGGACTGGATACAGACTGGATCTGGTGGTAACTGTGATCTTGAAGTAAGAAAAGAAACAGATTTATGTTAGTGTAAATGCCATTCACTGAGCTTAGCCACCATCGCCAATACTCGCTTTTGATTTTAGTTTTGCACCAAGCGATTGGGCTTTAGATGAAAATACAGAACAGTAAGAGAGAGAGAGGGTGTCAAGCAATACACTTGTGCTTACTGATAAAAGTTTAGAATTATTAGTTCACCCGATAGGGGTCAAACCACTAGAGGGCAAAAGCAGAGCAGAACAGAGCCGGGTTATTCATAATTAATCACTACCACACAGACCAGATCAGGGGTGAACACTTCTACACATTCTAAACGATCAACTGGGGACCAAGAAGACTGAAAAAATAGACCACATTAGTCAGGGAAAGCCAGCAGTGAGACAGGGCTGGCTCAAATGGTTAAAGCTCTGGGTTGTTAATCGAGGGATCAGGGTTCAAGCCCTATTTCTGCCAAGCTGTGACTGCAATGAAAAATAAAATCACTGTGCAGTAATATACACTTACTCATTCATATGAAAGTACATTTGGTTCATTTGTTTAAGTTTCATTGACAACATTTGTTCAATTTAATTCAATTTTATTTGTGTTGCGCTTTTTACAGTGGTGATTTTTCTCAAAGCAGCTGTACACAATCAAAGATAATTTTATATATATATATATATATATATATATATATATATATGTGTGTGTTTGTGTGTGTTAATACATTCATCAGTGATACATTAATGCAGCAATGCATTTTGTGGCAAAATAAATTCTTAAAATAAGTTTTGATACTAAAATACATTACCTTGGCTGAATTTTTACCCCACTGATGAAGCAACTGTAATATTGAGTAATAAAGTTAAAACTTGTTTAAACCATATAACCACTTGTGCAAAGGTTATATTATAATTTTCTTTATTCTGGATAAAATAAATCTAAAACTTTAATAAATAAAAAAATTTAAAGTGATACATTTTTTTTTTTAGATTAACTTATACCAAAAACATGAGACATTTTCTATTTATAATGATTACTATGTATATATAAATATAATTTTTTATGTTAGATTTAAAAAAAAAAATTAATAATAATAATAAAAAAGTATTTTGGGCTTTTTTGCATTGATTTATAGGACAGTGGATAAACAGGAAGTGATGTGGAGGAGTAAGGTGTTGGACTACCAACCTGAAGATTGTGGGTTTGATTCCCAGCTCCACCAAGCCACCACTGTTGGGCCCCTGAGCAAGGCCCTCAACCCCTAATTGCTTAGTTGTATAAATGAGATAAATGTAAGTCACTCTGGATAAGAGCGTCTTCCAAATGCTGTAAATGTAAATGTAAATCATGTGGGAAATAGAAATACTGGTGAACGGTCCCTCAGTCGTACCTGAAGCGCAACATGCTTTCCACAAGGCTGCCATGCAAACTACTGGATGGTATTTGATAGAAAAGTTTATAACTTTTGATCAAAAAAATAATATTAGCTAATTAAAGCAAAAGCATGTTATCAACAAATACAACATTCCATCAGCAGATATAGGATCACTTCAATTCCGACATCCTAAAGGGGTCACATGAGGCTAAACATAAGGGGTTAATACTTAATAACAGGTTTGGGTTTTACCGGAAATACCATTACATTTACATGGAACATTTAATGAACAAACATTCACAGTACTTAACTGCCACATAAAACTAGTAAAAGTAGTAAAATATAATTCATGATTTTAATGAATCTAATCTAATATTTTTAAAGACATGAAATTTTAGATCAGCTTGCCTCAAAATCATCTTCTCTTTCCTTTACTGTAAACGTGTAAAATGCACTTACACGTTTAAAGACGGTTTACCCCATAGAGCCTCCAGCCACGGTTTATCCTAAATAATTCAATTCAATTTTTAATTCATCTTTATTTGTTTGGCGCCTTTTACAATGGTTATTGTCACAAAGCAGCACACAATCAAAGGAAGTATAAGACGCAAATGAATCAGAAATCAGTTTGTCCTTTATGAGCAAGCCGGAGGCGACGGTGGCAAGGAAAAACTCCCTGAGACGGAATAGGAAGAAACCTTAAGAGAAACCAGACTCAACAGAGAACCCATCCTCATTTGGGTGAAAAACAGGTAGCAGGAATTATGCAGTCACACTGGGTGTCTAAGCAACTGAAGTCATAAGTCTTCGAAGGACAGCTTGAACGTCCTCATGGCACTTTTGACAGTTAAAAAGTTGCTGTGAAAATTGGTCAGTTGATTTACACTTTAGTTGATCAGGTTCATTATAATATCTTGTTGCCAGATTAGAGAAGGAAGCTAACTGTGCGCTGTCACTAATGAACACTGTGCTGTTGTTCAGTATTTTTTAGGAGAATGTACATACATTAATCTGAGCATGGCTTTGTTGTCAGTATGACTAAGCTAACAAAAGCTACACTGAAGTAAACTGAGCCAAAGACAGACTGCAGCATTAGTAGTAGATACCCCCAACCCCCGCCCCCCTACTTTATCTGCCACCAAAACAAATGAATGCAACTGTCTCATCCTAGAGCCATAAGCAACACTACTTGTTTTGCATGCAGTAGAAAGCTG
The DNA here is from genome assembly GCA_005784505.1 of Bagarius yarrelli. NCBI lineage: Eukaryota > Metazoa > Chordata > Actinopteri > Siluriformes > Sisoridae > Bagarius > Bagarius yarrelli. Next base: position 701,249 of record VCAZ01000120.1, read on the forward strand.
CACAGGTACGAGAACAACACGGCTGTCTGCTGATATCAGTAAGAAACAAGGAGGATGATTTAAAGGAGGAAATGCATAGAAATGAAAATGATGATGAAAATGATGAAACTTTCTGATTGCCACAGTGGGATGGAACCAGTGCAACAGCAGACGTGAGATGATAAACATGCTGCAGTTACTAAAAGTTCTCCATATTAATCTCATTTTAAATATAATCTACGTTTTACTGGTAAATCTGCTTCAAATTAACTTGTTGTTTTTTTCTTCTTCTTTGCACTGTTAACCAGTTCTAATCTAATCTAATCTTTTTGAAGCTTATGGGACACCATAATGGACTTTGGGACATTGTCTTGAAGCAGCTTTAAACAGAATACAAGTGAAAACTTTAAGTTTGTCTCTGATGAAGAAGCCGGTGGCGACTGTGGCTAGAAAAACTCCCTGAGATGAAGAAACCTTGAGAGGAAACAGACTCAAGCGAGAACCCGTCCACGTCTGGGGGACACCAAATGTCATCCAATGTGAATATGACTATCATTTGATGTAGCCATGACTGTCACGAAATGTCAGAACTTTTTGCAACAAAGTGTCATGCAGCCAAACCATTTTCCATGTGTGCTGGGTTACATTCTGCCCTTGTTGCCCTGAACCACAACTACCTCCCATATTTTTTTTTAGTGGTCACTTTTGCTGAAATTAGCAAATCTGTCAAAGCACAACACATCTTCCTTAAATATTTCTGCATCATTGATGGTTTTTGCAATAAACAACTCCTAAATCATATGATTTATTCTGTAAATTGTACTTGATATCATCAGTAGGTGGATACAGGAATATATAAAACGTTCAAGTCATGTCATGCACAAAGTTTTATAAACTTATAAAAATTTAAGTAGCAACATAAGCAGGAGAAACGTTAGTGTTTTTAAATATTAATTTTTCTGTCCCAAAACAGTTCTTTCTCCAAAAGTTTTGTTCAATTTCGAAACTGACTTTAACTGAACCGGTAATACAAAGCATAATTTTAGGGTAATATATTTTAGCACTGATTAATGCTAGTGCTTTTTCTTTCACTGCAAATGAGCTAAAACATCTAGCCAGGAGTATATATACAGTAGTACAACATGTACTATACAATGTGTGTCTAAATCAGGGAACACTTGCCTTCTGTATGTCTTAAGTTAACCTTGAATAGGTCAGATGTGTGTTCTTTAGGTATGGAGCTAAACTCTCAGGACTCCGACCCTATAGGACCGAGTTTGGTGATCCGTGGACTAAATGCTGTAATGCCTTACATCTGAGCAAGCATTAATGAAGCAAAATGCATTTCTAGCATTTTGGCAAATACTCTTACCCAGAGTGACTTACCTTTTTATTTATTTGTTAAAATTCTTGATCAGGAGCCCGGCATTGGCAGTTTTGTGGTGCTGGAAATGAAACCCATGATCTTCTAATCAGCATTCCAAAACCTAAACCACTGGACAGAAAGAAACCCTCGGCTAAAATTTTGTTCGGATCCGTTGGTTGCGAGGAAGGATGACATCATCACTAGCACATTTGTTATTTATCATTTTAAAATTAGCATTGTAAACAGTTAGTCTTTAAGCTGTCTACTTACTACTTCCTGTTCCTGTGGCTCTTCCAAGGTAGGAATGTCCCTTTTTTGGTGTTGGGTAGGAACATTAAATGTTGTATGGGAGAGAACATTTTAAGTATGTGGACTTAAATAGCTCTTTTATTGTCCAGTTTGTGTTTTTTTTTTTTTTAATTTTGAGTCATTATTTTTTTATGTCATAAATAAGTGCATTTTTAATTCTCCACTGACAGAAAATAAACACCCTTTTTGGTTTATATCTGTGCTTCTGAGCTTCTGATCTACCACCCCCTCTTGGTCCCTTTGGGACATGTTATGATATTATTCATTCGGGTAATTACTTGGTTTATAAAGGCCAGGTGGACTGGTGGGATTTGGGTTTGTTGTAAATGAGTGTTAGTTTCTCTTCTTTCTTCTTTATTAATCTGGGCTCATATTCACAAAACATTTTATCGTACCACTAAGAATTCTCCTGAACAGCAGTAAAAGTTTTCTCTTAAAACCTACTCAAAGCTGCTAAGACAAACTTAAACAAAAGTTTTAAGATAAGAGCAAGAGCAGGGTCGATCCCGTTGCTATGGATGATGTCAATATGCTTGTTAACTGTAAACAGTGAGGGAAGGGGTCTCTGTCAGAGATTCATCAATGGAAGTAGTGTAGATTTGTCAAAACCCCGGATCTGTGGCCTTACACTTTCGAAGATCATTACAGGTCACATATACTTTACAGCACAGTGAAATTTGTTTTTTTTTGCATATCCCAGCTAAAAGGGTTTGGGTTAGGGTGCTAATTTAGGAGTCCTAAATTTAGGACTGTCACACTTATTATTTTTTAAAGATTTCCCCCTAAATCATCATGGAGTTATAAGCTTTCAGCCTGAAGATGTTTTGTGTCAGGCCCTGATTAGCAGTTTAACACCTTAACCACTAAGCTACTATTTCCCCATATATACAAATTAACTGGACATCAGGCTGGAGTATATCAAGTATAAATGCTGGAAATGATCTGAAAATTGTTGCAGTAAAAACATAAATAGATTTACATTGTCAGTCATGTGTCAACATATCATGATTTTGTATATTTTGTGTGTGTGTCCAGACCATAGGGCCGAAGGAGGGCTGGCAGGTGTACAGTTCTGCTCAAGATGCGGACGGTCGCTGTATCTGCACCGTAGTGGCCCCGGAACAAAACCTCTGTTCCAGAGACGCTAAGAGTAGACAACTACGGCAACTGCTGGAGAAGGTACTGAGATGCAAATATCACACATACAATCATATACTGTAGATAGACTACTGAAATGTAAGAAGATATTTCTGAATAAATTAGATTCAACTTCAACATTGTCATTGTGCAAGGTACATGTGAAGAGCCAATGAAATGCAGTTTGCATCTAACCAGAAGTGCATAAGTGGCTTATTTACAATAAATAGCAGTGTAATTAATAAGGGTCTGAGGTTGATAATTACAGAGGTGGGTAAATAATGTAAAGTAGGTGCAGTTGTGTGTATATAGTATCCATAAGGGTGTATATAGTGTAATACGGTTATAACAGGCAAAGTATGACATAATGGATATATACATACAAGTGTTTGGATGATACAGTAAATACAGAGTAAATGTGGATAGAATAGAGAGAAGTGTAAGGATAGATAGTTATGGATGTGTGATACAGTAAATACAGAGTAAATATGGAGGGAATAGAGAGAAGTGTAAGGATAGATAGTTATGGATGGTGCAAAGATGCATTGATGATGATTAAGAAATGGGAATGCAAATAGGCATAGGAAAAGTTCTGGTGGGAAAGGTGCTAAGATCTTTTAAGAGTAATTTTCCAGGGCCTACACTAGGAGAAATGAATGGTATTAACAGGTATTGTTTTCAAAATCTAAATTTCTGACATCCCAATGACACAATCAAAACTGTTACTGGTTCTTTTGGACCCTTCTGGTATATGATGCTTTGGAGCTTGCCATTAAAATAGAAAAATGGGTTGATTCTAGGTAAAAAAAGATACCCTGTCTTCAGCAGCAAAGGTGGTCTTCTCTACAAGATAGCAAGCCCACTGAGCAAATAAGTGTTAAGACCTTGCTCAAGGACTCATAAATAGCACAACCTTCTAATTAGAAACCCGAAGCCTTAACGACAAGGTTACAGCAAAACTAATCAGAGCAGCAACTCATAAATTAGCAACCCGAAAGCCCGAAAAGACTTGGCATCAGACTAATTACAGCAACCACCTTAACCTTCTAACCTCAGCCAGATTCAGCAAAATCATTTTTACAAGTCATTTACCAATGAATACACTCTTGTACTCTTGCAAAATATCTGGGTTATTGTTTAAAGGATCTTTGTTTTTAAAGGATCAAAATGCTGAGGCTCTGGTTTATTGCACCACGGATCAGTGCCCAGGTTGGGCTCTTAGGCACCACTACTGCCAAGCTGCCCAGGTTGGGCTCTTAGGCATGGCCCTTAGGCCTCTCTACATCAGGAGCACCATACTAATAGCACCATGGCTGATTCTGTGCACTGACTAATCGGAGCACCATACCAACACTTCTGTTCAATCATTGTTTATGATCATGTTGATGCCTACCTTCACCGCCTGGACTATAAAGCTTGACAATCTGCTGATCTGATCTGATCTGATACTTGTTGCAAACTCACCATCTAGAAAGCCCCTGTCGGAGCATAGGGGCAGCCTCATCAAAAGCATGCATGGATATCAGAACCTCATCAAAAGCATGCATGGATATCAGAGTGCAGTCAAGCTAAAATTGGCTGAAATCCAAGCAGAAGGAAGATGCTAAATCAGATGGCCGCAGATTTTCCCAAAGCATTAAGGCCTTTACAAAGCGGCTTTTCCCCAAGCATTTGGTGCATCCCGGGAAAGGCTTCAGGGAATTGAAAATGCATGTCAAGAAATGAATTTTTATCCAGGTTGAAGCATCAATTCCCTAAGAATGCAAAAGGTGTTCAACAGTGAATTTTTATCATCTTCAGGTTGAATCGATCACCTCCCTAAGAGCAGAAATTCAACAGTGAATTCACAGTGGTTACATGATCTAATTACTAGTTATAATATTAAATTAGACTACAAATTACAACCAATCAGAAACATAAGATTCAGCTATATGACAAGGCGAAGGTCATTAAAACGATCCTGAAACAATAACAGAAATTTAGTGCGACTGTTGTTGTCTTTTGGTTTTGAATTGCAGAGTGTTTGCTATGATGGGTTACTTTTAGTTTCTACAAGTAAAAAGAGATCATGGCTTCAATTTCCAGCATCACTAAGCTACCACTGCGCGTCCCTGAACAAAGCCCTAAACTCTTAACTGCTTGGTTGGATAAAAAAAGAAGTTAAATGTACATCGCTCTAGATAAGTGCCAGAAATGCAACGCAGAAATGTAATCAACTGAACTGTCTTTTCAGCATGTCAGCAAAGTGGACTTAAATAAATGAACCTACGTAATTTGGATGGGTTTCAATCGCCACAAAACTGCTGCTGGTATTCCGCACAAGTAACAAGCAAGAAGACAGTTGCTTGTAAAAGAGCAAGGATTAAGCTCTGCTAGCTCATGATATTATTTTTTAGCAGGCATTTGCAAAATATTTCATCTTCTTAGAACACAGCCCCTCAGATACAAAAGTTAAGTTAAGTTCCCTTTATTTATAAAGCGCTTTTAACAATCGGGAGACGACAATATAAAACATTTATTAGAACAGTCAATTTGATTGATATCTATAAATTTAGAGTCCCCAACTAAGCAAGTCAGAGGCGACGGCGGCAAGGAACCAAAACTTCATTGGTGAGAGAATGGAGAAAAAAACCTTGGGAGAAACCAGGTTCAGTTGGGGGGTCAGTTCTCCTCTGACCAGATAAACCAGTAGGTTACTCATGCTGCAGTAAAATTTCGTGATCTTGTCCGGATGGCCGTTGAGAAGACAAAAGATCACTGAGAAACTGCCTTATTGTCTCCAAGTGATGGTGACGACGGTGAGCTCGGAATAACAAAGAACAAACATAAGTTAGTGTAGATGCCATTCGGTTGATCTGATTATTGCAGCAACAATCCTTTGATGGATCTGAATAATAAAAATGTGTGTATTATGTGAAGTCCAGGTTAAAGAGAGTCTTTAATCTAGTGTTAAACTGGCAGAGAAATGATTTTCATGGGAAAAAAACCCAGGAACAGTAATGGTCGATATTATCACATCAGTGCTGACTGCTATGCAACATAACATCCAGTACACAAGCGAAGAGCCGGTTACACCAGGCAGTTCATATCTAAAGCAGCCTCGATCTCAGCAGACTTTGATTCTTATGCAACAGACTTGAAGAGCTTTGCTTTTTTGATGTCATATCAGAAAAAACCTTGTTGACTTGAGTGTCGGCATGAGTCTTTCGGAATATCAGAGCATCACTGTCAGCTATTTCAATACACCTGCACCTTCAACATCTGTCAACAACATCTGTTCAACAGCTTCAGCTTGGTGAGTCTCGGGAACTCAATTCCACAGTGCTGGAAGCCAGTAGCTGTCTGTCAGCTGGCACACACTCATCAGACGGAGAGCTGATCTCAACTGTAGGAATCGTCAACACACAGAACACAAGAAAAAAGTGACAATTCAGCATGAAACTGAACAAAAGAAAAAAAAAACATGGCTGTAAAGAGACAACATAAAAGCCAGGCATAAAACCATGACCGGTGCCTCGTTCGGAGGGTGCAGGTGTAATGGTGGTTAGCTAGCTTAATTCAATTCAGTTTATTTCTATAGCATTTTTAACAATTAACATTTGTCTCAAAGCAGCTTTACAGAACATAAGAATACCAAAGTCTACGAGTAATGTTGGAAAAAAAAAAATGTTTTTTAGTGATGGATTCATTCAACTAAACCCCAAAGTAACTCCATCAGTTATCAATCACATATTTATATTCGTCCTTATTAATTAAGAATAACAATGCAGAAATTATTGATCATGCTGTTCCTAGACGGTTTTCCTCTTAAGAAGACGTGAACAATCTCGGCCCTGGAGGGTCGGGGTGTGCTGCAGAGTTTAGCTCCAACACCTTCCTGTAAGTTTCAAGTTTATCTAGCAAGATCTTGATTAGTTGGTCCAGGAGTTTGATTAGGGTTGGAGCTAAACTCTGCAGGACACCCCGACCACCCAGGATGGAGATTGGTAACCCCAAAATAATAATAATAAAGAATATATACAGTATAATATGAGTTAAGGATTGTTTAGTATAAATGGTAGCAGAGACATATCTTAATATAAAGGTAGTGTGGACATAATGTTAGCTATCTTATTTTTAATTATGCTAAAAGTTCACACAAACCCATAAATGTCAGAATCCACCCTATTCATTGGGATTAGCAGGCCTAGAAGACACACCCCCTTTACTGAACCTATAAGAAATAGAGGCCTTGTCCTCTTAAGAGAAACTGGCAGTCACTTATAGACTGGGTCTGGCAGATGCAGAGGCCACGCCTCCTACCCTTGGACTGACAGGTGCACATTCCATGCTTCCTGGTCAGTAAGAGTAGCGGATCCCCTTTAAGCTGAATGATTAATAGCAACATCATTGATTAATAGCGTGTGCTTAATTTAGCAGATCTGCACAATATGCTAATGTTAGCACTGATATTTATGAACATTGCCATATTCTTTATTGCTTCTGAATGGTTCCATACTTCTGATTTATGAGTTCCTCATGCTGCCACCTGGGAGGAGAGACAGGTTGTAAAACGAGGAGAAGCACTCGAGATGTCCAAAAGCTGTTCATCACTTCTGCATTTTAAACATTTATAACTGGAGGACAGTCTGGGGGAAAAAATGTGACGAGGACAAGCATTCATTAAAATATCACCATGATAACAGATGTTTAACTTAAAAATGACTGTAACTTAAATGTACAGGCTGGTTTATACACTGGATACAGATTAATTTATTTCATACAGAGAGACCACCATTTTTCTTTTTTTGTCCAGGTTGCTAGCTAGGCTAACATAGTAAGATACTGCTAGAGCTAGTTCTAAAGTGTATTAGTCTTAGTCTGTATTGCATTGTGTTATTTTCTGGGCTCTGGCACTCCTGATGCAGCTTTCCCCGATGAATTAGTGCTTTAGAGAAAGAAACAGAGTGCCAAAGAATGATGGGAATTGATAAGTGGTGCTAACGTGCAGTGACTGATGGCGCAGGTCCAGAACATGTCGCAGTCGATTGAAGTGCTGAACCTGCGCACTCAGCGGGACTTCCAGTATGTCATGAAGATGGAGAACCAAATGAAGGGACTTAGGACGAAGTTTCGACAGATCGAGGAAGACCGCAAGACTGTCATGGCCAGAAACTTTAAGGTAAGATTCGTAAAATGGGTTCCTGAATTTTAGAACTGTTTACAGAAATATGACGTAACACATCTGTAGAATTCCAGTAGATAAGTAAAGTGTTATAATAAAATTCCAGGTCTGCATGGATGCGTCACTGGATTTTAGCTAAAACAGAGCCATAACACCCCTGAGGTGGGTTTAATCAACTTGTAAGTAAATCTTAGGAAGAACAATGGAATCTTAGACAACGGGGTTCAATTCTGGCTCAGTTCTTCTCTGATACCACCCTCCTCCCCCACCCTCATATCTCTCTGTACTATCAATAAAGGCAAAAACGCCCTAAAATATCTTTTAACAAGAAATATAAGAAAAATTATATAATGAATTAAAAGGACAGGTGTGGTGACTTAGTGGTTTGCAATGTTTCCTCACAGTAAGAAGGTCCCGGGTTTGATTCCCGGACAGGGGGTCTTTCTGTGTGGCTTTTGCATGTTCTCCCCAGGGTGACCCCTGCCTTTTACTCAATGACAGTTAAGAGCCCCATGACCCTGATTAGGAATAAGTGGGTATAGATAATGGAAGAATGGATGGATGGATGGATGGATGGATGCACAAGTAAGAAGATGACACTGTAAAAGTTGCAGATAGACGAAGACAGTTCTCTAGCCTAGGATGGTTCTTTAAGCTCAGATATGACTGTGTAACACTGTCTAAGGATCATAAGCATCGGATTGATTTATTCAAGTTTAAGGAGTTCAAAACAAATAATATTTTAAATGTAACTTTGTAACGCACTGCCAACCCATTAAGAGACGTTAAAATCGGCATGACAAACATTCTTGTTTACGGACACCGGTTAAAAATCTGGCTATGGCATTTTGAATCATTTAAAGCACCTTCATGGACGTTTGGGGTTTTCCGAAGTACAATAGTCCAACCGGGAGAAAACACGCACGACTCTTTTATAGATTAAACAATAATCTATAAAAAAATATAACATGAAAATCTTATATAATTATTTTTATAACTACTACTAATTAAATCAGTACTTTGTTGTGAGATGAATTTTATTTGAGACCTGAAAACTGATCCCGTCATGACAGTGAGTTTTTACACCCCAGTGTTAATAAAGGTCAACAGAGATATAAACCAGTAAAAAGCTTTTAAATAAACAGAAACTAATTCAGTCCACCAGCACGGCTGTGCTCGACTCCTGCATGCACTGCTGCGTTTTGTGGCAGTGTGATGTGATAAATCGGCGCTCGGAGTGATAAACTGAATCCAGAGGAGTGAGTGTGGTAATAAAAGCTTGTCTGTGGAGCACACTGACATCATAAAAGCCCCGAGCAAAGATTTTTTCAGGATCACTCTTCTGCTGTACAGAATCCAACTGCTTTACTTCTTTCTTGGAAAACAAAAGGGTTTTAAGGCCATGTTTACATAGCATGTGTCATGTGACCCAATTGCTCCAGATCCTTCAGTGTAGTACAGATGGGGTATGACCCATGATTGTGTAAACAGGAAAAAACACATGGAATCTAATATTTTCGATCAGATATATGCCTTATTGTCTATCATGTAAGAAGACAGATCAGGTTTTAACCTGTCGCATGTCATTGAACACATGACGTCAACTGGGTCAGGTGGGGCTACCGGATCGCAACAGAGAGACTTTGTGTTTATGTTGTAGACCAGGGATGTCAGACTCGGTTCCTGAAAGGCCGTTGTCCTGTAGAGTTTAGTTTTAACCTTATTCCAAACAATAAAACATGTTTTTTTAAATAAGCCTGAAAGAAATGATAAGCTGGATCAGGTGCAATTAATTAGGGTTAAAGCTAAACTCTGCAGGACACCGACCCTCCAGGAACTAAGTTTGACACCCATGTTGTAGACCATGTGCTCAGTGTTTGTTTATGTTGTCTGGGTTTTGTCACGTGATTCCCTTTGTCATGTTTCTATTGGTTTTTAGTTCAGTCTTGTCATTGGTTAATTTTGGTCAATTTTGGTTTCCCCCCATTAGGTTTTGTATTTATACCCCTGTGTTGCAGTTTGTCTTGGTCTTGCATTATTGCTTGTGACAATTAGGTTCTGGTTTTAGTTTTAGTTCTATCAGGTTTTTGTTATTCCATGTTATTTAATTTTACTATTTTAAATTTTCTCTAATAAACTGTATCCAAACCTCATCTTACAACTTGTGACATCAACATTTACAGCATTTGTCAGATGTCCTTATCCGAAGTGACTTACATTCACTCCTGTATACATCAGAGCAAATAGGGGCTAAGGGCCTTGCTCAGGGGCCCAACTGTTGCAACTTGGTGGTGTAGGGAGTCGAACCCTGGTCATTCCAGTTAATAAATATCTATTATATATAGACTTACTCTGGATAATGATGTTTTCCAAATGGTGTAAATGTAAAGAATTCTAATATAATTTCAGGATTGGGCATCCAGATCTGCCATGTAAATGTGGCCCTTGGAGTCCACGGATTCTCTGCCACTCTTTTGGTGCTGGATGTTATGGTCCAGATTTATCTTTTTGCACATCCATACTCATCCAGATGTTATTCTCAAGTTTATGTCGTTAAGCAGGGCTGGGGGAAGTGGTGGCTCATGGTTAAGGTGTTGGATTACCAACCTGAAAGTTGTGGGTTCAATTCCCAGCTCCACCAAGCCACCACTGCTGAGCCCCTGAGCAAGGCCCTTAACCCCCAATTGCTCAGTTGTATAACAAGGGATATTGTAAGTCGCTCTGGATAAGGGCATCTGCCAAATGCTGTAAATGACTGTGGGGGATTTGATCATTCAGTCACGATAATATTAATGAGATCAGACACTAATGTTGGGTAAGAAATTCGGTCCTGATAATGAGGCTCTGTAGTGTTATTTTTGTAGCAGATCTTCTTCTGCATCTTGTTGAGGTCCATTCTATGCATTAATTATCTGAAAGCAAGTCAATGTGACTGGAAAGTGTCGCCACTTATTTCTAATAGCTTTATTTTCACCTACCAACTAATTATGTGAATCACAACTGAATCGCAAGTGTTGAAGTATTTGACAGTGATGGCAATCCAGATACAGACCTGTATTATAATCATTAATAAACAAAACAATACTTTTGTTATGTAAATAAGTATAAAAATTATGAACAGAAACGGTCCCAGCACTAACCTTTGGGGGACACCATCAAAATTTCAGATTTAATTTTTTGCTATTTTTCTCTAACTTTCAGAGAGAAAGTTTTGAACACATTTTTAAGCCATGAATTGTCAGTGCAATGTTAAAAAGAAAAATATCTTCATCTACATTACTATGCAGTGATAAGTGAAAGTAGAGGATAAGATCACTAAGACCAGATTCTTATCTGAATCATTATATTGTATTTCTATAAGCTGTTTGTGTTTATATATAATTGCATGTATTATACACTCTTTTCTTTATACACGCTTGTCTTTACTAGGTTTAGTGACTAACGGATTGGAATTAGAGTGTTTTTCTTTGAGAATAAACAGAATAGGGTCTAGAAATGTATTTTCTACACTGCCCCTCCAGAAATAAATACTCTAATATTTCATTGGACCGCATTTGGCTTTGACTACAGCACGCATTCGCCCTGGCATCATTTCAATACACTTCTGCAATATCACAACATTTATTCCTGTCCAGAGTTGTTTTTCTTACCAAGATCTTGTATTGATAATGGAAGAGTCGGACTGCTGCGTAAAGTCTTCTCCAGAACATCCCAAGAAGGTTTGGACTCTGTGGTGGCCAATACATGTGTGAAAATGATGTTTAATGCTCCCTAAATCACTCTTTTACAAATTGGGCCCAATCAAATCCTGGAATTGTGATCCATTGATGAAATAACCTGGTCAGTAAATATATTCAGATGTCAGCTGACCTTACTCTTAACGTCACTCACCCTGACCAACTGCAGCAACCTCTGATCACAGCAGCGCCTCCACAGGCTTGTACTGTAGGCACTGGGCATAATAGGTGCATCACTTCATCCACCTCTCTTCTTACCCTGATGTACCATCACTCTAGAACGGGGTAAAAATCTAGACTTATTACATCACATGACATTCTTTCATTGATACAGAGTCCAATCTTTCTGCTCCCTAGCAAACTGAAGACTTTTTTTCCAATTAGCCTCACTAATAAATGCCCACTTTTCTTCCTGAAAAAAGATAATGGTTCTTCCAGTCTTTAATAATGAATCAGACTGTTCTTCACCCAATGTTAATAGTTTTAGCAATCTACTTATATGTTTTTTTTTTTTTTGCTTAATGCATGTCAATAATTTGACCCTTCTAAAACTTCTCCCCAAAATGCGAAGCTAGTCACAGTACTTCTATACCTGCTTATTCCTTAATTAGGGGTCACAGGGATCTGCTGAAGTCTATCCCGGCCGTCTCTGAAAGGGTGAAAGACAGGATGGGGAAACCCTGGACAGGTCACCAGTCCATCACAGGGCCACACACACACACACACTCCTATGGGCAATTAAGAATGACCAATCAATCTGACATACATGTTTTTAGACTGTGGGAGGAAACCGGAGAACCCGGAGTGAACCCACACAAACACGGGGAGAACATGCAAACTTGAACCCGGGCCTTCTTGCTGTGAGGCAACAGTTCTAAGCTGTCTCGGGTTCAAGTTTGCATGTTTTCCCCGTGTTTGTGCTGCCCCTCACTGTATTAAATCGGTTTAATAACTTCTTTCCAGCTAAAACATAATTATCCATGCAGTAATTATTCAATGGGAGGCTCTTACCTATTTGTTTAGTTAAATCCAGTTGGTACATGCTTTGTACCTAACTGTATGTAACATAGGACACTAAACATACCCATGCAATTTTTTATTATGATCACAGTGCATAAGTAGCACAATAATATTTAGATTCCTGTCTGTTATAAATAAATAATTATAATATTCAACTTCATTGTGCAAGGTTCATGTACAGAGCCAATGGAATGCATTTTTCACATATCCCATTTTAGTAAGTTGGTAGTCAGGGCGCAGGGTCAGCTATGATACAGCGCCCCTGGAGCAGGAGGGGTTAGGGGTCTTGCTCAAGGACCCAATAGTGGTTGACTTGCCGGAGGTGGGGCTTGAACCCAGGTGTTTCTGGTCTTCAGATTAACAACTCAGCACCTTAACCATTTGAGCCACCCTGCCCCTTAAAAGGAAAATACTGTGGGCCTATAATTGAATCCTGAGGAACAACTACAAATATCTACACAAGTGTCTATCAAGGATGAGTTCAATCAAGGATGAGTTCATGAAAGGGATTCTAACTTACAATATCTGCTAATCATGTGTTTGTTTAGAGACACAGTAATGTTGGAAATAGGGTTAGATTTTTGTTTTTAAATGCATTTGTGTTTACACATGCTGTAGAATGTGAAAATGTTAAAACATTTTTAATTGAAATATTTGACAAACCTGTGTGTGTGTGTGTGTGTGTGTAAATGTATGTATAGGAGCTGAAGGATCGAATGGATGAGCTACAGCCCTTAATCCCTGTGCTGGAGCAATATAAAACAGACACTAAACTCATCTCGCAGTTCAAAGAGGAGATCAGGAACCTGTCCGCGGTGCTAACGGGGATCCAGGATGAGCTGGGGGTGTATGATTATGACGAGCTTTACCAGCGAGTGATAAGCCTCGAAAGCCGCCTGCGCAGCTGCATGAGCAAACTCAGTAAGTCATGTAAACCACACGTGAACTTATTAAAATCATTTTAACACTATCCTGTTCCTACAATGCCAAGGATCTGTATACACACAAAACTTGTCATAGTGTCATAACATTATTAATTTATGTAGCAAAGTGTAGCAAAATACACAAAATAAACGCTGGGCATAAATCGGTTGCTGTCTATTTATTAAACTGTGTTGCGAGACCTGCTTTGCAGCACTTGCTCTTGCAGGGGAACCAAGATTTTGGTGTAATGCAGAAAGCTAATGTTTACCCGAGCTCTAATTTTGCACCAAAAACTTTTAGATTAGAATTTTAGATTAGATTAGATTCAACTTTAATGTCATTGTACATATACAGAGCCAATAAAATGCAGTTTGCATCTAACCAGTGCATAAGTGGTCTATTTACAATAAATAGCAGTGTAATAAATAAGGGTCTGAGGTCAATAATTACAGAGGTGAGAGTGAATAATGAACAAAAGGTGCAGTGGTGTGTGTATATATGGTATCTATAAGTGTAAATATTGTATGATACAGTCATAGCTGTGCAAGGAATGACATAATGGATATATACATACTAGGATTTGTTTGATACAGTAAATACAGAGTAAATATGGATAGAATAGAGGGAAGTGTAAGGATAGATAGTTATGGATGTATAATACAGTAAATACAGAGTAAATATGGATGGAATAGAGAGAAGTGTAAGGATAGATAGTTATGGATGTATAATACAGTAAATACAGAGTAAATATAAATGGAGTATACAGAAGTGTAACATAAGATAGTTATGGATGGTAAAAGATGCATAATGATAAAGTAGTGCAAAGTACAGAAAGTGGCAATGCAGTAGTGATTGTTAACACTGTATAATCAGCTGTCCGGTGGGTGTGTATGTATTGCATGTGCGAGGCGGGTCGTGTTTGGTCAGGGTTTGGGCACGGGCAGCGACTGGCCTCTACCGTATTTGCTGTATTTAATTTATTTTTTATTTTTTTTAAATTTGATTTAGACTGTTTTACTTCATATTGTTGCAGAGAGACTGATTTTATTTCATGTACCGGTCTGATACTTTAGCTTTGGATGATCAGATTTAATCTCCTCGAGTTGGAAATGATTATGTTTTGTTTCTTTATGTGTCACATAAGCACCACGAAATAGCGTAAGTTATTTGTATTATTTTTTGTTATTTACTCCCATCGATTGCTGTCCTTTTAAGAGACAGCAGTTAGAATAAATACCCCTAAACGTAATTTTATATCCTGTGCTGCTTTATTACCGTCCACAGGTCACATTTATTTGAGTCATCTTCGTATTTGAATAATTCACCTGCAGCAAACCAAAAGTGCGCACCGGATCTCGCGGTCGGCCGTCAACCTGAATATAAAAAAAAAACTATTTTACTCAATAAAATATTTATTTGCAAAATAATATCCAATTAAAATATTTATTATACTTGCTTAATGTGATTTTTGCTCCTGAACCTCAGCACAGCGTCAAGTTAAGTCAGGTCACCTTTATTTATAGAGCACTTTTAATAGCGCTTTACAGAATCACATCAAAATACACAATAATAAACACTCAATTTAATTGATGTCTGTAAATTAAGAGTCCCCAACTGAGCAAGTCAGAGGCGACAGCGGCAAGAAACCAAAACTTGACAGGATGGAGAAAAAAATCTTGGGAGAAACCAGGTTCAGTCGGTGGGTCGGTTCTCCTCTGACCAGATAAACCATCACTGGGAAACTGCATTATTGTTTCCAAGTGCTGATCCACCAACTGGGCTGGTGGTGACAGTGAGCTCAGAGTAACAAAGAACAGACGTATGTTAGTGTAGATGCCATTCGACTTATGATATACAAATACAGTGTGAACAATAATTGTGAACACAGTGTCCCCACATCAGGTCTATAAGACATTACCATTATTTTCACACATTTTTCATGTCTACACAGTGTCACATATTAGTGTCGGATGGCATCCATGTTTCGTCTGCTGACGGGTGTCGCATTTCAGGGGTTATGACGCACATTTTAAAGACAAAAAATTCAACACGTTTTATTTTAATGGAACAAGATCACCATCGTCTTCAAATTCAGAATTGTTAACAAACTAACGACCCAAAATAAAATACATTTAGATTGAATACTCATCATTTATTATAATTTGTTTTCCCAAAGCCACAGTGAGGCGCAGCTGTAGGATGAACGAGCCACATGCAGCTCGGGAATCGGAGGTTGCCGACCTTTGGTATAAAGTGTTCACTCTTTGTGATTAAAGCAACATCCACTCCAAGTAGGCTTTTGCAAAATCTTGGAGTGTGAATGTGGCAATTTGTTAATTAAAAGGTTAGACCGCGATGGCATAAGGTTGGTGTTCCAGTTTATCCTACAGGTGCTGTTCAGGACACTCAAACTCTTCATAGCAGATCTTCATGGAACTCTTTGAACTCTTCATGGGATTTGTGTACATGGGAATCGTCATGCTGGAACAGTGTTTGGGCCACTTAGACCTGGTAACGTTCAGAAACCCTAAAGGCCGAAGCACACAAAGACGTTTGTGTGTTACTAACGTTTGGCGGGAAAGGCTGAATAGGAAAAGTTAAAATTCTCACATCATTAATGTAGATTTAAACATTTTATTCATTACAATTTTAAGCGAAAGTGTTGTCTTGGACAGGCAATTTTTAAAAAATTATTCATGTGTAACATACAAATAGAATGTTAGAATGTGTGTTTAATTCACTTTTGTAACTGTAATATCGGTTTGACCAGAAAATCATGGCTCAGCGCTCTTCCAGTAGAAGGTTCGGAAATATATTAGACTTTTGACTGACTAACACATCTGTAAATATTTACTGAAAGACTGCACTATATTAAAAAACATCTGCCAGTTGTTTGAATGCATTATTGATAGCTGTGCTAATGGCGTCCAGGTTAAAGCGGTTTCATATTCCTGTTTTAATATGCAGAACACAGTAGCACATGCTGTATTATCAGCACTGCCATGAAATTGGCTTCAGGAATCTAGTTAGGTTGCCTACATCTTATCAGTGTGTTCTGTTCTTTCCCAGCATGCGGCAAATTAATGAAAATCACAGGACCCGTGACCATAAAAACCTCAGGCACACGCTTCGGAGCATGGATGACCGACCCGATGGCATCTTCAAGAAACAACAGAGTGAGTGACACTTTTTTTGTCTCTCTAAAGGATTAGCGAAAAAGGGATCTGGGATAATCGGTAGACAGTGGATAAGACAGTATGGTCATTGCGGTGATGTGGTAGATAAACACTGACTTCCTGTGTAGACGCTGAGCTTTCAAAACAATACACTAGAGTGATCCGTTTGATTTGTTTGTGGAGTTAAAATGTCAACATCGACAAATCAATAATGCATTAGTCACGCCGGTGAATTAATTCATTACACTACCTTCCTGACAGCTATGCTGTACACACACCGTGTACCGACCAGACAAATGTTTGTAACAGCTCTGCTTATCAAACATCAGCAGATTAATTCTTTTCCATTGTTTAGGAATAATAATGACGACATTCATGTCAAACAAATGGAATTATATTGTGACTGTTTCTTAGTTGTGTGATGGTGGCTCAGTTGTTAAGGTGTTCGACGGTTTATTGGAAGATCCTAGGTTCAAATCCCAGCACCACCAAGCTGTCCTTGCTGGGACCTTAAGAAAGGCATAAAACCCCTGACTGCTCAGTTGTATAAGAAAAACAAGATTCCCGATACCCTGTTCTGAATTTGGTGGAGTGACTGCTAACAGTTGGGATTTGTATATAGACCCGTATATCGGCTCAGGGTTGTCAATCAGAGGATCTGGGTTCAAGCCCCACCTTCACCCTGAACAAGGTTCTTAACCATCCTTGCTCCAGAGGCACTGATTTATTGCTAACCTTGCACCCTAACCCCATTTTTATAATTTGTTATATAAACAAATGTTACTGTGCAGTCATACTGTAGATATGTATATGATTTAAATATGAAGTCATTTGTACATTTACGTTTTTACATTTCTGGCATTTGGCAGACGCCCTTATTCAGAGCGACTTACATTTATCTCTTTTTTACAACTGAGCAATGAGGGGCCAAGAGTGTTGCTCAGGGGCTCCGACAGTGGTAAATTGGTTGTGTTGGGAATCGAACCCCGATCTTCCAATTAGCAGGCCAACACCTTAATCACTGTGCTACCACTTTCTCAACCAAGAATGTGTCATAACAAACAACAACTGGAAAGAGGAGCAGATGATATATATTATAGAGTAGATCTTGGAGGTAGCATGTGTTTGTGCAGTCCTGCCAGCTGGTAGATGTTGTTTTGTTTGCGGAACCACTACTAGTTAGCTACTGCATATAAATAAGCAAGATTAAATTTGGAGAAAAAGTCAAAGCAAAAAAAATCAAGACTTCTAACGATAAAATTCTCCTATTGTCATTTCTTATGCAGGTCTGGTATATGGACACGTATACCAACAGCAAGGTGGTGCGAGAGTATAAAGCCATGACAGATTTTGTCTCGGGTCAAGAGTCTCGAACGTACTACCTTCCATTTAAGTGGGCAGGAACCAATCATGTTGTGTTCAATGGATCGTTGTACTACAACAAGGAGCAAAGCAACATCGTGGTGCGTTACAGCTTTGAGACAGGTCGTGTGCTGGCTCAACGGGCACTCGAGTATGCTGGCTTCCACAATGTCTACCCGTACACCTGGGGTGGTTTCTCAGACATCGACCTAATGGCTGATGAGATGGGCCTATGGGCTGTTTACGCCACCAACCAGAACGCAGGTAATATAGTGATTTCTCACTTAGAGCCGGAAACATTGGAGCCTCTTAGCACTTGGAACACGGAGTACTCCAAACGCAATGCTGGTGAGTCGTTCATGATTTGTGGAACCCTCTATGTTACCAATTCCCATCTTACTGGGGCAAAGGTCTACTATTCCTATGACACAAAGACTTCCAGCTACGAGTATGTAGACATTCCGTTTCACAACCCATACTTCCACATCTCTATGCTTGATTACAATGCTCGCGAGAGAGCGCTCTACGCTTGGAACAATGGCCACCAGGTTATCTTCAATGTCACTCTCTACCACGTCATTAAAACTGAAGATGACTCATAAAATGTGATGCAGAAAATGTGGCTATTCTTCCTGTTTGCCTGGAACAGTGGTCATCTTTAGTGTCACATTTCTACCATGTTATTTATAAAAAAAGACACGTTAAAGAAAGTTAATTGAAGTGGAGGTGATCCAGGACTTCCACACAATCTGCTTGGAATAGGATCTTCAAGGTAAATTACGCAAAATAGACTGGGAAGAAAAGTCCAGTAGCATCTTTAAGAATTTTCTTCTTCATATAGAACAGCCACCTGGTCTTCAAATGCGACAACCATCACATCATCAAAAGTCGTCATACACTCTCATCATGGCTGTCCGAGAAAACACAAGGTTTGAGGCAGGAATACCCCCCTGGGTGGACTACCATTCCATTTAAATACACATTCACAACTAGGGGCAAATTACCATGGCCAAGCCACCGACTTTGATTTTGGAAAGTGAAGAGAAACTTGAGAACCTGAAAGATGTAGAAATCTGTGAGGACGAACTACAGTATACAAACTATTTTTTCAAGAAGGTGGTAGCTTAGTGGTTAAGGCCTTGGCCCTTTGACCAAAAAGCATGGGTTCAATTTCCAACACCACCAAGCTGCTTACCTTCTGAGTAAGGCACTTAACCCTCAACCACTAGGTTGGATAAATGAAATAAATGTCTCTTTGGATAAAAGATGTTTGCCAAATCTTGTTCAGCTTGAGCAGGGGGGTATCAACCGGCAGACCCTGGTACAGATGGAGACACATCCAAACTAAAAAAAATTGGTCATTGACTCTTAAAATGAACAATTGGCCAATTGCATGTACATGATTTAGCTGAAGGAAGCACATTTGGACAAAAGACTAGCTACACATTGAAGGAAGAATGTCTTCACAAAGCTTAATTTTAGTTACTCTTTCTGGTCTAATGAATGGAATGAAATGACTAGGAACTATTCAGTGATGGTTAAGCTTTACAAGCTAGTTTAAACCTTATGGCCTCCAGAATTACACTCTACCACATGGAAAAAAAATAGTGGATCATCAGGGACCATAAGCACCGTTCGCTAAACCGTACAAGAAAGCAGGTGAAGTTCTGCAAGTACAATCTTACACCGCAATACCATCCAATCTGAAGAAAAGAAAACGACGCAGAAAGATAGATAGAAAGTCAGAAATAGGATGACAAATGAAACTTTTCTGACTTTTAGTCAACTATGCTGATGATTCTGCCTTACCTCCGTTTCATTTCAGAAGGTTATTAGGTTGCGGAAACCTTTTTTTTTTCCTGCATGAATGTTAGCTTGTTTGTTTAGTGTAGTTTATAACTGTCTCAGTGTGAAAAAAACAATTGTCTTGTAAAATATATGTTTAATAACCAATTCTGATTTGATTGAAAATGCTGATAAAATGTTTATTTGTATCTTAATTTATTTCTGAATATGAACTGAAGATGAACCTTATAACCTCCTTCATGTCTGTCAGAGTTGATTATTTCTAAAAATGTGCTAATTCCCAATTCAGATAAACTTTATTTACAAGTGTAAATAAAGATGTTCTCTTTTTCCTAGACTTGTCTTTTTGACACAACCCAAAATGTCCACGGTTTGGCTTTTCCATTTTAGTTCAGTTATGTATGCAAACATTGTTCAGACTGCATCTCAGTCATTACCCTCAGCCCCACGGCACAACACTCGCAATGGATTTTCTCTTAACAGTGGGTGGCACATGGTTCTCGAACAGTGTCAAAAATCCTCAAACGCAAATGTCAATTTATAGATGATTTACATCCAGTCTTCTCGTCTTGGTCGGGAGCCGTGTAAATTAGAATGCATGGGCTGGAAAGCTGTATGTATGTGTCAGTAGCAGATAAAATAGCCCATATCAACTCCCGATATGGAGAATGAGAAAGAGTTCATCAGGTAAATTCACTGACTATTTTGTGAAAGCAGGTAAAACAGACTTTTCCATTCATCGATCCATCCATTACCTATACCATCTATCTGTGAGGAAGGAGACGGCGAGGGATCCATAATGCAGGTGATGCTTTATTTAGAATAGAAGAGATAATGCAAAGAAGCAGGCAAAGTTCGGTACACAGATATCCAAAGAGAAGGTAAACAAATCTGAACCGCTCGGCAGAAAATCAATGTCAAATAACAGGAACGAATCAAAAACCGTCAGCAAAACCAACAAGAGTGTAAACGCTTAGTAAGTCGCAGTAGCAAACAATACTTTGCAAAGTGGCTAGCTTTGGACTAGTACTCCGTTGACGGCGCCCATCTGGTGGTTGGAAGTTAGAGTCCTTACACTATCCCAGCTGTCATTGGATGAAAGACAGGAGGGGGACACCCTGGACAGGTCACCAGTCCATCACAGGGACAGACACACACTCACAATTCCTCCTATGGGCAATTTAGAATCACCAATCAATTTAACATACATGTTTTTGGACTGTAAGAGGAAATCAGAGAACCTGGAATAAACCCACACAAGCACAGGCAGAACATACAAACTCCACACAGAAACACCCCTGCAGGGGAATCGAACCTGAGACCTTCTTACTGTAAGGAAATAGTGCTAACCACTAAGCCACTGTTCTGCCCTAATAATGGAGTTTTGTATAGCAGTTTTATTTTATTTCTATAACCAATGTTTTGTTGGTTTGTGACGATCGTTTAATAGAAAGAATGTGTTTATGTATTAAAGTCCAATAATTTGGTTAACATGTCATCTTTTTAAAAGCTAGAATATGGTCACCGTATATCTATACAGTTTAAAGCGGTCAGGAGTGTAGAGGGTATAAAGCGAGTGTGTGAAAGATAAAACGGAAATGACAGAGGTTATAAAATAAAGACTTTTTTTGTGAGCCCTGTGATGTGCCGTCTCTCTGAAATCAGAAACCGTCCGGCGTTTCCTCTGATGACTTTGAGTGCGTCTCTTTTGCAATTTCAATCGACATGAAAGGCAGAGCAGCAGCGATGATTGGAGTCTCTTAGCTGCAATTTCTTTCTCTCATGTTGGTGTCAAGATCCTCTGTCTGCCAGCACAAAGGGAATTTCAATGCTGTCCAGAAAGTCTGCGTCAGAAAATGGCAGCACCTTTGGGAGATCATTTCCGACACACCTGAGCTTTCATATACTAATAAGGTGACAACATTTCAGGAAGGTTGGAGGTAAAAATCCATAACTCAACTACGTTATTAAACTTTAATACTAAAAGTAACGCATTATTTTTGTGCAACTTTTGGCCCTCAAAAATACAATAATAACTAAATGATGAAGTATAGCTAAAAAAATAAAGACAATACTCCGGCTTTACCTGCTCTCATGAAGTAGTCAGTTAATTTACCTGACAAACACTCTCCTATTGCTGCAATTTTGTGTTTTGTGGTGCTAATGTGGGCTTCCGTGTAACTAACACCTTTATTTGCTACTGACACATACATACCTCATTACCGGTCATGCACTGTGATTTACACGGTTCCCATCCGAGACGCTTCCTCTGTACATTATCTGTGAATTTACGTTTAAGTTTGGTGAATTTTTGACACTCTTCGGAATCCATATGCCGCTCACGGTTACCAGGAAAGCCGTTGCTCTGTCTCATCGCGTACTGGTAAGCGTAATGATCGAGATGGTGGCGTGCAAAAGGCAGGACTTAAAGGAAAGCAATGAAAAAATGCACACAATAAACTGTAGACTGTAGACAACCAAAGCTGAATCTCGGACATTTTGGATTATTTACATTTTTCTTTTAGGTCCAAAAAGAGGACATACTGTATGATCACCCTGTACTAATGACCTTCACACACATTCACACCTTTCTAAATTTGCTTATAGTCTTCAACCAACCAATTTTCCTCACCAATCAGAGTCGATTGTTTCATGACCACGCCCACCCCATTTTCCTAACAAGACTCACGAATCTAATCAAGCAATCACGCAAGGTCACGGGTTCACTCGGTAATTCCATGCTATCTTTTCATCGGTGTAAAAACCGACACCTGGCTGTCCTGATTGGTTTCCTAACTGCTACTTTCGCAGACGGATCTGTGACTTTTCTTCTTTCTGCGGTGACTTGACAGCTGCTTCAGAAGCAGTTAGTGGGAAATACTGGAAGCAGAGAACAAATCAAACTGCACTCCTGGCTCTCATTTTCAATTCCACAGACAGCAATAAAACCCCCAGGATGAAAGGAAAAGAGGAAAGCAGCCGTGGGCTCTCCACCATTTTCTTTCCCTCGGAGTATTGATGGTTGGCGTTAGTTGTTTGTGTCGGCTGTTTGCTCGGTCGGTGAAAGTGCATTGCATTTATTTTCTGAATCTGCAAGACAACACGAGGTCACGTTCAATATCTTCACACCAAAATATTGATTTGTTTTGACTTGGAGAAAATTACCGGATGGATATGCAGACCTTCTGATATTGTTAATAAGCTTTGTTTTTATCACCAAGCCGAATGAAATCCTGTCTGTGTACATCGCTTCCAGCGTAAATAATTACAGACAGTTAACCAGACAGTTAAATATTAACTTTTACAAACTGCTCAAGTGCAAAAGGTTTCCGAAGCCAACCAAAAAAAAAAATGTATATTTCTCGTTTAGTGGGTCTGAAATACACATCATAACCGAAAGGTGCATTCTTCCTTCAGTGGAACTGTGAGACTCAAACCCTGTCCCAACATGACAATGTCCCTGTGCACAAAGTCCCTCTTCCCTATGAAGACATTCTGTGTTCCTAATGTTTTGGAGTAGAAGAACTCTCATGTCCTGCACAGAGTCCTGATTCTGACTCAACCCCTTTAAACTGAACACCTTTGCGATGAACTGGAACCCCGACTGAACCCCAGACCATTAGTGTCTGATCTCACTCATACTATTGGAACTGAATGAACACAAATTTAAAATTTTAAATTAGGAAAGAAAGAAACGCTTATTTAAACAATCAAACATGGACACAACGAAATGATAAGACGATGAGACAATGAGAAAACAAAACAAATGAGATAATCAGACAGTGAATACTAAGACAGAGACAATGAGACACTGACACAGTAGGATATTAAAAAAGTTAAAACAAAACTAAGATTACAAGACACTGAAACAATAAGAAAATAAGACAGTAAGACAAAAAAACAATGAGAACTGAGACAATAAGACACTGAGACATTAAGTTATTAAGACAGAAAGACACTGAGACAGTGAGCACTAAGACAATGAGACAAGGCAGTCAACACAGACATTAAGACCATAAGACACTAAGACTAAAAGCACTGAGACATTAAGACACTGAGGCAGTAAGACATTAAGGCACTGAGACAATAAGACACTGAAGCAGTAAGGTATTAAGACACTAGGAACTTTATTCTTTTACTCGGGTGAAAATATTTTACTGACCATGACTGAGATTTAGTAAAAGTTAAAATTCAAAATGACGAAATTAAAGTCGTAATACAAAAATAAAGTTGTTATATTCATAAAATAAAGTTGTGATATTTCTAGAATAAAATGAGTGAATTGTGTGATTGATGGTTTGTGTGTTTTGTATTAATGGATTTGGTGAAATTTTACTTTGGAACACTGGATTTAGAACAATGCTGAAATTCTTTCACCACAACCAATCAGCATTTACTCATTTACATACAGATACACCACAACCAATCAGCATTCACACATTTACATACAGATACACCGCAACCAATCAGCATTCACTCATTTACATACAGATACACCACAACCAATCAGCATTTACATACACCACAACCATCAGATTTACCTACAGATACACCACAACCAATCAGCATTTACATACAGATACACCACAACCACCAATCAGCATACCAAATCAGCATTTACATACAGATACACCGCAACCAATCAGCATTTACATACAGATACACCACAACCAATCAGCATTCACTCATTTACATACAGATACACCACAACCAATCAGCATTTACATACAGATACACCACAACCAATCAGCATTCACTCATTTACATACAGATACACCACAACTAATCAGCATTCACTCATTTACATACAGATACACCACAACCAATCAGCATTTACATACAGATACACCACAACTAATCAGCATTCAGAACTCATTTACATACAGATACACCACAACCAATCAGCATTCACTCATTTACATACAGATACACCACAACCAATCAGCATTCACTCATTTACATACAGATACACCACAACCAATCAGCATTCACTCATTTACATACAGATACACCACAAACCAATCAGCATTCATTTATTTACATACAGATACACCACAACCAATCAGCATTCTAACTCATTTACATACAGATACACCACAACCAATCAGCATACACTCATCTACATACAGATACACCACAACCAATCAGCATTACACTTATCTACATACAGATACACCACAACCAATCAGCATTCACTCATTTACATAGAGATACACCACAACCAATCAGCATTTACATACAGATACACCACAACCAATCAGCATTCACTCATTTACATACAGATACACCACAACCAATCAGCATTAACTCATTTACATACAGATACACCACAACCAATCAGCATTAACATTTACATACAGATACACCACAACTAATCAGCATTCAACAATACAATCAGCATTTACATACAGATACACCACAACCAATCAGCATTCACTCATTTACATACAGATACACCGCAACCAATCAGCATTAACTCATTTACATACAGATACAAAAATAGATCAATACGCAAACCCAATCAGCATTTACATACAGATACACCACAACCAATCAGCATTCACTCAATTTACATATACAGATACACCGCAACCAATCAGCATTAAACTCATTTACATACAGATACACCACAACCAATCAGCATACACTCCTTTACATACAGATACAACATTATTCTCATTGTTACAACTTTATTCTCGTAATTTTAACTTAATTCTTGTCATTACGACTTTATTTTGAAATTATTATGACTTTATTCTCCTAAATTCTACCTTATTCTCAAAATAATACAACTTTATTCTTGTAATTTCCAAAATTTGTACTTTATTCTCAAAATATTACAACTTTTTGTAACATAAATTATTCTTCAAATATTACAACTTCATCTTAATTCTAGTAAAATCCGGCCTTATTCACATAATTTTTGACTTGAATCTTAAAATAATTTTGATTTTATCCTTATAAATTAGACTTTATTCTTGTAATATTAACATTATTCTCCAAATACTTTGACTTTATTCTTGTCTTTCTTTTCATAATAAATTTTTTTAACATGGCACAAACTGTTATTATTTACTAATTTGATTTGTCAGTAATTAAAATATAGCACTTTCATTGCTGGGCCCTCGAATGAGGCCCCGACTGCTCAGTTGGATAAACAAAAATGAGATACATTTATATATTCTTGGGTTAGGATGTCTAACTAATACCAGAAATAGCATTTATTTCTCACCTCGTGTGTTTTAAATACTCACAGCTTAGGCCGGCACCGTGGTGTAATAGTGCATTGAGGGACGGACACCCACATGCGACCCGGGTCCGATTCCGACTCAGGTCCTTCCCAGTTCCACCCCCTCTCTCTCTCTGTCTCCCCATTTCATCCCTCTGTCATATTAATAAAGGCAAGAATGCCCCCCCAAAAATACTTACAGCTTCAGAAACCTTGTTGATCTGAGGATTATTCCGATATTGAGGATCGAGTCAAACTTTAAATAGTGTTTAAGTCAAAATCAATTGTAGGGAAAAAAAATAAAGGGTGAAATTCTGTGGGTTAAAATACAATCATTCTTTAAATCTGCTCTCAGTTCCCTAAAGCCCTGATGTAATAAACATTTTATCTTTCAGCTCAGCGGCGAGGTGGCACACATCAGAAAAAAAAAGTCTCATTCTTTCTACTAAAGCCTTTGTTGGATATTTCTACCACACACACATACTACATAATCCAGGAAGTGACCTGAAGTTCGGTGGTGTAAGTGTCAGTCAGGGCAGTTAACTTTCCTCTGAATGTTTAAGAAGAGAATATAAAGAGAAACATCTTTCATCATAAAAAAAAAAAACCATAACGAGTGTGTGTGCACACGGCTTTTATGTTTAAAAGTCATTTTCCTACACGACCTCCTGGCCAAATTACGAACGATCCTGTCTGCGGAGGCGGCGCCGTGATTGCGTTCCTAATAAATTGAAATGTCAGTTCATCTTAATGAAAGTGAACACAAAGAGCAGGCTAAGCCTCATAAAGCATCATCTCCACCGCTTTATATTTCCACACCATTGATGTGGAGTGTATGTGCTCTTCTCTGAACAAGGCCTCATTATTTTCCAGCATAAATAAAAACAAGTGGGTGAGTCGGACCGGGGGTAATTCCAGAGCGAGACGGCAGCGAGGCAGCGGCGGTGGTGGGAAAGATGCGGCTGATTTCCATATCAATCGCCAGACCTTCTTATTATCTGCAGCTCCTTTTCACAAACAATAAAGAAGCGGCGGATTGCACAGTGACACCACTTTGTAAGATTTTTCTTACATTTTACAAATACGAGAAGGTTCTGATAAATGAGACTGACTGTAGTCGACTTTTTCAGGACTGATTAAAGATTTAGTAAATAAAACGGTACTCAATTACGCCTCGTTAAGACTTTCTACGATTTTAGCACAATTTTGGCACGATTTGATTGACATAGGATGTTATGACGTTGTGTGCCGGGGCGCAAGATTCAATTGGTGTAGTATGTCATATTGCACGACAACCGATCACATGTCTGCAACGCTTCACGACGTCAGCGCAGAATGTCTAGCATGGTCAATATTTTCTTTCATCATCCACAGTGGTTTCTGTTACATGGTTGACGTTGACCAATAGGAGCACAGAATCTCTATCATACACCGCTTTAAAAAATGGCAAAGCAAAGAAGATGTGACTGCTCTGCTAGGTGGACTTGCAGAAAGAAAGAGAACTTTGTGGAGTTATGGCAACAGTACGCTCACCTTTATGATGCGCTACTGCTTTCCCTAAAATGATGCAGTGGTTAAGGTGTTGGACTACCAACTTGAAGACCCGGGTTCGATTCTCAGGACCACCAAGCCACCACTGCTGGGTCCCTGAGCAAGGCCCTTAACCCCCAATTGCTCAGTTGTGTAAGAACATCTGCTAAACTCTGTGAAATTAAATGTCATAGAGGGACGACTAGGACAGAATATAAATGTTTGCAGGCACCTTAATATCAGTAAGTTTGTAAGCAGTGGTCCAGGGGTAGATCAGCGAAATGTCCATGGTGATTGTAAGATTCAGGAATGGGAACGAATCAGCTGGAATGAAGAGCAGTTCTGTTTGGTCCCCACAACACAACCAGCTTTCATCCAGTCCAAATCACATAATCTGACAGTGACTGTCGAAACTCACAAAAAAATCAGGTTGTCTGAACAGGACTTTAGACTTTTTCTGCTCTTTTCTTACTATATTTACTTAAAGGTACAATAGATGACTGTTTTTACAAACATTTATTGTTCTGCTGGTTGAAAGTCTCTTCACATCCTGATAGCAGTCGTTGAGTTAGTCGGTCTGTGTGTATTTATATATATATTCTGCGGAAGACGTAGAATTAAGAAATGTTCGTTCAATGAAAATATTCAGTCTGATAGGTTTTCCTACCTGCCTGTCAACATATTTATTTGCGTAACTTAGTGTTGTGTTTCCACTCTGGAGTCCACTACAGGAGTTGGAATGATGATGTCATAGTTACAGTATTTCCTTTGGATAGGTGTGAATGTGGTAATTTTGCTGTGTTTTCATAGGAACTTATAGCTTATGTAGTTTGTATATGTAGGGAAGTGGTGGCTCATGGTTAGGTCGTGTTCGATTCCCAGCTCCACCAAGCACCACTGTACAAAGTTTTCTCACCAGTGAATGACACAGGATGTATTGTTGTAGTATTGAATTGTGTTTGGAAGTGGTAGTACAGTGGCTAAGATGTTTGTCTGCTAATTGGATGATTGTGGGTTGGAGTCCCAGCACCACCAAGTTACCACTGCTGGTACAAGGCTCTCAACCCCCAATTACTCAGTTGTATTAAAGAGATAAATGTAGGTTGCGCTGGATAAGGATGTCAGCTGAATGCTGTAAAGGAAAATGTAGTAATGTTGTCTTTAATCATCTAGTTGCGTTCATGCGTTCAGGAGGCGTGGCTTTGTGCGGCGAGGGTGGGACTTACACTATAAATGTAAATGTAAACCAGGCAGCTATAAACCATGTATCAGTTCACCTGACACTGGAGACTCCTTACATAAAACTCATTTCTACTCAAAAATCTTCAGTGTGTGTGTGTGTGTGTTAATGTTGGGGACTGTGTATTATTGCTGTTTTGTCCTTTAACAAAGTCGTGGCTGGGTTGAATATAATCCGAATGAAGCTCATATTTCTTTATTTACGTCAGTAATTCTAGAGCTAATTGACAGTTATGAGGAAATATTAGCGTCCCTGGTTAGCCGGTTAAGCAGACACATTGCTGTGTGTGGGAAGTGAATTAGGTCAAGAGCTTAAAGGCGGTGGAATTGGGACAGGGCTGAAGGAGACATTGTTTCCATCTGTCAGGGGAAGTGTTTATCGGACAGACTTCATAGCAGCACGAGGAGGAATGAGAGACGTGTTTACAGTGAACAGCGGGATTCAAGACTGTGTGAGGTGGGGATGGTGTGTTCAGGGTGATCAGCAGTGTTACTTTTCCACCATATACAGTGCTTTGCATTTAGGCCAAAAAGTTCAACTTTGATCTCACAAGTTTGCTGTGTCCCCTACATGGCTTGTGGCAAACTGCAAACAGGACTTCTTATGTCTTTTTTTTAAAAAATGTCTTTTTATCGCCGCTCTTCCATAAAGGCCAGATTTGTGGAGTAAACGACTTATAGTTGTTCTGTGGACAGATTCCCTCACCTTAGCTGTGGATTTTTTCAGCTTCTTCCGGGTGACCATGGGCCTCTTGACTGCTTATCTGACCAGTGCTCAGCTTTTTCAGTCTGTCAGTGTAGGTGGACGGCCATGTCTTGGTTTGTAGTTGTGGGATACGTTTTCCATTTTTTGATGATGGATTGAACAGAGCTCCTTGAGATCTTTAAAGCTTGGGACATTTTTTATAGCCTAACCCTGCTTACCACTCCATAACTTTATCCCTGAACTGTCTGGTGAGTTCCTTGGTTTTCATAATGCTGTTTGTTTACTAGTGTTCTCTAACAAACCACTGAAACCTTCACAGAACAGGTGTATTTATACTGAGATTAAATTACACACAGGTGGACTCTATTAAATAATTAGGTGACTATTGGAGGCAATCGATTGCACCGGATGTTATTTAGGGGTATCAGAGTACAGGGGGGCTGAATACAAATACACACCACACTTCAGATTTTAAATTGCTTGAAATTTTGAAAACTGTGTATCATTTTAGTTTCACTCCACAATTATGAGTTACTGTATCTAAGTCGTCAGTCTTTCAGTGTCAGTATCTAAGTCGTCTGTGTTTTAGTGTCCATACTTATGCTGTCAGTGTTTCAGAGTCAGTATCTAAGTCCTCAGTGTTTCAGTGTCGGTATCTAAGTCCTCAGTGTTTCAGTGTCAGTATTCATGTCCTGGGCGTTCAGCTGTTTTTGTGGAGATAGTAAGGAACTCTACAGAGTAAATGAAACTGTCAAATATTCGGTCACATTCTATTTCTCACTGAAGATCCATCATTCTTCACTGAAATGAACGTACTGATAAGAACACACAGAGGAATGAACACTAGCTGAATCAATAATACAACCAGAGTGACTAACGCTGTGTTCGGGGCCGCGGAGAGAAACGGAGACACCACTTACCACTGTGATAAAGAGCTTTATTAGATTCCATATCAATATTTATCATTCAGCTCAAACACGTCTCTGCTGATGCTAAGAAGTTTTGAATGGGCTCGTAGGAACAGGTTGTAGGTTTGGGACATGCTTACATTCCTCTGAGACTTTACAGTAGACCTTACAGATTTAAAGGTTGTATTTTGGGACACACTCACAGTGGACTCTAGGGTAGGTATTCTATAGGTTGAGGTAGGGTGTGGGGTTGTGGACACATCAATGAACTAATTATAGTATTTTTATGGACAATATAGTGGATAATTTGGGATGTGTCCACATCAAATCACAGTTTTACCCAATTATTACAGTGTAGCCTATATTTGGTAAAGAGTGTGTGCTTTGGGACACACAGTCAATCTGATGTTTATTCAATGTTATCAAGTGATGTTCTCATAGCCTACATCATTTAATCAATATAAAATTGTGTGGTTTGGAAAACATTCACAGAGTTATATTTTATAGGGTTGTGGACTTATTTTATTAGGTTTATGTTGCTTGAATAGTAAAAAGGTTATGTGGTTTGGAACACACCCATGATAGATTTATTGTCGAGAACAATTTGATGGATTTATGGTTTAGGTTTAGGACATGGTGTTCATTTGACGTATGTAGTAAATTAGTCATTTGATTTGGGACATAACCATAGTGAGGTTTTGTGGTGGTGTTAAAAGTTATTACATTTACAACACCCTTAATTTTGGCAACACCCTTTTCAGGGTTACTTACATTTAGTCCCCTTTTTTATAATTCAACTGAGCAGGTAAGGGTTAAGTTTCTTTGCCCAGAGGCCCAGTTGTGGCAGATTAATGGTAAAGGGAATTGAACACATGATCTTCCAAGCTACAAATTGACAAACATAGCCGCCATCAAATCTATTGATTCTCGAAATGACTCAACAAATCAAGAGTCTTACACAAGTAGATTAAGGGTCTCTTGACCAATCAGAGTAGCTCTATAGTAAATACTGTATATGGTTTAACACATGCCCATCTTGGGGAATTGACTGTGCACTGCTGAATAGTGTTACGGGAAGTATGTAATTAAACAACTAGTGGTTTGTGACGGTACACCCTCACAAAAATCGCTGCAATTGAAAGCTGCCCAGAAAGACAGATCTGATTCAGTCATATATTTTCATACCAAAATTCACTCCATGTCTTTCTGCTTCCAAACAGTGTCCAATCAGTTCAACACACAGAACAAACACAAGCAAAAATATTACCAGTTAGCCTCTTTGTCATTCTGTCAGATATCCAGCATAGTACCCCGTCCAGCCGCAGATCGATCGACGAGTCCCCGCACAGAGACGAACCACAGACAGACATGAAAGATGAGTTTTATTTTTTGAGAGCGTTCCTGCTCATTACGTCTCCCCAGATCTCGCAACAGACATGGAGACTGCAGAGCTAATTAATCAAATTACACTGTATTAAAGCAGGGACACAAGGCTTTTATATTAAAATGATGGTGGCTTTTAAATGGTATTATGTAAGTGCAATGCTAGGAAACATCTGGCACGGTTCCAGTACACTGAAGTGGAATCATCACCATCAGATATGAACAAAGTTTTAAGTTGAGGTTATAAAATTTTCTTTATGAGTATCTACCTTCAATAAGTAACTAAAGTCTTCTATTTTGATAAATTTACATTCCTGGCATTTGGTATTGGCCGTTGCTCAGAGCGACTTGCATTGAACTCTTTTTACCCACCGGAGCAATTAAGAGCTTCGCTTAAGAGCCCAACAATGGCAGCTTGTTGACTTAAACCTACAGTGGTCAGCAGTCTAAAACCTTAAGCATTCATCTACCAAAAAAGAAGTGTTGAATACTAAATAGATCTTTCATCCCTTCAGGGACGTTTTCTAATTACAAGCACAATGTAAATGTAATTCCGTTTTTTAAAATTTCAATTCTTTTTTCTTTTCTTTTCTTTTCTTTTCCACTATTTAGGGCATAAATCCATCAAATTTTTCTCCACAATCAACCTATCATCTTTCCTTTCCCCTCTTTTTCCCTCCCTTCCAATCCTGCTTTTGAGGCATTAAATGTCTCAGCAAGACAAAGCTTATTGTTTGCATTGTTACACTGCTGGTCAGAATATCATGGGTTCATCTACCAGGGGCACAAAGATGCCATTGCTGGGTCTCCGAACATTTCCCTTACCTGCAACAGCTCAACTAAAGAAAAATCTTTTAAAATGTAAGGCCCTCTGAATAACAGCAACTGCCAAATGCTAACAATGTCAATGAGCATTAGTGAGATCAGACTCAGAGTCAAACCTTCAACTCCAACCATAACTACCAAGCTACCTCTATACCATGTCTTCATGAAGCTCAGGGTCTTTGTGCACTGGAGCATTGTCATGCTAAAAGAGTGTTTGGTGCATTAGAACTTTATTTTTTGTTAAATTTCAGCGGTGTCTTTGCTGATGCAGGATTCCAGGATGGGGTCGTGGGTAAAGGCTGTGTAGTTTGAGTCATTTATTCCAGCTTTGGGATTTGGGTTTAAAACACAGGGTCAGTCTTGCTTTAAGGGTCCAATAGTGGAAGCTTAGTAGTTCTGGCGTCCCAACCTTTTTATTAGTAACATGGAACCTTTCCTTTTGTATCATCAGAACCCAGAGTAAATGCTACATTTTTCCGCATACCCACATATAGTAATTTACCTACCGTAGAAAGATTCCAGGGATAAATCCAGCTTCAGATTATGATTATATAATTTATGATAAGGCGTAAATATCTAACTCGAGTTTTGGATCTCTGATGATGGAAAGCCGAGAATGAGTTGCCATTTGCATAATTTTGTAAAAAGGAAGGGAGGTGAAATGCTGATGTCATGTAGACCGCCTTATTATAGGAGTAAGATTAATTTGGGTGATGAGATCAAAGTCCCTGTGGCCTTGTGGCCATTTTGGAGGAACGGTTGTGAGAGTAATGCTGGTATTAAT
Source organism: Bagarius yarrelli (assembly GCA_005784505.1). Lineage (NCBI taxonomy): Eukaryota > Metazoa > Chordata > Actinopteri > Siluriformes > Sisoridae > Bagarius > Bagarius yarrelli. Next base: position 734,833 of record VCAZ01000120.1, read on the forward strand.
GAGACCTGACTTCAGTTTATTCCCAGCTTTGTCGCGGGTTTGAAAATTTAACAAATTTCTTGTTCGCAGTGTTTTATTGCGGCTGTGTGTAAGAAGATAAATTGCACTCTTTCATAGATCTCAGTTTTAATTCTATACATATTAGATGAGAGGCGAAAACCCGAACAAAAAGCGAGCAACCAAAAGTACAGAGCTGCGACTTTAAATTAAACCTGCCGGGAGGCTTTCATTCAGCTTCTCATAAGAAGACAAAACTATCTGCTCAAACGTTTTATTATTTAAATTAGTGCCATTTGGTTAAAACAGGCTAATGCTAGTCTGAATACGTTAAGTGTGAAAATTAAAAAAAGTTCGTCCCCAAGTGGCCACCAGCGATTGAGCGTCGTATCAAAATGTGACTCGAGAAATCGGACTGCTGTCTCTGATCATGCCATTGTAGCAACTTCGCTAAAAACACTATAAATGCAAATGAACTCTAAATGTGATCTCATTTACATCAAAAAAAAGAAGGATCATCACAATCTCTTCAATGAAGATTGAATCACAGCCCATGTGATCTGTTTTGTTTAGGATTGACTGGAAGATCGACCGGTGGCTAAATTTCATATAAAAGTGAATCGTTAAATTAAATTAAACTGTGAAAGCGAGATGAGAAGGTTTATTGTCAGGTGACTTCTGAGTTCTACAAATGGATAGCAGTTAGAACGAGTGTAGCCTTGTTGTTATAGTTGTTTTACATTTTACAATTGAATAATAATAACTACAGCATAGCCGAATATCGGCGCTAATCCGCCTCCAGCTGTTTCTGTTCCTCACAGCTGCTAAATTATGCAGCAAATATATATTCGGTATGGTCGACAACACAGCCTTATGGCAGCTGTGTCCCTGTGTCCCTATTTATTCGGTGCATAGAATTAAAGAAAAATGTTCTTTCACTGGATGAAAAGTTTTACTGGAGTAAATAGTTACTAGTTTCTTCTGATCTGATTGGCACGAAGCAAAAACCCTGAATTTCGAATTACTTGGCGAGTTTTTATATCCGTCTCTTTCTTATTGCTTTGTCTTAATCAGACCAGAAGAAATTAGTAACTTATTACTCAAGTAGTATTTTTCTTCGGATACTTTTTATACTCTTACCACAGTGGTAAGACCAGCTATGATTTATGGTTTACAGACAGTGGCGCTGAGGGAGTCCAGATTGAGGTGGTTTGGACATGTCCAGAGGAGGGACAAATATATCGGTAGGAGGATGTTAGAAATGAAGCTACCAGGCAGAAGGTAAAGAGGAAGAGCAGAGAGGAGGTATATGGATGCGATAAACGAGGACATGAAGTTAGTGTGTGTGAGTGAAGAGGATGTAGAGAATAGGGTCAGGTGGAGACAGATGATTCGCTGTGGAGACCCCTAAAAAAAGACTTGAGTACAGATTTTGGAAATTTTTAACCTTTAATATTGGTAAACGAGTCTCGGATGTACACACAACTTAGCCTCCATTCTGTTCAGGTTGTTCAATCTCATGCTAAAATGTTTCGCATGCAAATACAAATTACCTGCAAAATTTTGAAATTTAAATATTAATGAATATTCGTAAAGGTGAGCATTTTTTTGCAAAGGTTTCACTGTATCTTATTATTTCAAAAATAATAAAATATTAAATATAATATATAATATTAAATTAATATTAATAATAAAAATATTATTGACTCAAAATAATGATGCACATTTGTACCTTATGTACCTCCATATTGCCTAAATCAGCTGGATTTTTCTCACTCTCACTCCGCCCAAGCTGCAGTATCTGTCTATCTCACTCTCCTACTTTCATCCAATCTCTTTTATTCTCCTGCTACTCCATCTTTACTTTCTGTCAGTCTTGCTTTTATTTGGTCCTTGACGCTCTCAGCCTTTTTATACTTTTATATTGTCACTCTATTTCTATCTTCCTCTTCAGGAACTCAAGGTGCCACTCCTTGGGAACGGCCATTTATAACTTTTGCCCTGAAGCATGTGTGTAGTCCGAACAATCAGAAAGCATTATGTCACAGGCGGGTGATGTCATCGACCAGGAGGTAATATATATATGTTTGTATGTGTGTACAAAAGCCCCAAGTGTCCGGCCTAATCCCAACCAATCAGAATGCTAGATGTGATGAATCACCTCGTGTCTGTACCAGTGGCCAAAAAACGAAGCTGCTGCGTCACCTGGGCATAAGTGGAAAGCCCGCCGGGTCAATATAATACTTACCCATCCATCCAAGATTGCTAATAAGTTTAGTTTATATTAAGTTACTGTGTGGGGCCATGTAAACGAAGTGAGTGTCGACTATATCTTTCTGGTGTAATGGAGGAATCTTACGTTTGCTTCCCAGTTAATAAGCGTTGTATTTTAGCAACATTCTGACTGTATTAATCTTTCTGTTTAGGGTATATCCTAGCATTCTTATGCTTTGCTTTAATAAGAGTGTTTATATGTAACACCTAATTTACTCTTACTTCAACTGCCTGCATCATTTCATACCCATCCAAACAGTTCAACTTTCAAATGCTAAAGTTCAAGTGCTCCTTCGAGCCAGAAAGGTGAATCACGGCCAAAAGATAATGTTCGATTTCAAGTCAGATCCTCCTGTTGTCCGATCTAGACAACAAATAAGACTGCCTGCACATTGTGCAGATTATTAATTCTCTTGGTCAGGCTGTGTGCAGAGAGCAGTACTGACTGCATGTCTGGATGAAGCTGGAGTAGAAAAAGAATTTAAATCGAGATCATCCTCTCCAAAGAGCCAGCCCTTATTTACAGGTGATCTATGTACTAAGATATACAAACCGATGATGATGAGCACATTAAAGCACATCCTACTAAAGATCCTGGCTGCACTTTGAGAGTTTAAGGCAGAAACTGCTACATTAAATCTGGAGATCCAGCAGATCACCACAGGCACAGAGACTTTTAGGCAATCAGTGATCCCAGTATGAGCCCCTTGTACTAAAATGCCTCAACTGGCATGTAGCCAGCACACATCAGTTACTTAGAGGGATCCTGTAGCATGTTCTGACTATGTTTTCCAGCACAGATCTGTGAACAGCTGACTCGGTAGGTGAGTAACTTCAAACTTTCACCCAGGTTAGAAAATGCACGTGCTAGCGAGAGTTATCACGCTACAGCAAAAAGCTTAGAAGACTAAGTCAGTTTTCAAAACTGCGGGTGGTACTAAAGAATCTTCTTACCACATATGCAACTAAACACAACAAATACGAGGTTTTGACTAAACACTTGGGGGTAAAATGTAAATGCCTTTATTTTGTCACATATACTTTTTACAGCGGAGTGAAATTTGTTTCCTCACATACCCATCTTAGTAAGTTGGGGTCAGAGCATGGGATCAGCCATGATACAGCACCCCTGGAGCGGGAAGAGTTAAGGGTCTTGCTCAAGGACCCAAGGGTGGCTGGCTGGTAGTGGGGCTTGAACCCAGGGCCTCTTGGTCTTCAGATCAACAACTCAGACTGCCCGCAACTCATCACACCTAATGAACCCTTCCTAGACCCACCAGGCAGACCTGCAGCAGTTAAATTCTGTCTAGGATGGATGCTTCAATGCCCCATGCATAAAATTAAACAGGACATAAATAATTACCAGTACGTTTTTAAGTTGTACATCCCAACTCTGTCTGTCTGTTTGCCCATAACATGCCCGTAACATGATCCAAGCTAGATTCATCTGCTACAAAAGAAAACAACAACTATTTCAGGTAAGGGACAAGCCACACTCAACCATGCCCGAGGAATCCGTTCTTGATTAACATTAAGCCCATCGCTACTGGCCATGTTACTCTGCTTCTGTGAGCACTCCATAGCTGTAAGTTGTGACATCAAATGTATGTTTCATTAGGTGAGGCAGCTCAATGATGACATGCCCTTACTTTACCTTCTGTGGAGGGATATAAAATCAAAGCAATTGTCTTATGTGTATCAGTGGCAGGTGCTTTCCATCAGCACAGTGTTGCAGCCCCTGTTCTGCCATTACACCCTGCAAAGGCACTTTCTGAATCATAGCTTTCCTGGACACAAAGTTAGAGAAATCATTAAAAATCTTTTTATATTATCTGCATAATGTTACCTTTAAAGAAGATACCAGACTAGTGGACGACCAACACCTCCTGCACCGACACCCAGAGAGAAGTTCAATGTAATATCCTCTAAAAATCCCAACCTGAGTCCTCTCCTGCTGAGTTCAGCCTTTCAGGTCAGGAAACTCCAGATGCAAAATTGTCCTTGACCCTCAAAATCCAGTTTCCAGTCTAATCATCAGGAAATAACTGCACCTAGCTGAGAGCATTTTCTTGATGAAATAAGAAGGACATACTGAATATTAAGATGCCGTCATCAGCGTCAGTGCGTAGAATGCGGAAAATGGAGAGGTCACTCAGAAGTTCCTTCTATGGCCGACCAGCCTCTCAACAGACAGAGGTACCTAAAACCAACCTTCTAGTCAACAAGCATAGACTGTTTTGGCCCCTTTGTTCTCAACTGGTTGCTGCATTGAGGAAAGTTGGGGCATAGCCTTTAATTGCATGACAATCTAGGCAGTCAATCTTAACGTCATTCACAGTATTGACTCATTCTTAGTGGAGTTGAGACGATTTGTCATATGCCCAGGAAAACCATACGAGTTGCTCTGTGACCAGGGCAGTAACTTTTAAGGGGGAGAACTTGAACTAAGTCCTTTGTGTTCCTACAAACTACTTTACTTTCTCCCCCAATCTCTCTCTCTCTCCCTCTCTCTCTCTCTCTCTCTGACTTTGTCTCTTTCTCTTTTTAGTTTTCTCTCTCTCTTTCAGTATAATTACTGCAGACTGAATCACTCAGAGTTGAGAGGAAAACAACATGTTTGATTTAAGATGAAACTCTGAATGCTGGAAAATTGAAGATTGTATTGGTGTGACATAGAGGTCAATGGGAGCGGGTGAGGGTGGCAGTGACTGTGTGGAGTTTGAAGAGGGGGTTGAGAGCGAGAGCTGGAGTGAAGATCAGACCATTTACATCAGTGTTTACTCTGTGTGCTTATCTCACGCTGACAGAGAGACAGCACTTGCAGCTCTTCTCCTATCTCTCTCGCCCCCTCTCTTCTGATTTCTAACTTCACAAACACGCTCGAAGAACACTCAAAAATCACATACACAAACACTTCACACACACATTTTACGAGTACCATCACGAATGATATCTTTGATTCCACTTCACGAAAAATCAACTATGAATAAAAAATGCATTCAGAACATTCTCAAACCAAAATCCATAAACCTCTGCTTTTTTTATTGGTTAGCCATCTACAAACCATCATGACCACAGCAAAAGTGGCCAGGACTACTAGTACCCCTAAATGGTAATAGGTTAAATGTGACATTGTCTCAGTTTCAGATGTTCTATCGTTTGTTCCGGGCATGCTACCCCAAATCTGATTGCTCTGTTGCTTCTATCCTCTTTTGCTCCACCCACAGTCTTAGATGTTCCACCTACGGCCTTAGATGTTCAGAATACTACTTCAAAAGATCAACAAACAGCCTTATTTTTTTCACCTCCAGCCCTAGATGCATCACTGCAGTTTTCAATGTTTTTCCACCAGCATCAGAAGTTCTGCCTGCAGCCTTTAGATCATACACTCACAGCTTAAGAGGATCTACATGCAGCTCAGATGTTCCACCACAGCATCAGATGATCCACAAAAGTCTCAGATGACCCACTCTAGGCTTTAGAGGTTTCACCCACAGCCTCAGATGTCCTGCCAGCAACTTTAGATAATACACCAAATAATTTAGATCTTCTAATCTCTGTCTCAGATGACCTATATACAAGATCCACAAACCACCTCAGATGTTCCAGCAACAGCTTTGACTGACCTATTCACAGCCTCAGATGACCTCCTTTTGGTTTGGATGATCCATCCAGTCTCAGATGATCTACAGACATCCTTAGATATTCCAAATACAACTTCAGATAATCCACCTACAGCCTCAGATGTTCCTTCAACAGCCTTGTATGCTCTGATTACAGTTTCAGATGACTTGCCTACAGCTTCAGATGCACCACCACCACCTGCAGTTTCATTTGTTCCACCCACAGTTTGCGATGTTCCTCCTAAAGCCTTAGATGTTTCAAAGGTTCCATCACATAAAAACACTCCACAAGCACTCAGCACAGAATTCTTAAATAAATTCTGGACTACATGGTACTGTGCATCAACTGCACCACTTTTCAGACAAAAGTTCAAACATTAATGATGCAAACTGTGGAATGTCGTTGAAGGTTACACACAAGATGAAATACTTAAACATGATGGAAATTAATGACTTGCTTTTAGGTTTTAACACAATTAAATGTTTGTTTTTGATTAAGTTAATATTTGCTTTATGTTTTGGGGAGAAAGTCAGGGAGTCCATATTGAGCTGGTTTGGACATGTCCAGAGGAGGGATAGTGAATATATTGGTAGAAGGATGTTGGAAATGAAGCTACCAGGCAGAAGACCAAAGAGAACGACCAAAGAGGAGGTATCTGGATGCGATAAATGAGGACATGAAGTTAGTGTGTGTGATTGAAGAGGATGTAGAGAATAGGGGTAGGGGAGACAGATAATTCGCTGTGGTGACCCCTAAAAGGGAACAGCCAAAAGGAGAAGAAAAAGAAGAAGAAGTTTGTTCCAATGATACGCAAAGATAAATACCGATTATGGAAGCCATTTTGTTCAATTAAACCAAATTTGCAGTGTTTAAATTTATAGAAAAAAAACATCTTATATAGTTTAACATAATACATCATAGCTTATTTAACAACAAAGTAATCAATGCAGTTTTATTTGTCAGAATTCATTTTCTATCCTTCTTTTTTATCTTTAATTGTGATTGTTTTGTTATGTAAATCTTCACATTCACTCTACAGAAATTAGTTTTCTTCACATATCCCATCTTAGAAACTATGATACAGCACTCCTGGAGCGGGAAGGGTTAAGGGTTTTGCTCAGGGACCCAATAGTGGCAGATTGGTAGAGGTGGGGCTTAAACCCCGGTCTTCCTGGTTCTTCCAATCACCAACTGTCGCTTTAACCATTTAAGCCACCACTAATGCCCCCTAATTTTAAGCTGGTTTGGACATGTCCAGAGGAGGGATAGTGAATATATTGGTAGAAGGATGTTAGAAATGAAGCTACCAGGCAGAAGACCTTAATGGTTAAGGTGCTGAGTTGTTAATCTGAAGACCAGAAACACCTGGGTTCAAGCCCCACCTCTGGCAAGTCAGCCACTATTGGGTCCTTGAGCAAGACTCTTAACCCCTCCTGCTCCAGGGGCGCTGTATCATAGCTGACCCTGCGCTCTAACCCCCAACTTACTAAGATGGGATATGCGAAAAATGCATTTCATTGGCTCTGTACATGAACCTTGGACAATGACAATGAAGTTAAATATTTATTTATATTTAATTTTGCCCTCTTTTAGCATCATCTGGATGTTAATGCTGAAAAACATGCTCAGTATCTAGATACCGTATCCCGTCTCGGAACCCACTGGACTTCCTCATGTAGGTATTGTTGTCATCATTCTTTCTAATTGGCCCTAAATTTAATTTCTCGACTGTAAGACGTTTGTCACTTAGCAAAAAATCTGAACATGCAGAAGAAGGAAACTTGCCCTGAAGACTGGAGGGAAAAACACTAATTAACTTGCCGTATCGATTTGTGTCTCCTGAGAAATTAATAACATCTACTCACCAGCGTTTTCTCATTCAGCTTGAAGTGCTTGATTTGGAAAAAAGCTCCTTGAGCCAGTAATTACATTTCTCACAAAATACAAACTCTAAATTAATAAAGTGTGCTGTAGACAAAAAAAGAAATAAATAATAACAAATTAATGCCCTTTCCTGGTGATAAATTTAAACATCAGAATAAAAGTGTTTATTAAAATGAGACAGATGGACCTGTAAAAATCCTCCAGCACTTTATTTTCAGGATTTAATAAGCACGCAGCTGATTAGATAAAGTGCAGGTAAATAAAACCTTCTGGCTTTAAAGCTCTGCTGTGTGATTGTGTTTTCTTGCTCTCCTGTGCTGGCCTGGAGCAGAGGATTGTGGGTAAGCTTTTAAAGTAATGCCATGGCAACCTTTAGCCATGAGACTGCAAACAGCTTCAGTATGAATAGGAAAAAAACCTTGCAGGTCTTTATACATTGAGAAAAACTTCTACAGAGAAGATGCAACGTTTTTTTTTTTTTTTAAGTAAATTTTTTTAGAAGATTAATGTCAAAAACAGAGATCGACTGATAATCAGTTTCAGCGATATTTTTAACGATAATTAAGCATTTTAAGTATTGAAATATCGAGTTTTGTAATCTCGGATCCACCGATATATATTATATATAGGATATATATATATATAGATATATATATATATATATATATATATATATATATATATAATATAAAAAAAAATTAGGATGGTTTAGAATATATAGATTTTTTTTCAATATTCTTTTGATATTAATTGACCTTGAGTAAATTTATAAAAATAATTGTATAAATAAATAATAAATGTATTATTATTTTTTTTTTTCGTTCCTTGTTCATTTACTTAATTAAAGCTTTTATTTAGCAATGACTCTTGATAGTGCAGTTAATCTTTTAATTTATTTTTGGTTTGATTAAATTTGTTCTGCACTTGTTTTATATTATCTACAGCCCAATTTAACCCCTTGTTGTGGAACTGTTACTGTTGGATGAGGAAAAAACGAGTTCCTCTTATAACAACACAGCGCTGCTGAGTTTCTCCTTCTCACCCTGATTCACGCCATTTCACAGCTTTCTAAGTTTGCATTTATTTCTATAATTCTGTCAATCATTTTAAAGGAAACAGACAAAATATTCCAGTGTGATTTAATGGCAGTGTCCGGCCTGAGAATCTCTGGGACTGACCGGCTGTCTCTGCACAGAGGAACAGATCTTTCCATTTGTTTTTAAGTCCTCACTGCTGAACCGATTGAAAGTTGGAGAGAAAATTTCCTGAAGAAATCTCAAACTTCCTGTCTCTGATGTAGTGATAGAAAGCTTGAGAGCTGAACCCTGAGGGAAACACACAGCCCTCGGCCATCCTGGTGTTATCACCGCCGAAGGATGGGTTGAGACCCCTGCCTCTTAGACACGAATGCCTCCATTAGCTAACCACCAGCAGTGCTGTACTTCAGGGATGCACAGGCTGCTAATCCGGGGTCGGCTTTATCATTCCGAGTCCACTCCCAGGCCTTTATTCCATCATGCGTTAAAGTGTTTGCATTTATTTCTTTAGCTGAAGGGTTTATAAAAGGGTGACGCCTTTGAGACAGACTGTAAATTAAGCATGAAGGTGTGGAGATGAGTCGGAACTCAAGGGCACAACATAAAGCAGCTGTGTTTAATTCCCAGGAATGATTAACAGACCGGGCCCTGCGATGGTCTGGTGACCTGTCCAGGGTGACCCCCTGTCTTTCACCCAATGACAGTCAGGATAGATTCCAGCAGATCCCCGTGACCCTGAATAGGAATAAGCTGTTATAGACAATGTTTGGATAGATAGATAAGCAGACCGGTGGTCTTATGCTTAATTTACGATGGAGCTAAACATCCAGCATCTAATGAAGACCTCAGTCAGTGCACAGCAGGCGTGTCTCAGGTGATTATCACAAGTGCTAACCGCCATTTATATCTATTTCGACAAAGCCAGATGTTCTGGATCCAGAGCCGAATTTACATTTGGGTGTTTTACTTTGCTGACAGAGGAACATCAGCTGAATGAGGTTTATTACAGAATTGAAAAAGTCGCAAAGGCTACCAGAATCCTCAGCTGACAGCCACACCCTTTTTAGCCACACCCTATATTAGACACACCCCCATCTTAACCACACCCCTATCAGCAACACTCCATCTCAACTATATCCCTTCTCAGAAACACCACTTCTAAGCCACACCCCTTCCATCCACACCCATCTAAATCATGCCCTATATCAGCCACACCCCTATTGCTCCGTTTATCCTCAGTCACCCAGACAAATACATTCTATCAAGCACAATCGCTTTAAATGCTGTTTGCAAAAAAATTTTCTGTTTTCCTGTCTATCTGCACATTTTTTCTATAATCTTATCGGCACTATTGGATGTACTGTACAGTGTGTTTTGTGCTGTTAAGATTAATGTTTGTATTGTTATTTTGTATTGTTACTTGTCTGTTTTGCACTATCTGCACACATGCACTTTATGTTCATTTATTTATTCATTCATTCATCTTCTGTACCCACATATTCCCTAATTCGGGGTCACAGGGATCTGCTGGAGTCTATCCCAGCCGTCTCTTAAAGGGTGGAAGACAGGAGGGGGACATGAGACAGCATGAGACAGCAGGAGCTGCTACAGCTAGAGGAGTAAATCAGGGATCTAAATGACAGACAGACAGACAGACAGACACATAGATACTATACCAAAACTAGTTATTGATACTATACCACTAATTATTTACTTTGTACTGTACTTTATTCTTAAAATATGCTAAAAATGTTAAATACTACTAATAATTATAATAATAATTATTATACTTTACTTTCACAGTGACCTGGGTTCGATTCTGTCTCTGATCTGTTCTGGTACCACCCCCTCTCTGTTCCCCGTGCTATCTCTCTCAGTCCTAGCAATAAAGGCCCAAAAAAGTAACTTAAAAAAAATAAATAAGTAAAAAATTTTAATTCTATCTTTAGGATTTATTAATTAATGCAAATGTTGCATTTCAGCTCATGCAGTAATGATTTAGTGATTTACTGCAGTGATTGAGAATAATTAAAGTGTTACTATGGAAACGTTTAGATTGCTTACTGAGGAGTTCATCGGTACATCAGTAATAATCAAAGAACACCTGGCTGGTTCTCTTTATATAAAGAGATGTTTATAAGAACAGACAGACAGACAGGCAGACAGCCAGATAAATGCAGACAGACAGACAGATAAATACAGACATATATATATACAGACATAAATACAGACAGATAAATGGATATGATAGATAGATAGATAGATAGATAGATAGATAGATAGATAGATAGATAGATAGATAGAAATAAACCTTCATTCATCCAGCAGTGGGAAATATTTCATGGGTCCAAAGAAAAAAATATAAAAATGATATTATGACACATAATATCTGTCTAAAATACACAGGTATTAAATCTTTCTGTATCTACAGTAGTAGTGGAGTGTGTGAGCTGTCAGAGGAACAGGCTGTGTGTGTGTGTGTGTGTGTGTGCAGTAAACACACTGATCACACACTGATAAATTCAGTAGTGTCTTCCCTCAGCGCTGGTTTAGATTCTCTTGTTTATTTGCATAACTCAGTTCTTCGTCTGGACATGTCCAATGACAGCGAAAGCCAAGGAAGTGAAATAAAACGAGTGCAGAGACATTCGGCAGCGATGATAAATATTTATACAATGAGTGCCAGATTATGGAGGGTGTTAATTGGGTGATAAATCACTCTGAGGGGTGAATCAGACTCACAGGTATCGAACACCTCCACGCTGTAACAGACACAATAAAAGAACCTTAAACCTGTAAACTTCCAGGAAGAGACAGGATCTGATACAGAAAGACAGACAGACAGAGACAGATAAATACAGACAGACAGACAAATAAATACAGACAGAAAGACAAGATAGCCAGATAGATAGATAGATAGATAGATAGAGACAGATTTATAGAGACAGACAGACAAATACAGAATACAGGGGGAAGTGGTGGCTCATGGTTAAGGTGTTGGATTACCAACCCAAAGGTTGTGGGTTCAATTCCCAGCCCCAGCAAGCCACCACTGTTGGACACCTGAGCAAGGCCCTTAACCCCCAATTGCTCAGTTGTATAACAAGGAATATTGTAAGTCACTCTGGATAAGGGCGTCTGCCAGATACTGCAAATGTAATGTAATGTACAGAAGAACATAGTCAAATAGATAGAGACAGACAGACAGAGCCAGATAGATAGATAGAGACAGACAGACAGATAGATACCGACCGACAGTTACTATTATATTGCTACTGAATCCAGTTTGAGTGTAGAATTTATTTCAATTATTTCTCTACACAAAAATGTGTTTTCAGTGGTTCAGCAATCTGATCTGGTGTAGTGGCGCTGGCGACTGTGGCTGTTAATAAGCTTTTCATTGAGATTTACTTTCATAACCTGGAATTTCCCAACAAACTCTGAAAACGTCCTAGAGGGCGGGCTTTCATTAAACCTCCAAATTTTATCAGCTGATGATTCTGACGCTAATACTCTAATGCTAAGTCAGTTGTGATGTCTTTCAGTGAAAGGGTAACGCTATCTGCAATCCCGTGGTTGCCATTCCTTCACTATCTCCTCATATTTGCACTTTTTTTCTCACACCACATTCTCGTTCAGCTGATGGTCAGATGAGCGTTAGGGAAAATGTTGGTCTCTTCTGTTGACTACAGCTGAACTGAACCTGAACCCACTATTTTAAAAAAGCCCTATTTTAAACTGCAGTCTGTAGTGGAAACTCCGCCCACTGATGTCATCGGGTGGAAAAGCGTCGTCCAGTTTCTCTTTGGGCTGCAGTTCTGTTGGACAAGCGATTTGAGTTCTTCGCAGCATTGTTCTTCAGGCGTTTGATTCGATAGCACGATTCACTGCCAGACACTGAGCGAGCACTTATCTAAATATCCATCACACACTTCACACACTGACCTTTCAGTATTGTTTATCAGATACAGACAGATTTCTGGCTCCGGCTCGTATCACGGCTCCGGCTCCAGCTGTTAGATTACATGTTTTCACACCACGTGAAAGTTATTATTCACATTCGGTTTAGTGTATAATTACACACACATAACACACACACACACGCACACAATCAGGGAAAACTGTTTTTTATTGCATTCACATTGTATAATTATCTTCGATTGTGTACAGCTGCTTTAAAACAATAACCACTGTAAAAAGCGCTACATAAATAACACTGAATTGAACACTAGCATGAACACACTTAGCATGAACACACTTAGCATGAACACACTTAGCATGAACACACTTAGCATGAACACACTTAGCATGAACACACTCTCAACACAGTGGTACATAACGCAATCATCCACACCAAGACAAGAAACCCCAGGACTATAAATACACAATGAACACATTAACAAGACACACCTGAACCAATAAACGACACATGACGAAACAAACCAATGAAAACAAGACACAAGGACAGGGGATCACGTGACAGGAAAAAAAACAGGAAATGAACACAACATACAAAATGAACTGCCTAGGCTATCTTAGATAGCTAGCATAGCATAGCAAATCATAGACCTAAACAACAAACATGAACAATAAGAAAACATGAAAACTGGAAACCAAAAACTCTGAACAGTACAAGTCATTTTATAAATGATATTATGTGAAACGTAAATAATGATAATGATATTAATAATAATAATGATAACTTTTACGACTCTTTACACAACTCTAATGCCCCTAATGATTCATTACCGCTCTGACTCTTTGAAATGATTGATTCATTACCGCTCTGACTCTTTGAAATGATTGATTCATTACCGCTCTGACTCTTTGAAATGTTTGATTCATTACCGCTCTGACTCTTTGAAATGTTTGATTCATTACCGCCCTGACTCTTTGAAATGATGATCATTACATTACGCTCTGACTCTTTGAAATGTTTGATTCATTACTGCCCTGACTCTTTGAAATGATTCCTGATGATTCATTACCGCTCTGACTCTTTGAAATGTTTGATTCATTACCGCTCTGACTCTTTGAAATTTGATTCATTACCGCACTGACTCTTTGAAATGATTGATTCATTACCGCCCTGACTCTTTGAAATGTTTGATTCATTACCGCCCTGACTCTTTGAAATGATTGATTCATTACCGCCCTGACTCTTTGAAATGATTGATTCATTACTGCCCTGACTCTTTGAAATGTTTGATTCATTACTGCCCTGACTCTTTGAAATGATTGATTCATTACTGCCCTGACTCTTTGAAATGATTGATTCATTACCGCTCTGACTCTTTGAAATGATTGATTCATTACTGCCCTGACTCTTTGAAATGTTTGATTCATTACTGCCCTGACTCTTTGAAATGATTGATTCATTACTGCCCTGACTCTTTGAAATGATTGATTCATTACCGCTCTGACTCTTTTGAAATGATTGATTCATTACTGCCCTGACTCTTTGAAATGATTTTGATTCCATTACTGCCCTGACTCTTGAAATGATTGATTCATTACTGCCCTGACTCTTTGAAATGATTGATTTGATCATTACCGCTCTGAAATGATTGATCTCTTGACTCTTGAAATGATTGATTCATTACCGCTCTGACTCTTTGAAATGATTGATTCATTACTGCCCTGACTCTTTGAAATGATTGATTCATTACCGCTCTGACTCTTTGAAATGATTGATTCATTACCTGCTCTGACTCTTTGAAATGATTGATTCATTACTGCCCTCTCTTGAAATGATGATGCTCTGCCATTCTTTGAAATGATTGATTCATTACCGCCTGACTCTTTGAAATGATTGATTCATTACCGCCCTGACTCTTTGAAATGATTGATTCATTACTGCCCTGACTCTTTGAAATGATTGATTCATTACCGCTCTGACTCTTTGAAATGATTGATTCATTACTGCCCTGACTCTTTGAAGTGTAACATATATGACTGTCTTGACTCTTCAAATCTTATGATTCATTACTGCCCCGATTAATGTTATTACTGGCATTCCTTCCTTTATAGATATAAATATTATTATTTATAAAAGAGTGTAAATAGATGTAGTGTGTATGAGTGAAAATAAAGTACTCGAACCCTCCACTGAAATAAACGCCCCTTTAACAGCGAATGGAACTAACTAAACATAATAATAATTAAAAACACACAATAGCTGGAAGGAGAATGGAATGATTCGAGTTCAGGTTCAGGGTGAATATTTGCTTTTATCTGCTCTGTTGGTGTGGATGAAGTCATGCCAGTTCTGACTCATATACACACACACACACACACACACACACACAAACCCAGAAGTGAGAAACTTTTTTTCTGCCCCCTGAATGCTAAAAGGTCTAATGAAGCGTCCCATTAAAGAAAGGGCCACTTAGAGGTTTCCACCAGCTCAATCAGCAGCTGGAGGCCTTTAGTGCAGATGAAGAAATTAGGCTAATTTGTCTATTGTGAACAGCACCGGAAGGAAGCCATCGCTTTTTTACTGCTGTGTCGGCTTTTCCCATTCATGGTGACAGGCTACTATTAACTATGTTCAGATCTGGCATGAAAATTTCATTTGGATCAGGTACACTGCCTTCCAGGAGCTAACACACACACACACACACACACACACACACACACACACACATTCCAGCAGGATGTCTTATCTGTTACACACACTAACAACGCATCGAGTCTATTCTCCTGATAATTATTGGCCAGGTCAGCCTGAAATCTGGATCACCTTAAAAACATTTTAACTCTCTCAGTAACTCTGTCAGTACCTCTCTTAGTAACTCTGTCAGTAACATTCTCAGTACTTCTGCCAGTAACTCTCTCAGTAACTCTGCCAGTAACTCTCTCAGTAATTCTGTCAGTAACTCTCTCAGTAACTCTCTTAGTAACTCTGTCAGTAACTCTCTCAATAACTCTGTCAGTAACACTCTCAATAACTCTGTCAGTAACTCTCTCAATAACTCTGTCAGTAACTCTGTCAGTAACTCTTTCAATAACTCAATAGCTCTGTCAGCAACTCTTTCAGTAACTTTGTCAGTAAATCTCAATAACTCTGTCAGTAACTCTTTAATAACTCTTTCAGTAACTCTGTCAGTAACTCTGTCAGTAACTCAATAACTCTGTCAGTAACTCTCTCAATAACTGTCAGTAACTCTCATAATAACTCTGTCAGTAACTCTGTCATTAACTCTCTCAATAACTGTCAGTAACTCTCATAATAACTCTGTCAGTAACTCAGTAACGCTGTCAGTAACTCTGTCATTAACTCTCTCAATAACTGTCAGTAACTCTCATAATAACTCTGTCAGTAACTCTCTCAGTAACGCTGTCAGTAACTCTGTCAGTAACTCTGTAAGTAAACTCTGTCAGTAACTCTCTCAGTAACGCTGTCAGTAACTCTGTCAGTAACACTCTCAGTAACTCTGTCAGTAACTATCAGTAATTCTGTCAGTAACTTAATAACTCTCTCAATAACTCTCTCAGTAACTCTGTCAGTAACTTAATAACTCTCTCAATAACTCTCTCAGTAACTCTGTCAGTAACACTCTCTATAACTCTGTAAGTAACTTTTATGACTTTATTCTCAACGTATTACGACTTTAATCTCGTTATTTTATTTCTTTCTCTTATTTAAGCATCACTTTACTTTTGTAAAAAAGTTTTCCTTTTCCCGATTTCAGCATGAGTGGGACTGAATGTAAAGATCTTAAAGAAGAAGAGTAAAGCACAAACCCGCAGGTACTAATTGATTACACGTTATTCCACATTCCAGGATTCGTCACTATCAAATTACACATTTATACATTTTATATACTTTTATACTTTTATACATTTATACACTCGACAAATGCTTTTATCCAAAGAGGCTTACAAGTAAAGCTGAATTAATTCCCTGTTCGGAGCCGATTAATGCAACCGACAGACGAGATTACTGCGGGATTACTGACAGTTCTGCAGCTGCAAAATACAGGTTTGGATTAATTCTAATTTGTTATCGTAAAACTGTAGCGTTTCATTAAATGATGATAGAGTTACGTTACATTTCTGAAAAAAAAGTCTTTAATAGAGATTGACCAATAATCGATTTTACTGATATTAACCCCGATATTATTAGTATCAGATATCGGTTTGGTTTTGCAATATCGGATCCAGCGATATATGGTGCAACCTTGTGGATGTTTTGAGAAATCTTTTTAGGAAAATCATTATATATAAAATGATGAACTGAATCAATCAGTACTTTATTTACCTTATCAGTTTTTAATTCTTAAATTATTTTAATGTTCTTTATTTATTTCCTGTTTGTTAACCTGATCGAAGCTTTTACTTAAAGAAGTGGTGGACGTGGTGGCTTAGTGGTTAAGGTGAAAGACCGGGGATCGATTCCCAGCACCACCAAGCCACCAGTGTGGGCCCTTGAGCAAGGCCCTTAACCCCAATTGCTTAGTTGTATAAATGTATAAATAATGAGATTAATGTAAGGGCGTCTGCCAAATGCTGTAAATGTAATAAAGACACTTTAAAAACAGGGCAGTTTTTTAAATGGGTTTTTCTTTTAGTTTTTATATTTTTTTATGCTGGGTTTGGATTGAGCCTCAGATAAAAGCATGTGAGATATAAAAAGTGATGCTGCAGTGTGTGTAAAAGCTTCTACAATATAACCGATGACGTTCCATCATTAAATTTCAATCCAATCCAAACATTAACTGCTAAACTTTGCTCCAGATGTCAGTAAACACCTCAATAAAAGAGAGCAAGTCGTGTTTCTACACTAAAGCCCTGCACTCGGCATGACAGGAAGTGGAATAAGGAGAGTGGAGAAGTTAATCAACTCATCAGTCGTCTGAAGTCGTTTCAGATTCCAGCCTGGGGCGTCCCTGCACTAAAGCACATTTTAATGGGGTAAAAAGCATTTTGTAGCCTCACTACACCTGAATCATCTGATGAAGAGGTTGAAAACGAGAGCTTTATCGGTTCAGTGGAGCGGAAACGAATGAAATATTAACTGCTGTGAGTGTGAAGGGAATGTGGAAAACCTGAGCGGTGTGTTTTAAAGAAAATCAACGTAAAGCGGTTTCACACTGCATGATTTTAGCTGTAATTTGTTTATCTGAGTTCAATTTTGGAATCCTGTAATTTTACACTTAATGAAGGAGGCGTGGCCTCTTCCTTAGTCTCAATAAAAGAGGCGTGGCCCTCTATGCTTCAGTCTCAGTGAAGGAGGTGTGACCTCTATGATTTAGTCCCAATGAAGGAGGCGTGGCTTCTATGCTTCAGATATATATTTTCTATATTTTAGTAAACAGTGTTTGTTCTGGCTGATTTGCAGTCTTTGATCTTTAGTTTCCGGCTTCACCGACAGCGAAAGTAACAGCTGTTGTGATCAGTTTTTTATTCCTTTGTTAAAATGCTGCCAGTGTCAGAAGATTTCCGAGATTTTAAACACCTTCCTGTAGTGTGACGTCTCCTACAACGACTGTCAAACCAATAGGAGCGCCGAACCCGATTACACAATTAATGTGACTTATTAAAATATGGAAATGAGTCACGCTAATTGCGTCATCGGGTTCGGCCTCCTATCGGTTCTCGGTGGACCGAAGAGCAAGATTACAACGTCAGTAGCAACATTACTGCTTGTAATGTTTTTGTTTGCTGCTAATTGACGCTAGCGAGAGAGCGCGCATTAGGCATGAGAAGGCGTGGCCTCTATGCTTGAGTCTCAATAAAAGAGGCGTGGCCTTTATGCCTCAGTCTCAATGAAAAGGCGTGGCCTCTACTTTTCAGTCCCAATAAAAGAGGCGTGGCCTTTATGCCTCAGTCTCAATGAGAAGGTGTGGCTTCTATTTTTCAGTCTCAATAGAAGAGGCGTGGCCTCTGTGCTGCAGTATCAATGAAGAGGGCGTGGCCCCTATGATTTAGTCCTAATAAAGAAGGCGTAGCCTCTATGTTTCAGTCTCAAAAAAGGAGGCGTGGCCTCTGTGTCCGTTTCAGTAAAGCAGGCGTGGCTTTAATGCTTCAGTAAAGATGTGGCTTCAGCATGAACCCTGTATCTCTGTCTCAGCAGTGGGGGCGTGGCCTATATCTCAGTATATTTTAGTAAACATTGTTTTTTTGGCTGATTTACCTCATAATATTGTAAGATGGTCCTGATGCAAAATCAAGATGTGTTAAATTGTCAGAATTTCGTAAAGTGGTCTTTAACTCGCAAATTCATGCCATAAACATCAACGTTTGCTCCAGATTTCAGTTTGTGAGTTGACCTTTATGGCTCTGCACTCAAAGTCTTCTTCTTTAAATAATAGCGTGTGAGACCTTCAACTCTGCCCTCCGGATGTGTATAGTGATGTCACAGGCATCCCTGGTTCTGGGTTTTTCTTTACAGCTCCACTGCTTATCTCCTTCCTAAACCTGTTCAGGCTCCTTAAAATGGTTTTTAACCTTTGACTAGAAAGATTTACAGGAAAAACTCTGATAAAAAACATCTGTCTGTTATGCGTTTCTTCATTTTTGATCAGTTCATTAATTAGGGAAGGGAAGGTGGTAGCTTCCAAGTATTCTTACACATCACTACGTTTTTATCTTTAGATCCAAGGTTAAAAAAAACGATAGGCAGCCCCGCTGTTCCAAAACTTTTGGAACAGACAGCTGTAAGAAATCTGGCAGAACACTCAGCAAACAGTCAGTATTTTAGTAGCTTTTCACACAGATTACTCCAGTCTCCATTTGTTCATGTCAAAAAAGTCTAAAAAAAAAAAAGAAAACCTTTTTACTGCAGAATAGTTTTATTGCCCTCTAGTGGTGACGGTAAAAACTGCACCATAAATCCCACTATGGTGGAATTTTACATGGATTATGAAGCATTTTTTTCCGATAAATTCCACCATGGTGTTATTCTTAATGTTATTATTTATACGGTAGGTTTGTAGGGCTCTGTTTATTGTCGCTATAGTAACCGTGTAATTATAGATGCTTGAAACAAACTTTGTGCATTAAATCGAGAAATAAAAATTTAAAATAAAGCCTTCAGCATGCCCTTGAGGTGGTAAAATGAAAGTGCGAGTCAGACTTCTGTTAAAGTGCCTGAAGTGAAAGACAAAATCTTTTTTTTTCTGTTTTGCCTCCTCCACTTTTCCCATCCAGCACGTATGTCTGACTTCAGAGTCACGAGGGACGATTCAACCTGATTGAAAAGTCAATAAAAATCTTTCTGACCTTCAGCCAAATAGCTCGGCTGTCTGAGATCCTGAAAAAGAGAAAAGAAAAAAAAGGGGAAAAATCTTCCAGAAAAATGACTGCTGTTCACGTTATCCACATGCTAATCAGGCCCGTGTGCACCTCGCCTGTCCTCACAGCCTGAGCACAAGCGTGGATGAGAACGTGACTGAGCTCGGACATGTACTTCAGAAGTGATGGCTTGGTGGTTAAGGTGTGGTGGCTAGGTGAGAAGGTGGTGGCTTGGTGGTTAGGGTGTGGTGGCTAGGTGAGAAGTGTTGGCTTAGTGGTTAAGTTTGGTGGCTAGGTGAAAAGTGGTGGCTTGGTGGGTAAGGTGTGGTGGCTAGGTGAGAAGGTGGTGGCTTGGTGGTTAGGGTGTGGTGGCTAGGTGAGAAGTGTTGGCTTAGTGGTTAAGTTTGGTGGCTAGGTGAAAAGTGGTGGCTTGGTGGGTAAGGTGTGGTGGCTAGGTGAGAAGGTGGTGGCTTGGTGGTTAGGGTGTGGTGGCTAGGTGAGAAGTGTTGGCTTAGTGGTTAAGTTTGGTGGCTAGGTGAAAAGTGGTGGCTTGGTGGGTAAGGTGTGGTGGCTAGGTGAGAAGGTGGTGGCTTGGTGGTTAGGGTGTGGTGGCTAGGTGAAAAGTGGGACTGGTACCAAAAAGACCGGGGTTCGATTCCCATGTAAATCGCTCTGGATAAGAGAGTCTGCCAAATGCTGTAAATGTAAATATACTTAAGTAAAAAAGTAAATTAACTACCAGAATTCACTGTCACTATTACTCCAACAGGTGTCACTGTTACTCCAGCCGGTGTCACTGTTACTCTGGGAGGTGTCACTGTTAATGCAGCAGATTTCACTGTTACTCCAGCAAATGTCACTGTTACTCCAGCATGTGTCACTGTTACTCCAGCAGATGTCGCTGTTACTCCAGCAGGTGTCATTGTTACTACAGCAGGTGTCACTGTTACTCCAGCAGGTGTCACTGTTGTTACTCCAGCAGATGTCGCTGTTACTCCAGCAGGTGTCATTGTTACTACAGCAGGTGTCACTGTTACTCCAGCAGATTTCAGCATTACTCCATGCAGATGTCACTGTTAATCCATCAGGTGTCTTAATATTCTCAATGTTCTCTTTTTTTAGGTACTTTAGATTTATTACCATACCTTCCATCTCTACTTTCTTGTTCTTTTCTTTATTCTTGAGTTTCTCTAACTTTCTTTCTTTCTCTCTCTCTCTTTTATGCTCTTTCTTCTCTTTCACACCATCACCCTTTCTATTCTCCTGATGGCTTTAGGTCATCATACACATCTTTTGAATCTGACTCAATTAGAGAGAAAAGAGCCTGTAGTGTGTGTGTGTGTGTGTGTGTGTGTGTGTGTGCTCAGTCTCTAATTCTCTAATTAAATCAGATGTAGAATGTCTGCATGGTGACCTGATGTGCTTTAGGTTTTTTGAATTGATGTTAGCACTGCTGCTGATATGAACGTGAGCGATCAGGATGATCTCAGGCGTTAGCGTCCCGCTTGTGATGTCCTCATGAAGGCTAATCAGGACATCCTGTACTTTCAGAATCCCGAGAGGAACCGATTCATCATCAGCTCTGAGACTCACAGACCATAAAGGACAGAGCGTAAAGTTTAGACGGTTGGAGGTGGATGGTTTCTCTGAGCCGGATAAAGCAGGTAGGAATTAATAATCATTATTTAAACGCTTCAATCACAATTATAACCGTAAGTCTCATCATCCTATTCCAGATGTTAGTCTCACTCTTTCTTCCTTCTACTAGATTAGGTCATGTGACTGTGTGGGTCATGTGACTGTGTGGATTTGTTTTCATTCAGTTCTAATAGTATTAGTGAGATCAGCCATTAATGTTGAGGTTTGGAGGTCTGGAGTTGAGTCGGGGTTCCAGTTCATCCTAAAGGTGTTTAGTTTAAAGGGGTTGAGTCAAAATCAGGACTCTGTACAGGACAGGAGAGTTCAAGTACACTAGATTCATGGACACTAGAATTCTGTAAACTACATTTATATACACTAGATTCATGTACATTACATTTATATAAACTAGATTCAATTACACTAGAGTCATAAATACTTCATTTATGTACACTAGAGTCATAAATACTACATTTATATACACTAGATTCAATTACACTAGAGTCATAAATACTTCATTCATTTACATTAGATTTATATGCACATTATATTTAAGCAGCTCTGGCTTATTATACACTGCATTCAAGTGCACTAGTTTGATACACCCTAGATCACACACATGTACACACACATTTATATAGTTCCCTAGAGGGGAAGTGGTAGCGCAGTGGTTAAGTTGTTGAACAGTTAACTTGAGGACCCGGGCTCGATTCCCAGCTGCACCATGCCACCTCCGTAGGGCCTCAACCCTAATATGTTTATGTACACTACATTTCTTAAAACAAGATTCAAGTGCACTAGATTTAATTAACCCTATCTTAATATACAATAAATTCAAGTGCACTAGTTTGATACACCCTAGATTCATGTACACTAAATGTATATACACTAGATTCATTCACATTTACAGCATTTGGCAGACGCCGTTAATCAGAGTGACTTACATTTATTTCCTATTTATACAACTGAGCAATTGAAGGCCTTGCTCAGTGGCCCACAGTGGTGGCCTGGTGGTACTGGAATCTATTCAAGTACACTAGATTCATGTACACTGAATTTATATACACTAGATTCATGTACACTAGATTCATATACACTAGTTTGATGAGAATCTGGACTTTGTGCAGGACACTCCAGTTCTTCCACTTCAATCAGAACATGGGACATCATGATGCTGGAACAGGGTTTGAGTCTCGCAGTTCCAGTGAAGGAAGAATGGAATGATGAAACATATGAAGATGTCCTAAACGACCGTGTGTGACTCAGAGTTTTTGGGAAGAAACAGTTAAGAAATGTGCAGTTATGGTGTCCAAAAACTTTTGGCTAGAAGAGTGTATATGAGATCTCTTTATTGATTATCTGATTTGATGATCAGTTCAGGAGAAACTGTTGACCTTATATGAAATAATGAGTTAAATCTGATGTAACATTTATTAAAGCCATAATTATGTTTATTACACTGTAACTAACTTCATGTCCACTTCTGTTTATCCTGCTGACACACACACACACACACACACACACACACAGTAGAGTGTGTTTATATCTGAGTTGAGGGTTGACAGGGTCCAGCAGTGGACGCTTATGTAAAGAGGGGGTGCTGGCAATTGAACCCACAGTCTTCTGATCACCTTAAGCCCTCAGCTTAACTACCACTTCCATAGCGATTAAAAAAGACAAGTTTTTATTTCTTCTTCAATGGTTCCAGATCCTCATTGGTCAGCAAGACCAGCACTCAGCCTCAAACTCTATCAGAGTAAGAAGAACACAGTGAACATCTCAGTGTAAAGCTTCTGATAGAATGTTATTTGATGGACTGCTTATCTGATGATGTTGGGTTTATTAGAAAAGTGTTTTATAGTGTGTGTGTGTGTGTGTGTGTGTGTGATGGTCTTATGTGGGTTATTATCCATCCTGGTTCCTTAAATAAGATGTTCAGGTCATCACTGAGACCGGTGTAATGAAGGTCATCACTGAGACCGGGAAAGAGTGAGCTGGTATAACCCGCCTGCCGTGTTCCTTTTTCATTCCTCTGAGAGATTTTTACAGGAGGGTCACCTAAAAATATACCAGTTTTACTTTCACACCTTTTAACTGGATTAAATTTAACCAGCGGCACTTTAAGCATCAGCATCTTATACTTCTATACTATATAATGTGCAAACCGAGTATACAAGGTGTGTAGTATGTCTGAATCTTTAGCATGTGTAAATCAGTATGTTTAAGTACCCGGATGATCCACTGCTTCCATCCAGATTCTGAAGTACACATACGATGGACACATTATTGTCCCATGATCCCACGGGAGAGAAGGGCGGAAAGAAAGCGGCGCCACCGTGACTTTACAAGAGTTTTAAGTATTTTTAATACTTCAGGATAAAAACATTGTTCATTGTAGTTAAATTTCACTCGTTTATCATCATCCAACTTTAAACATCATCACACTTTATATTCACTGCTGTGATGTGAGATGTCACCCGATTAATATATTGGATGTAGTAGGTCTAATTTCTTCATACTCCTTGTAGTCACACTCTACATAACAGAGTGTATTAATGGTCAGGAAGTGCAGACTAACTGAAATGTAGTAGTGAGAAAATTCCCCTGTTTCAAATCCCATATGCAGTTTTTAATATAATATAAAGGAAAAAAAACAAACTGCTTTTACAGACTTTTGGAAACATTAAACTGGAACAAATCAAGAGAATCTAAAGAAAAATTATGAGAATAAAGCAACATACATAACATCAAATTATTCAATTACATTTTTTCTATATTGTCTATAGTGTCAATCTGCATGTCTGTCTTTTTTTTTCTTTCTTTCTTTCTTTCTTTCTGTCTGTCTGTCGGTCTGGCTGTCTTTCTGTCTCTCTGTCTGTCTGTCTGTCTGTCTGTCTGTTTTAACTTGTTTATGTTTTTTCTCTACTTTTTTCAAATATACACAACTTCTCCACTTTTGCTGTTTTTCTTTCTTTCTTTCTTTCTTTTTTCTGCAAAAATGTGTTTTCTTTTTCTATTCCTATCAGTAATTCTGACCTAAATAATCTCACAGCTGGTCCAATCATCTCCTTTTCTTACTCTGTGTTGTACAGACTGCATTTGCATACTGGAACATGATTGGCTTGTAGATTTTAGGCCTTCATTCTGTCTGATGTGTGTGATGTTAGTGGGTTTCTGCTTTCAGAATCAGCTGAGCTCCGAGACTAGAAGCTTTTACAGAATATCTCCCATTTGTTCCGATGGCCGCGTTGTATTTCCTTGACCTCGGCCCTCGCTTCGGCTGGACCATGGTACGATCCACACCGGTTTACTTCCTGGTTTGGTGTATGATGTGTGAAGTGTGTTCAGTGGGATTTGACTGTATGCTGTTCTTGTGTAGGTGTTCCTGTCAGAGTATGTGGGACCGCTCCTCATTTACCTGCTGTTCTATTTCCAACTTCCCTACATCTACACTTATACACACACACTCACTCCACCCTGCCCCCACCCTGTGGTCAGGTATTTATTAGCTAATCAGAATAACTAGGGTTTTAATTATTAATCATTGTTAATGCTTTATACTAAAGACCAACCGATTAATTGATTTTACCAATATTTTGCACAATACTTTTTATTATTGGATATCGGTTTTGTAATATTAGATCCACTGATATATGATGTTTTTAGAAAAAGAGACTAAATGAATCTCAAATACTTTCTTTCTTTGTATATTCGAGACCCAATCAAACCATTTTAGCAGAGGACATTTAGCAGATGCGCTTATCCAGAGCGACATACATTTATTTTTTAGTTTTTTTTTAAAATCAATATCGCTCGATCTGTAGTCCATATTATCTGTTGTTAAACTTCTTTAATCTCTTATTGTTTTTTTTTCTCAGTCTGGTGTGTGTGTGTCATTCTCTTCATTACATTAAGAGACTAATGGAGACAGTATTTGTTCATCGGTTTACCCATGGAACCTTACCTCTAGGGGTCATCATGAAAGTGAGTACTGTAACACACACACACACGTACCGTTACACACATCTTTAACTAACTTTATACATCTATCTGCTTTCTTTCTAAACACCAGAAGACCATGTGTAAAAGGGTTCAGGGGGTCAATACTTATGCACACTACTGTTTTTTCACCCAGATTGTGTTATATGTTAATGGGCTTATATAACTGTTTTATTTAACACTATTAAAACCAGTATAGGAAGGATTCGCTGTGACTGTGTGTGTGTGTGTGTGTGTGTGTGTGTGCGTGTGTGTGTGTGTGTGTGTGCGTGTGTGTGTTCCAGAACTGTATGTATTACTGGGGTTTTGCTGCCTGGTTGGCGTATTACATTAATCACCCACTTTACACTCCGCCGTGTGAGTGATCACACACCACTGACCTTTTCCTTTCACACACATTACCAACCTTCTTTATTTTAATCTCATGTATTTTATCGACTTGTTTCCAGCTTACGGACAACCGCAGATCATCTGTGCGCTCGTCATGTTTGCGGTGTGTATCAATGTGTGGGTGTGTTTGTGTGTGTGTGTGTGTGTGTGTGTGTGTGTTAGATAAAAAAAAAAACACTTAAAGAGTTACAACATAATGAGAGGGAAGTGGATTGATGATGTATTTTACTTCCAGATGTGTGAAGTGGGAAATTTCTCTATTCACTGGTCACTTAACACATCTGGAGGACAGGGTAAGTGGCTTGTCAAAAAGCTGTATAAAAAAAAGGATTAAGGCCGAAAGTTTGTGGACACCTCACCAGCACATTCCCCATAAGTGGGTATTCTCCAACAAGTGTATGCTGCAGCATCATACACTCAAACCCTGTTCCAAAGTCACAATGACCCTGTGCACAAAATCCCCTGAGCTCCATGAAGTATCCTCCATGCTGCATTTTGACTGGAGTGACATGGAGCCCTGACTCTGATTCATAAATCTAGGGTTTAAATCTAGTGTTTATATATCTAGTGTATATAAATTTAGTGTATGAAAATACAAAAATCTAAGGTTTATATATCGAGTGTGCATGAATCTAGTGTTTATAAATCTAGTGTGAATAAATTTATTGTACATTAATCTGGTGTATATAAATCTAGTGTACATAAATCTAGTGTTTATAAAGCTAGTTTATATAAATGTTGTACACATAAATCTAGTGTACGTAAATCTAATATACATGAATCTGGTGTATATAATTCTAGTGTACATGAATCTAATGTTTATAAATTTAGTGTACATGAATCTAGTGTTTATAAACCTAGGATATTTATATGTAGGGTTTGTAAATGTTATCTTTATGAATTTAATTCACTTAAATCTAGTATACATGAATCTAGTGTACTTGTCCTGTCCTGATTCTGACTCAACCCCTTTAAACTGAACACCTTTGGGATGAACTGGAACCCCGACTGAACCCCAGACCTCCAAACCTCAACATTAGTGTCTAATCTCACTCATACTATTGGAACTGAATGATCAAATCCACACAGTCTCATGACCCACACAGTCACATGACCCACACAATCACATGACCTAATCTAGTGGAACCCCTAGGATGTAGGATTACGAGTGAGACAAAAGCATAAGATGGATGTGATGGTTAGGTGATTCATTACTTTTGTCCATGTGATGTTCTTTTGTCCCACTGATCTGAGGGAATGTTCTGATGTTTTAGCAGGTATGAAATCCCGACGTTTTCCTCATCCCTCTAAAAACCCTTTCACGTGGCTCTTCTGTTTTGTTTCCTGTCCCAACTACACATACGAGGTCAGAAAATCAGCACAAAGTGAAGATGTGATGAGTGTGTGGAAGGTGTAATCTTCCTGTCTGGTCTGCAGGTTGGCGTGTGGGTGAGTTTCTCCATCATGACTCAATGTGTTCCAGGTAAGAATTCAGCTCCATGTTCCACAGTGACTCCCAGTGTTATTGTGTGGACGTAATGACGATTTTAAATATATTTATTTTACGCTTCCTGAGGTTAGATTATTTGATTATTTTATTTGTGTACAAATAAACGAGCTTTACTTTTCAAGAAATATTAAAAAAGGACAGACGAGTTTCTTTTCATTAAACAAAAAAAAACTTTATTAGTCCTAAATTTCCCTTATTCAGAATCGACTTTTCACTTCTCTGTTCGTTCGATCATTTTGTTGTCTGTGTACATTTTCTTGGAACATTCTGTTGCTGGTGAATTGAACAATTAATTAGTCGTTAATAACCAAGGAGGATTTTAGTTTGAAAGGCAACCTTTATTATCTAATACAGATATAAAAATATTAAAACATACTGTTAAAATCACACTTTTAAAAATCTATCTGTCATTGTTTAGAGGGGGGGGGGCAAACATGGGGTTGGGCCCTATCCAGGCCCCTGGATGTAATTTGGGGGACACCTTGCTTAGAAATACAGCAAAGCTTAGGATATGGTTCCAGTGTGTTTATAGTTTAGTTGGATATAGTTATTAGAGTTGGACAGGAGTTCAGTATTGAGGTTAGGGTGAGAATAAGGTTTCAGTTGTTCAGTGTTTGTGGATGGTTAACATGAGTAAAGTTAAGAACAGTTGAGGTTCTGGATTATTGAGCAGAAGAGATCGACCGATATAGATTTTTTTAAAACCGATACTGATATCGATTGTTTGCATGTTGATGTGAGCGATAATCGATATAAAGAGCCGATTTTATTCATTGATTGTTTTCTTTCTGCTTTTGACCTGATGAACTAAACTGAACAATTTTTTTTTAAATACATTACATTAATAAACTGCACTGTCATTAAAGTGTCTTTGTAAAATATATAATTTGATCACATAAACAAACAGGAAAGAAATAAAGAACATAGCATAAAATAAGACTTACAATGTTCATAGCCTCAAGACATTTCATTAGAGAGAGAAAGAGAGAGAGAGAGAGAGAGAGAGAGAGACTGTAACTATATATGGTCATGCCAACAAAGCCTTTTGTTTTAGAATTTGAGCCGAATGAGGTTGTAGTTTAGTTCATTATTTACTGATGTGTTAAATAATGTAAATCAATTAGATAATTTTTTTAAAGCAGTCAAATAATTTAAAGTTTCAAACCTATTAAAAAGTAAAGGCTTTAATTTGTGGATGGTTTATTTTAGAAGTTTTTTTTAAAGAATATAAATGGTTTGATGTTTGGTAAGTGTTAGATTAAATTTGACTTTAGGTTAAAGTAGAGATTTGATTAAGATAGGGTTGGGTTGTGGTTGTGATTGGGTTGTTGTTGGGTTTGGGTTGTTGTTGGGTTGGGTTTGAGTTGTGGTTGAGTTGTGGTTGGATTATGGTTTGGTTTGGGTTGAATTGTGGTTGAGTTGTGGTTGGGTTTGTGTTAGATTAGGGCTGTGGTTGAATTGTGGTTGAGTTAGGTTGTGGCTGTAGTTGGTTTGTGGTTGGGTTGGGTTGGGTTGGTGGCTTGAGCTGTGGTTGTGGTTGGGTTTGGGTTGTGGTTGGGTTTGGGTTGTTGTTGGGTTGTGGTTGGCTTTTGGTTGAGTTGCAGTTGGGTTGGGTTTGATTTGGGATTACCCTTGGCCGAGGTTAAGAGGTAAATTACTGGTAATAAAATTGTGGTTGGTTAAGGTTTAACTATTAATAGGTTCTGGGTTTGACTGGACTTGGTGCTGGACTATAGCTGGATATTTTGGACTAAGTATAAATCTGATCTGGAGTTATAATCGGGGTACAATTAAGGCAAGAATGTAGTAGGTTACAGTTAGTGTAAGGATAGAGTTGATGTTGTATTAAGTCTTCTGTTTAAATTAAGGTTCTTAAACTACATTCTGAATTAGGGTTTGAGGTTAGACCTCATTTTAAGTTGATTAAGGTTCAGGGTTTAATATTGCCTATGTGTTTATCCTGTTCTAAACTCATCCACAGATGATCTAATGTTTGAAACAGTTAATGATGATTTTATTCTATTGAGTTTGTTTGTCCAGATTTATTGTAATGTCTTGTTGTGTAGCAGTGTGTCTGTGTGTGTCAGTGTCTGTTGTGTTGTTGCTCTGCTCTCGGTCAGTTGCTGTTTTCACGCTGATGGGATTTGTTCAGATGACCATATGGGCGAAGTGGAAGCACAAAACCTACACCAGGGAATTTAAGGACTACCCACCAGTCCGTATGTCCATCCTTCCGTTCATCCTGTGACAGCAAAACACACAAACCCTCTGAAGGCACCTTTTTTTATCAGTCCTCCTTTTAAACACTTCTTAATTACACTAAATCTGTTTCAGGTTCCAGGAATGTTTTTCGATGATGATGATGATGAAGTTCTTTTCCATTTCCTTTCATTAAACTGATGCCACATCAAATTTTATTATTAGTTACAAATGTTGAACAGATGTAGAACAGTGATGTAATCCATTGTAATGTACTGATGCATTGATATAAATCACTGAACTCGAGTTCACTGATTCCTGTGGCATTTATTACATTCTTTAACAGTCGACTGTAACATGAACATTAGCAGTAATGTTACATCATCATCGTCGGCTGTGTACACTCCTGCATTACTAACAGTTTGAAGTGTTTATACCTGTACAGAGCATCACGGTCGCATATACAGCAACTAAAGCAACGTAAACTTAATAATACATTTAACAAACATAAACTGTGTGCTCAAAAATGCCATGAATCCATTCAGTAAGAATAAATCAGCACAAAATAAAACTCACACTGTTTATAGCCTCAGGACATTGTGTTAAAAATTCACATGCAGAGAGAAAAAGAGAGCGAGAGAGAGAGAAAAACAGAGACGGAGAAAGAGAAAGAGAAAGAGAGAGGAAGACAGAGAGAGAGAGAGAGAAACAGAGACGAAGAGAGAGAAAGAGAGAGAGAGAGAGAGAGAGAGAGAGAGAGAAACAGAGACGAAGAGAGAGAAAGAGAGAGAAGACAGAGAGAGAGAGAGAGAGAGAGAACAGAGACGGAGAGTGAGAAAGAGAAGAGAGAGGAAGACAGAGAGAGAGAGAGAAACAGAGATGGAGAGAGAGAGAGAGAAACAGAGACAGAGAGAGAGAAGAGAGAGAGAAGGACAGAGAGAGAGAGAGAAACAGAGACGGAAGAGAGAGAGAAAGAGAGAAGACAAGAGAGAGAGAGCGAGAGAGCGAGAGAGATAAACAGAGACGGAGAAAAGAGAAGAGAGAAAGAGAGCAGGAAGACAGAGAGAGAGAGAGAAACAGAGACGGAGAGAGAGAGAAGAGAGAGGAAGACAGAGAGAGAGAGAGAAAACAGAGACGGAGAGAGAGAGAGATAAGAGAGAAGGAAGACAGTAGAGAGAGAGAAGAGAGAGAGAGAGAGAGAGAGAGAGAGAAGAGATGCAGAGAGGCTAATTAGCCCCTAAACACTGGTCTTAGCAAACAGCTTGAATTCAAAGGTTATTGGCTTTTTTTAAGCAAGGACGAGTTTCTCCTCCAGAAGATGCCTAAAGCTAAATGTCCTGTTTATTATACCCTGAGGAGTAGAGCACAGGAGGGGAAAGAGAGAGCGATGTCTCATGTCTCGCACGGTGACATGATCATCTAATCTAACAAAAACAATTTTAAGTTTAGATTTAAAAAAAAATGTTAAAAAATGTCAAATTAATTGCAATTGTTAAATACTGTACTGCTAATAATGCTGTAATAATACTGTAATAATGCTGTAATAATCTGTAATAATACTGTAATAATGCTGTAATACCCTATTACTATAATGAATACTGTAATAATGCTGTAATGCTGTAATAAATGCTGTACCAATAATGCTGTAACTGTAAATATCTATTGTAATACCATATACTGTAATAATGTAATAATCTGTAATATGCACTATAATAATACTGTAATAATGCTGTAATAATAATCTGTAATAATCTGTACTAATAATACTGCTAATAATAGCTGTAATATATGCTGTAATACTGTAATAATACTCCATACATCTTCGTAATAACTGTACCTATAACTCTATAACTATACCTAGTAATTATATACCTCTATTGTAAATTTACCCTCACCTCCCCATGTAATTAGCTCCCCATACCCTATTTATTGTAAATTACCTCCACTTCTGGTTAGATGCTAACTGCATTTCATTGGCTTGGCTCTGTACATGTACCTTGCACAATGACAATAAAGTTGAATCTTGAATCTAATCTAATCTAACACCATACTGTAATGCTGTAATAATGCTATAATAATGCTGTAACTTTTTCTCCTTTTTTCTCCTTCTTTTTTAAATGTCCCTTTTTAGGGGTCGCCACAAATATTCTTCATCCTTTTTAGGGGTCTTCACCTGTCCACCCGTATCTCGGTGTGACTCCAATCCTCTTCACACCCCTATGTCACACATTCCACAACGTCATGTCCTCTCATTCACATCCAATACTACATCTGTGGTCCCCTTTGGCTAATTTCTACCTGGTACATCCTAACCATCCTACAATATATTACTATCCTCTCTCGGTCCATCATAACATGAGCCGTCCAAAACTTCTTCTTAAATCCTGTCCAAAACTTGTCTCCCAAGAATCCTTCAAACCTTGCTCTTCTAATCCAGCTCTACATTCCAGTGTCTTCACCCTAATGATCCTAACGTTAAAACCTGTCTCAACCTGTCATCTCCCACCATACTGTCTTCACCACTGTCTCTACTGTCTCTAAACATCATAACTGGTCTCACCACTGTCTCTAAACCATCATAGCTGTCTCACCACTGTCTCTAAACCATAACATCATAACTGGGTCTCACCACTGTCTCTAAACCATCATAACTGGTCTCACCACTGTCTCTAAACCATACATCATAGCTGTCTCACCACTGTCTCACCAGTTCTCTAACCATACATCATAACTGGTCTCTGGTCTCATCTCTCTTCTTAAACCTCTCACTTATTTCTAGGTGATATCCTGTACTCACTCTGTCACACATCACTTTATCACATGACACACTGCTTTCCTGCTACTGGTGACTCTGTAATTCTTTACCTCTCTTTACAGGTCTCCATCTCCACCGGCTCACCTGGACTGACGACCCCAAGTACTCCTGTACCTTCTTTACCTCTTCACCTGTAATCTCACTGTTCCACTTTACTCCTTTTTATTCAAACACCATACATCTGAAGGGGCCTGCTACGACGACTGATCCCTCTTCTCTCCCCATGATGCAGTCCCACCTCCAGGTCACTTTGTCTGTCAACTCACAGTCTCTGTCTGACATACTGCACACCTCACTACTGTCCTGCTCCTTTCAAACATATCCTGCACCACCCTGACACACTTCTCTTCTATTCTTGACTTCCTCATACAATTCCACAGCTCTTTTCTTGGTAACCTGTCATGTGTTTTCTCCAGGTCTACAAAAACACAATGCAGCTCTCTACAACCATCTCTGTACTTCTTCATCAGCATTCTCAGAGAAAAGATTGCATCTGTAGTGCTCTTTCTGGGCATAAAGCCATACTGCTACTCACAAATACCTACTTCCCTCCTTAACCTAGCTTCCACTACTGTTTCCCATACCTACATTGAATTACTCATCAACTTCATGCCTCTGTAATTGTTGCAATTCTGCACATCACCCTTGTTCTTAACTGTAATAATACTGTAATAATGCTGTAATAATAATGTAATAATGCTACTGTTATATTACTGTAATGATACTAATATACTGTAATGATAATGTAATGTACTAATATGCACGATCATGTACTTTTTTTATTAATTTCTTTTCATCCTCTTTGGACTCCTTGTTTTATTAGAAGTATACAATAAATCAGCAAGTATACAATAAATATACAATTTTCTGCTCATAACTCTGTATTTCTGTATAGAAATTTACTGCACATCTCACATTATATTTTCATAGTTCAATAATAGCCAATAATAGTTTAATAACAGTTTATCTAACAGCCAGAATTTTAATAGTAATATGAGCCCAAACAAAATTCATCAGTGTTTTTTCTGACATGTATAAAGATTTACAATAATTATGAAAAATACTTTTATAATATCAAGATAAAATAAACTCAGATGGTCAAAATGTATATTTATATAACATTATATAACATTTAACCCTATATGGTTAATCAATTAATTAATATCAAAGTTAGTGAGTTTTAAGTTACGCTTGATTAATGTTTTCTCATCTGAATAAAGAATTTCAAAGTTAGAAAATGGAACCATCAATAGAAATTGTGTTCACTGAGCACTGAAAGTCGTTTACATTAAAAGTTTGCATAATTGCATGTTAATTAGATTCCTTTTGGATCCTATGGATCATAAAGGAAACATAAATTATTGATTGCTAGCTTTCACCAAACTATTTATCCAACACTCATTTGCATGATTACTTTACATCAAGCAAATTACCGTCAGCAATAAAGCATAAATAATAGTGCAGTGATCAAGGTGTTGGGCTGCTAATTGGAAGATCTGGGCTCAATTCCCAGAACCACCAAGTTGCCACTGTTGGGCCCTTAAGTAAGTCCCTTAACTCCTGAATGCGTAACTGTATAAAGGAAATAAATATAACATCTGCCAAATGCTTTAAATATAAAGTTAAATGAATAGAACCAATCAACCAATCAGCATCAAGACATTTGCATTCCAGAATTTAGAGTTATAACAAATCTGTAAAGAAAAGCTGACATTTACAAATCAGCTCAAATTATGTTTATTTACATAAAAATAATAAATATGAACCTTTTCTAGGAAAAGTACATAAGTATTGGCACCCTAGTTAAAAATAAGCACAAATCAAATACATCAATAATACAAAAATTATACAATAACCAAAACTATATTTGACTAATTTATTGGTCCTAAAAAAGCTTATTTTAATTAGTACTTTAATTGTTTTTAATTTATTTAATTAAAATATTTAATTCTTCTTATCTTTATCGTTGATTATATTATTTTTTATTTTGCATCCCTAACAGTGTTTTTTTTCTGATGTGTGACTACAAAGAGGCTCTTGAGTGTGTCTCTATCATGTGCCAGTCATGTTGTTTGTCTGTAAGTAATTGAGGTAATAATATTTAAAGAAAGAATTTTCTTGAATACTTGAATTTGATTCTGTTTTTTTAGTTTACCTTTTATTTTTCCTTAAAAGAAAGAAAGGAAGAAAAAGAATATCGAGAGCTATATAACCAAAAAAAACTTTCTGGGAATTTCAGTGTGTAAGATCAAAAAAAAACTAAAAAAGTGGGAAAAGAAAATTGCTAAGAGCGACCACAAGAGGTTTGTATACACGTGGCTTATGGGTGGGTTTTATTTCTTCCTGAAACTGGCGAACAATTTATGTACCTGTTTATTCCCTAATTTGGGGTCACAGGGATCTGCTGGAGTTTATCCCAGCCATCTCTGAAAGGGTGAAAGGCAGGAGGGGGACTCCCTGGACAGGTTGCCAGTCCATCATAGGGCCACTCACACTCACTTCTTCTTATTATTATTATTATTGGGGAAGTGGTAGCTCAGTGGTTAAGATGTTAGCCTACTAATTGAAAGATCCGGGTTCAATTTTCAGCACCACCAATTTGCCTTTGTTGGGCTCTTGGGTTAAAATGTGAGGTGCTCTGGATAACCCTACTTGTGAAGCGTGTCAATGATTGTTAGATCAGCAGTATTCCCCATGATTGTGTGAACCAAACTGAGAGACCATTTTGAAGGCTCAGGAAACCTTTGCAGATGTTTTGAGTTGATTAGCTGATTGGCATGTCACCATGTTCTAATTTATTGAAATAGTAAATTGATGGGTTTTTGTTAAATATGAATCATCACAATTAAAAGAACCAAAGACTAAAACTACTTCAGTCTGTGTACAGTGAATTTATTTATTACTTGAAATAAATGACCTTTACCCTGCCATTCTTATTAACTGAGATGCACCTGTATAAATGACTTATCAGCTACACTTTTACAGGTATAGCACATTTTTATAACAACACTGACCTCTGGTGGTCACAACTATAAAGCACACTGAATCTTTAGTCTCAGACTGTCATTAGATCTTCCAGGGTATCCAAAAGTTTACATACCCTTCAAATAGACTTCAAATAAAACAATAGGGTAAATATATATGTATATAATAGTATATATTATATGGTTGTGGATTCAAATCCCACCACCATAAGCAAAACTTGGCTGTAAGAAACTGATGCATCTGACTAATCAGTTGTGGTTTAAATGCCTTAAACAAAAGCCCAGCAATAGCGTATAGTGGTGCTGGGGTTTAGACTCACAACCTTTCCACGTGGTTTTAAGCACCTCCTGTGAATGGTATTAAAAGTGTTCCTGATTGGAAGTGCTGAAGATTGTGGGTTCAGTTAAATAATATCATCCAACTGGATTAGATCAGATTACATCATTACAATCACACTTTTCTGATAATAACATCTTAATAATCTTTTACGAAATGATTAGAGAGCCAAGACTCTTTCTGTCTCTTTCTCTGTCCCTGTGTGTCTCTCTCTCTCTCTGTGTTTCTCCGTTGCTATTAAACGTTAATGATGTAAATGTACTTTTCATCATGTTCCGTAAAATGCGCTGACGAGTCTCAGGAATTTTATGACTATTTAAATGACTATTAGATGATGATTCTGTAACTATGGATACTTTAATCATACTTTAATTTACAATAAAATCTCACCCTTTTACTTTTTTTTTACCTTTTTTTATGCGTTTTTTACATGGATTTTTTGTAGTTGTGATTGTTAGTATTTGTTCTGGATACTATGGATACTTCTGGATTTTCCCTTCATTTATTCAGATCTAAATAACTAATAATTCCCTACTGGAGGAGTCTCATCATTGCATATTTTATTACTCTCTTAAACAAGGAATGTTAAACATTATTACTTTTACTGTTACTTTAGTCGTAATCTTTATAAGTAGTTGTATTTAAGTTAAATTTATAGCTACCCACTTCTGCAAAGTACTAATTCAGCAAATTTTACTGCATCTAGTTGTGTTACTCCGCTTACTAATGATAACATTTTCATGCAGGCACATAAATTGTGAGTGATGCTGTGGAGCGAGTGGGAAAACCCGGAGCGGATTTGTGGATTCAGTGGATCTTTGGTGGAGCGGAAACAGAACGCTTTGAGCTTTTTTTGTGTTGGTGGGTGGGGATGTTGTGGGGTTGATTGAGGGGCACCTGAGCTGATGAGGACAGAGAGGCGGTGGCTCTAGCATGGCATGGCCCTGGTATTGAAAAAATATCACCATGAAATATGATTTCAAATTTTGACTGAAGATTAGATTGATTAGTTATCATAAAACTTATGATAAAGAGTTTTATTTTTTTTTTTAATTATTTTAAAAAAATATCAAGAGATATATAACTGGGTAATTTGTATCCCAGCGGAGATAAAAGAGTCGTTGTGTTTGCTTAATGGAACCAGTACTGCTTTACTCCAGACACTGGGAATCCTCCTGCCAGACGTCTGACTGTTGATGGAGTTCCAGAAATCTGCTTTGTTTGTTTCAGCGCCTCAGCGTTCTGCTAAAGTTCCTCACAAAGCAGGTGCCAAAGTTCACATTCCATCCTCCTCCGCCTGACAGCTCAATGCCGCACACTAATTACAGCCGGAGCGTGACGGATCAAGCTGTGCCACCCACCAGGAAAACCTCCTGCTGATGATATTTACCACACGGTTCTGCCTGCACATGCTGACAGTCAAAACGAAAATAAATTCACATCAATGAGATGACAAAAATGTATTCAGCAGCATGCAGTTCATTTCGATTACAGAATTAAATATGATAATTAAGCTAATTCTGAGGAATGAAACACTGGACATTTTTGTTTACAGTTTTGATAAAGTTTTGTTGGATTGTGTATGAGGATTGTGGTATTTAGGATAGAGCGAAGGTGTTGTGGATAGGAGTGAAGAGTACTAATCAGTGATTGGAAGTATAGGTGCTGTGATTAGTGTGGATGATGCTGTAGTTAAAATAAAGGGTGGATGATGCTGTAGTTAGAGATGGAGATTGCTATGCTGTAATTAGGGTGAAAGGTAGAGTGTTATGTTGGTGGCTGGTGAATAAAGGGGACTTTGATCGATATAGATAGTAGAGGGTGGAGGGGACTGCTAAAAGTAGGGTGGAGGGTACACTGTACAGGAATTATTGTGGACAGTGCAGTGATTCAGGTGAGAGGTAGAGGGCACTATGCTATCATTGAGGTAGAGGGTGCAGTAGTTAAAGAGAAGGGTGGATGGGAAGGTTGGATGGGGCTGTGGTTAGGGTAGAGTGTGCTGTGATGTAATTAGGATGAAGGTAGAGGGGGCTGCGCTTTAATAAGGATAGAGGGTGCAGTTCTAAACAAATTGTGGCGGGTAAAGAGGTATTGCGATTGCTAAAGGGTATTATTTTGAGGTAATGGGGTTTAAAGGTACTATACTGTAATTAGGATTGATGGAAAAGTTGCTGGAGGGTGGATGGTACTGCGGTCAAGGTTAAGGGTGCAGTTATTATAGTGAAGGATAGAGGGTACTATGATGTGTTTAGGGTGGAGGGTGCAGTAAGTAGGGTTGAGGGTGCCATGCTGGGATTAGAGAGAAGGGTAGAAGGTACTATGATGCGATTAGGATGGATGGTTCAGTAATTAGGGTAGAAAGTGCCATGCTGCGGTTAGGGTGGAGGGTAGGGGTCGGTGGAGGGCTACCTTCATCCTAATTACATCACAGCACACTCTACACTAACCACAGCCCCTTCAGGAAAACAAAGAGTGACCATTCTCCGCTGAACATCGACGGCTCCTCGGTAGAGATCGTCAAGGACACCAAATTTCTTGGTGTCCACCTGACGGAGAACCTCACCTGGTCACTTAACACCAGCTCTATTAGCAAAAAAGCCCAGCAGCGTCTCTACTTCCTGTGAAGACTGAGGAAAGCCCACCTTCCACCTCCCATCCTGACAATGTTTTACAGAGGGACCATTGAGAGCATTCAGAGCAGTTGCATCACTGCCTGGTTCGGGAACTGCACCGTTTCGGATCGCAAGACCCTGCAGAGGACAGTGAGAACAGCTGAGAAGATCATCGGAGTCTCTCTTCCCTCTATAACGGACTTCTACACCACACGCTGCATCCGCAAAGCTAACAGCATTGTGGAGGACCCCACACACCCCTCACACTCACTCCAACATTTTTTGTTAAGCACAGTCACTTTACAATACTATAGTCACTTACAATACTATAGTTACTTTACTCACTTTACAATGCTATTTGTACAGTACCGTTGTAATTTGCACATTTCGTGTCTACCTCATCTACAGTATGGTTGGCGCTATTCCGTTATGTCCCGTCCTTTATTGTCTTTTTGCACTGTCCTTGTTATGTTTGTATTGTTTATCGCACCATCTGTTTCTGCACTGTCTGCACTGACATGCACTTTAGGTCTATTCTGTTTAGTGGCTCTTTGTTGTTTTGTAAATTCTATGTTTTGTGTAGCACCAGGGGGTCCTGGGGAAACGTTATTTCATCTCACTGTGTACTGCATCTGCGATATATGGCTGAAATGACAATTAAGCTCCTTGAACTAGAAGGTAATATGATGTAATTAGGACGGATGGTTCAGTAATTAGGGTAGAGGGTGCTATGCTGTGATTAGGGCAAAGGGTAGAGGGTACTATGCTGTAATTAGGGTTAAGGGTACTATGGGTGCTGTGTTAAGGGTATGCTGCTGACCTTGATAGGTAGAGGGTGCTGTACAGTAAAGGGAGATTTACTTTCTGAAAGTTTTCTGGTGGATGGTCCATGTGTGTATGTGTGTGTGTGTGTGTGTGTAAGACAGGATTTTCTTTGTCTTTTTATCCTATGTCCTTCCCATTTACCCCATTGACAAATGCTTTGTCCCATCGAACATGTGACCCACACGGCTGGAGTGTATCTCAGAACCCTATCCCTCGCTTGCCAGAAATCAGCAGAAACACACAGTCAACAAGGCAGCATCAGCTCGGCGGTGTAAGCTGATGTCCCGTGAGACAAACTCCTGGCGGTGGAAGTTAAAGACGAGAGAGGAGAACCGTGACACAGGAGCTCGCTGTGAGGTCTATGGGGAACATTGATGTGGCTTTCCGCCCAGAACCACACACTTCTACAGTCCAACAGGAGAGAGAGACAAGTTTCCCTCA
This sequence comes from Bagarius yarrelli, assembly GCA_005784505.1. Lineage (NCBI taxonomy): Eukaryota > Metazoa > Chordata > Actinopteri > Siluriformes > Sisoridae > Bagarius > Bagarius yarrelli. Next base: position 774,637 of record VCAZ01000120.1, read on the forward strand.
GGGGAGATGTGTCTGATACAGGTGGACCTGCAGGTGGCGCTTACTCCTAAATATGGTGGACTGAATAATTTGTAGATTACTGGTCAAACCAGACAACCAAACAAAAGCATCAAAATAGCAACATCTAATTAATATTATTTAACAGATCCAATTTTTTTAAAGAAAATATTCAGATTTTTATAAGTAACTGTTACAAATTACTGTACAATTTATCACATGTAACTAGTTACTGAAAGACACTGGAGAAGATGATGGATTAAAAAAAGAAAGTTACGTGCTGCTGAATCCTGGATTCTGATTGGTCAGAAGATGATGAATTATTTTTTTATAACAGAAGTTCCTTTTCATCATTAGTAAGTGAGGTAAGACAGCAGCATCTGAGATTCCTGAGGAGCTTAAAATAACTATAGAATAATGTTACACCAGTTTTCCGGTAGCCAGATCAGCATCTAGCAAACACAGCATCATTATCATCATTATGACCACCAACTTCATCATTACTACCACCATCATCATTAACCCCACCATCATCATCATCACCACCACCATCATTATCATTATCATCATCACCAACACCATCACTACCACCATCATCATCATCATCGTCATCATCATCACCACCAACATCATCATCATTATCACCACCATCATCATCGTCACCACCACCATCATTATTATCATCATCACCACCATCATCATTATCATCACCACCATCACTAACAGCAACATCATCATCATCATCACCACCACCATCATTATCACCAACATCATCATCATCATCTAGCTCACCTAGCTGAGGGGCCCAGTGGTGGTAGTTGGACGTCTAGCCTGAGTCCAACACTTTAACCACTGAGCCACCACCTTCCCACGGGGTTGGTAATCAGAGTCAAATCCCTCAGATCCTTAATTAAAGTGAGTATTAATTAGTGCTAATATACAGTAAAGTAAATATGATATCAGAAAAAGTTTATATAATAATATAATCTATAGGAAGTGGTAGCTTAGTTGTTAACATGTTATCTTTTAGCCTGATGACTGACAATTTGTGGTTTCAATTCCTTTCACTACCAAGCTGTCATTGCTGGGTCCCTGAGCAAGGCCCTAATCCACAACTGTTTAGTTGGATAAGAAAAGTGAGATCATTTTAGGTTTATTATTGATTATTTGACTGTAACAGTATCTAACAGAGCTTCTTCTCTGCTGGTACTCGAACATTTCAGTAGTAAACGAGTCTGCGTGTGTTTCCTGCCCCGTCCCCCCTGACAAGAATTTAAAAAAATAAACAATGGGTTTTTCTGTTTAAAAATATCTGAAACCTTTTTGTCTGTTTCATCAGGTTCCTTTTTTCCACTTAAGCAGCAGTTTGGGATGTAGCAGAAATGGAAGTGGTGGAAATGAGTAAGTGAGGTAAGACAGCAGCATCTGAGACTCCTGAGGACGAGAGACAGACAGCAGCCGAGTCGAGTCAACAGGATGCCACGGATCTCCAGCCTTCATCCAGCTCACAGGAAAGGTTCCCACAACTTTCACTAACGTTCTTTAAAAGTTCTCTAAACGTTAGGTCATAAAGGTTTCACTGTAATGACGATATAACATTCTTGTGATGTTGAGAGAAAATGTTCCTGGAACGTCTTCATCTTCATGATCACGTCATTTGCACTTGTTGAATGTTCTCAATATGTTGAGAGAAAGCATTCTTGGAACGACAGCATAAAATAACTATAAAATAATGTTACACCAGTTTTCCTGTAGCCAGATCAGCATCTAGCAAACACAGCATCATCATCATCATCATCATCATCCATCACCACCAAAATCATCTTTACCCCCACCATCATCATCATTACCACCACCACCATTATCCTCATCATCACCACTACCATCATCATTATCATCACCATCATCATCACCACCGTCATCATTATCATCACCACCACCATCATCATCATCACCACCATAATCATTACCACCATTTTCATCACTATCATCATCAACATCTTCATTAACATGAAAATCATCATAACCATTATCATCACCACCATCATCATCATTATCCTTATTATCATCATCATCATCATCATCATCACTCCAGTTTCAGTTTCACACATGGCCTCGTCTGACACACTGGGATTTATAAACAGAAAAACCACACGGAGCGTCTAAAGGCCATCGGATGGAATTTGGGCTTCCGCAGACGCACTAGTGATGTCCAGGACGCCGAATGTTTGCGTTGAACACGGCAGACTGCGGAAATGCTGATTTCCTGAACACTAAAAATACCAAAATCCTAAAACGACAGTGAGTCATGTGTGCCGATCTGAGGTAAAGCCAGAAGCGCAGGGGGGCAAATATTGCAAAGAGTGTAAATATGTACAAATCTGGATGATTAATTAAACTTAAAACACATTTCATATTCACTTCAAACACTCCTCCCCTCCACCTCCGTTACTGCAGCTCTAAAAACAAGTCTTCAGTCAGAATTCACCCCCATTTAACATTTGGAACATTCCGGAGCAGGAGGTAGCTGTGCATCTGATCGTCCTCAGGAAGACAGAACATACGTTTGATAAAGTCTGTAGATCCTTCATAAAAAAGATTTTATGAACCAAATTAGTAAATCTACTGAGTACATTTTTAAGTAAACACACACACACACACACACACATCCTGAGTGCTTGGCTCTGTGCTCCTTAACACGCCTGGAAGACGTTCAGCTACTTCAAATACAATAGAGCTGAGATTTAGGAAACAAGCTCAGGGATCAAATATCCTTCCTGTAGGACTCGGAGAGGCAGTTCAGCTCCGAGAGCATAAAGGTGTGTGTGTGTGTGTGTGTGGTGCATGTGCCTGTAATTTATCTGGATCATTACATCAAAACATAAATACAACATAAGTAATATACCTGCCATATTTAGAGTCAAAGAAATTTTCATCATATTAGAGTCAGAGGAACTTCCTCATATTTAGAGTCGGGAAAAGTTTTTTATATTTAGATTCTTAATAAATTCCTCATATTGCTGGTTTTTATATCAAAACACACCGCACAATTTTACAGAGTTATAGCATCTAAAATAGAGGCCAAACACCCCCCCCACACACACACACACGTACACCCACCAGCAGCCGTTCGGACAGTCAACACCTTATCCTTAAAATACCACCCAGTGTGTGTGTGTGTGTGTGTGTGTGTGTGTGTGTGTGTGTGTGTGAGTGTGTATCTATTTATGCATTATAATGCCAATGATAGGGAGATTAACAACGCCAGTCTCCACAGAGACATGTGTGTCAGCCACATGCATGTTTCCAAATACAAGCCATGTGAGTCATGTGTGTGTGAACCTGTCACACACACACACACACACACACACACACACACCACTCTTATCTCAGCCCATCTTGTTAAGTCGCCACGGCTTCATCTGCTCTGAATGAGAAACGAGAGCTCTGCGTTCCTTCCGTCCCACATTTCCATATGAAAGCCATCACTGAAGCTTCACCAACACTGACGTCCTTCCCTCTGGACGTCTCCTGACCCTTTCTAATTGTTTAATTGTATGTAAATCCTTGCATATCTATTTATTTTGCTTATGTTTTTTTAGATATTTGTAATGTTATTCTTTGGATCTCATCTTGAAAAAAAAAAAATTATTTTACCAGATTTTTCTATTCTTCCTGGTAGAATACTTTTGTCCATGGTATTTAGAGGGGACGTAGGACTTTTATAAACATAGCTCTCTATTAGCTAGATAACGCAGTCCTTAAGGTGTAATGTAGCAAATATAAACTATGGAGCTGTCCCAATACTCACACTACGACTACTACGCCCCTGAGGTCTACCACAATGTGTACAATTTAGTTGATTAGTGTGAAAGGGAACAAGTGTGCGCTGACATGAAGAATTTGGACGGTTTATGGCACGTCAGCCGTCTCCGTCAATCGTCATTGCACTGTCAATCCTCATGACAACCCCTCAGACAAAAACCCCTGGGTGCTGGTGGTCACTCTGTATGCAATATTGCTGTTAAAAATGATAATTATATAAATAGACTATAACTTACATTTAACTTTCCTATTCTTGTCCATTTTGTTGTGCCCCCCACCGCACCCCACCCCACCCCTGCTTCACATTTCCGTTTTTTTTTTTAGCTTTGCTTTTAAAGAGAGCACACCACCAGATGAATTCTGGGTAATATCCTTAAGAGAAGTCCTCTGGAACCCGCACTTACAGAACCTGTGCATTAAGGGGCACAAGGGTGCAAGTGCAAGTATTAGGAAAGAACCTACGCAGGTCTTGTCATGTGTTTTAACCCTGTGTTGTGATTGGATGTTCCTTCATGTTGTTTTTTATGATCAGGTGGTAAATTAGTCGTGTGTTTAAACCTTAAAGTGCAGATATTGAGACAGGGGCTATGTACTCAATTACATATTAAAGGAATCATGAGTAAAACCCTTTTTTAATTAATAACTAATAATATAATGAGATTTTATAGCATTTTTGAGTAGTTTATATAATCCACAGCGCCTCAGATGCCACGCCCACAAACAGACTCACTCTGATTGGTTGGATTTTGCCAGATTTTCAAAAAACGTGTGCAATGTGTTTTAATGCTTATGAGAATCAGCTAAACACTGGATTTTCCAAACGATGTGTAGTTCCTAGTACAGACTCACGCATCTCCTTGTTCTTCTTTAATGAACAGTCAATGGCTGCCCGTCAGTCTGACTTACAGCACTAAACATAATGCTGAGACCAAACCCACTCTGATAGTTGTTACACGTCAATCAGATAATAAAAACTTCTCTGAAGCCCAAAACGTCTGCTGTCGGTCTGAAGATCGGACTATGTTAAGACTAAACAGATACACTCGAGTGATGACACGGTACACCTGCGAAAAGGGTTGATGAACACTTGTTTTTGGTGTAAAAGATACATAATACACTGTAACATGCATATATCAAACATTGGCAATGCTAAAAAAACAGGAAATTGCCCAATGAGGCTGAAGTCCTGCTAGCGGTTTCTTTAAAAGGGATTTGATCAGCCTCAGGATCGCGTTCTGACCGGCGAATCCCCTCGAAACATCTCGTTTACGCCCTCCTTGTTTTTCCGATATATTATAAATATTTTGTAAAAAAAGTAAATCAACGTGGCGGTAAGAAAGAAAGCTAAGTGCATCCTGTATTAATACTGGCTCCTGAGCTTGTTGCATCATCACAAGCTGCCGTCTCCAAACACAAGGAGTAATATATTAATATATATAAAGCTTATATATATATATATATATATATATATATATATATATATATATATATATATATATATATATATATAGGTATAAAAATGTGTCCTTGGGGTGTAAAGAGTTTATAAAACATCCTTATGTATAGAGTTCTTACACAAAGTGAGCTTCCCGGTTCTCAAAGTCCTGCATGTGTCTCGTTCGCAGTCTGGGGTAAACTGGTTTGGTCTGGACCGGGCTAAGCTCCGGGTCTTGAGCAGGATCTTCATCCACAGAGACCTCCAGACCGTACTCTTCCTCGTCTACACCTTCCTCTACATCGTCATCCTCATTTTCTTCTTCGTCCTCGATGCTGTTAGCAGTCGTCACTTCCTCTTTCGTTGTAGTGCTTTTCTCTGCTAACGTCTGCTGCCGCTCTGACGTTTGATCTAAGGTGAACATTTTGTCCCGGGTCCCTGGCGGTTTGTAGAAAGTTCCTGGAGGAGGCTGAAGGGTTCGGGGAGGTCTAAAGGCGTTCTGAACGTGACTATAGTCGACCACGTCTGTCTTGCTGACATCTGTAGTGCTTTTGCAGGTGTTCGGACACGATGGCGTGGATGCCGGGAAAATTGTCACGCTATTTATTTCTGTCGGTCCGGGAAGTTTGGCTATGATCATGGCAGTGCGAGGTGTGACTCCGTAATGTTTGTACTGTTTATCCCACGTCCTGCGCAGTGTATGCGTGTCTATATATGTGTTTCTGTAATGATAAGCAGCTCTGCCTTTGGGCTTTTCCTCTTCTGAAACCTCTTCAATGTCGGGGTCGCGACCTTGCTCCATAGTAGGGTCCGAAGCAGTGTTGCGGGCATTCAGGAGCCGCTCTGGAGGCAGACTGACAGGGCGCGAGCTTGCTCTGGCACGTGGTCGAAGCTGCACTCTGCTGACGTGGTTCTGGCGAATCAGTCGAGGTGAGTTTCGCACTTCAGGGGCGCTCGAGGAGAGCACGCCATTCACAACTTCTGGCTCAGCTGAAAATAACCAGCAGTTAATTAGCTTTAGCGTTTAGCATATTGATTTTTACTACACTGCATGCCTCCAACTAAAATTAAATGCACTGTGCTAACAAAAAATGGCGGCCGAATGGATATTTATATAGAAATATAACTGATTTATAAGAAATTAAAATAAGTCTTATAATTATTTTAAATACTGACCCGGAGCAAAATCTGTCCCATCAGGCATTGCTTTCACCTCCTTGACCTCCTCCAGTAGATGTGTAGAGGGAATCACAGACGAGTGCCTTTTATAGGCTTTAGCACTGTGGTGCTGCTGAAACACACAAAACACTCAAATTAGCCGGTCAGTCTCACTAACATTCCCCTAAGTCTTAGGAAAGGAGGCATGGCCTCTGTGTCTGTAAGTCTTAGGAAAGGAGGCGTGGCCTCTGTGTCTGTAAGTCTTAGGAAAGGAGGCGTGGCCTCTGTGTCTGTAAGTCTTAGGAAAGGAGGCATGGCCTCTGTGTCTGTAAGTCTTAGGAAAGGAGGCGTGGCCTCTGTGTCTGTAAGTCTTAGGAAAGGAGGCATGGCCTCTGTGTCTGTAAGTCTTAGGAAAGGAGGCGTGGCCTCTGTGTCTGTAAGGCTTAGTAAAGGAGGCGTGGCTGTAAGTCTCTGTGTCTGTAAGGCTTAGTAAAGGAGGCATGGCCTCTGTGTCTGTAAGTCTTAGTAAAGGAGGCGTGGCCTCTGTGTCTGTAAGGCTTAGTAAAGGAGGCATGGCCTCTGTGTCTGTAAGTCTTAGGAAAGGAGGCATGTGGCCTCTGTGTCTGTAAGTCTTAGGAAAGGAGGCGTGGCCTCTGTGTCTGTAAGTCTTAGTAAAGGAGGCGTGGCCTCTGTGTCTGTAAGTCTTAGGAAAGGAGGCATGGCCTGGCCTCTGTGTCTGTAAGTCTTAGGAAAGGAGGCGTGGCCTCTGTCTGTAAGTCTGTGCTGTAAGTCTTAGGAAAAGGAGGCGTGGCCTCTGTGTCTGTAAGTCTTAGGAAAGGAGGTGTGGCCTCTGTGTCTGTAAGTCCTTAGGAAAGGAGGCATGGCCTCTGTGTCTGTAAGTCTTAGGAAAGGAGGCATGGCCTCTGTGTCTGTAAGTCTTAGGAAAGGAGGCGTGGCCTCTGTGTCTGTAAGTCTTAGGAAAGGAGGCGAGGCGTGGCCTCTGTGTCTGTAAGTCTTAGGAAAGGAGGTGGGCCTCTGTCCTGTTCTGTAAGTCTTAAAAAAGGAGGCATGGAATGTGTCGTGTGTGTGGATGGCCTCTGTGTCTGTAAGTCTTAGGAAAGGAGGCGTGGCCTCTGGTCTGTAAGTCTTAGGAAAAGGAGGCATGGCCTCTGTGTCTGTAAGTCTTAGGAAAGGAGGCGTGGCCTCTGTGTCTGTAAGTCCTTAGGAAAGGAGGCATGTGGCCTCTGTGTCTGTAAGTCTTAGGAAAGGAGGCTGGCCTCTGTGTCTTAAGGAAAGGAGGCGTGGGCCTCTGTGTCTGTAAGTCTTAGGAAGGAGGCATGGCCTCTTGTGTCTGAAAGGAGGCTGGCTCTCTGTGTCTGTAAGTCTTAGGAAAGGAGGCATTGGCCTCTGTGTCTGTAAGTCTTAGAAAGGAGGCGTGGCCTCTGTGTCTGTAAGTCTTAGTAAAGGAGGCATGGCCTCTGTGTCTGTAAGTCTTAGAAAGGAGGCGTGGCCTCTGTGTCTGTAAGTCTTAGGAAAGGAGGCAGGCCTCTGTCTGTCTGCATGGCTCTGTGTCTGTAAGTCTTAGTAAAGGAGGCGTGGCCTCTGTGTCTGTAAGTCTTAGGAAAGGAGGCATGGCCTCTGTGTCTGTAAGTCTTAGTAAAGGAGGCGTGGCCTCTGTGTCTGTAAGGCTTAGTAAAGGAGGCATGGCTCTGTGTCTGTAAGTCTTAGGAAAGGAGGCATCTGGCCTCTGTGTCTGTAAGTCTTAGGAAAGGAGGCGTGGCCTCTGTGTCTGGCATGGCCTCTGTGTCTGTAAGGCTTAGTAAAGGAGGCGTGGCCTCTGTGTCTGTAAGGCTTAGTAAAGGAGGCATGGCCTATGTGTCTGTACGTCTTAGTGCTACCAAAATTCTTACATGATTTATTTTGCACCATTTGCTTGTTTTGTGGTAGAACTGAACTTCACACACCTCTTTGATGTCCATCAGGGATCTGGAGTGGCGGTTCAGGCGCTGTTCCTTCTCCTGAGGGCTGAAGCAGGATTTAATGATCAGCGGCGAGTTCTCATCCACGGGGCTGAGGGGAGAATCGAAGATCAGCTCGTAATGCCTTATAAGCAGCTCCACGATCAGCGCTTGGTACGGATAATCCACCAGGGACGAGAGCGACACCTCGGCGTCCGTCTGCCGTGGCTTGATCAGCGTCGGACCGAAGATGATGCCAAGGTTACTGGCGGTCATTTTGTTCTCGTCAGCTTTCTCAGTGACTCTAAATAACAAAAGACAAGTAAATAAGATAATAGTGTAAAAAATAAATCAATAATAAATCAATTGCGTGTGTAAGAGAGATATGTGTGTGTGTGTATCCTTACCTGTGCAGATGCCTTATGAGGAACTGCAGGGTTTTGTGATGCGTAGAAGGCAGCTGCCTCAGGAGATCTTTTATTTTTAAGAGGACCCGTTTGAGGTCGACGCCGATCTGCACAGGATCAGAGCAGGAACCACTGCGAGATGCCTCCACCTCCTCCATGATGATGCTCTGACTCTCCTTTGCCAGGCCGATGAAGTCGTTATAGTAACGGAAGAGGATGAGAGGCTCCGGAAGCTAGAGGAAGAAAACATCCATTTCATTCTCATCTGACCTGTTAGTGCAAAGTGTTATTAGACCAAATGTTTGTGAAGGGTTACCTGTCGCAGGTAGAGTTTGAGCACGTTGCTGATATCGTGAGGATAAAGATCTGAAAGCTCCACCAAATCTTTCCCGTTCTCGAAAGCCTGGCACAGCTTCTCCACACGTGACTTGGCTCCGTTCACCCTGTAGATTCCCTACAACATTCGGAACATAGAGCGTAAATATCAACCTGTATGGTTCCCACATGGTACAAATGCAAAACAGATACTTTGGGTAGGTCCGGATGGGGGTACCTTGATGCCCAGGGCTCTGTTCTCGATTTCTGATGTACACTTCTTGATGATGAAGGGGATTCCGTCAGGGCTGTTCCTGGCTGCCTGGGCAAAGTCAACTGCGAACAAGTGCAGTTTCCCCTGCAGTTTTTTATGACCACACTGGATGGCTAGCGTCTCTAAACACTTTTTATGGCAGGCCAAAGAGCACTGAGCGACACACATAAATACACACAAGTACGATTCATATTAAAGACCTGGTTTCTAAAAAAAAAAAATGTACGTTAAAACGATTTGACACTCTGTGGTAAATCTTACCTCCTCGCACTCGGCACCATGAAATACCACCAGACTGTCGCATTCCCTGCACTTAGACGGAGCGCGCAGCTTTCGTAGCTTGTGGGTCTGTGCCGCCTTGGACATCTGCGTGTTCCGGAAAGGTCCGGGGGAACTCGCCGTCTCCGTCACCATCTCACTCAAACCTTTACACATATCAAACAACACACACTTTATCCAGAACCTCTCGGTACAGAAGCTACAAACATTCTGGCGGCTAAAGTGCGGTGGCCCGTCCACATTCCTAACATTTCAGAAACATTCCACGCATTCTGTTACATCCCAACACAACGGTTGTAAATATACTGTCAGGGGCGCCACTAAGAAAGGGAGGGTGGGGTGATTGTAAAGACCCATGCGCTTTAGGGGCCCCCAGAGATCTGTTGTATTAGTAGTAACAGTGTGTGATAGGGGGCCCCGACCTGCTTGATTTACCCATAATGCATCGCAATAAAATGTTGCTTAACTTCCTGTTAAGAATCCTCAAAATATTCATAGAAAATAATTAAGTGTGTGTTGACCCAGGTTCTGTTATACTGTGTGTATTAACGGTTATAAAGCGTTATAACACTGGATCTGTTATACCATCAGTGCTGCTTGCTACAATGCGTTATAAGCCGAGCTGTCTCACAGTATCTCTACTGCTAATTATAAAATAGTCTAAATACAAATTGTATTTCCAGTTAAATTACATAATAACCCTGAAACTCTTATTGTATTTTCACAGACAATTATAATGCATTATAACTCTGGATCAGTTATATTATCTGTATTACTAGTTATAATTCATCATAAAACAGGCTCTGATATATATTCTGTCGTGCTAGCTATAACATATTATAGTATCATGAGTGCTAGTTACAAAGCATTATTACCCCAGACCTGTTATTTTCTCTCCAACTAGTTATAATGTATAATAACAGGCTCTGCTATATTATTTTTATCTCCATTAAGGTGCATTATAACCCTAAATATTTTATCCTTTTTGTACTATCCTTTTGTAAATTTTTATAAGAAGTTATTACTTTCTGTTCTTTAGAAACAGTGGAAACACTGCATACTTACTATGATGCATTATAACACTGTTTCTACTTCTTTATAATCAAGGTTGTGCGAAGCATCAACATTACTGAAGAAGAAGCTTTTATTTGTCATATAAACATTACATCACTTAAACAGACATAGTTAGTTGGGGTTACATGCAGTGCTCTGAAGCAAGGAGAGAGTCAAGGGCCTTTCTTGGTGGCCTTGTTATACCAGTTATAATGCATTATAACTCATTCTTATTCACATTATATTACAGTTTTAGCTATAGCTATAGACAATAATGTATTATTGTTTACATTTTAATTCTAAACCACAAAGTTAATTAGTGTTATTATAAACAATATACATATTAGAAATGATTCAAATTAAATCTTAATTATATTGTTAAAGATGGTTAATTCTTTATTTGTGTATTTTTTTATTTTTATTTGTTATGTTAAAGTTTTAAAGTTACCGTTATCGGAAGGTGACGGCAGCTCTCTGTCGTCCAGGTCATCTGCTGAAGACATGGTCCCGGTGGAAGGTGTCCTGGGAAGCCTCCTTTTAAAATCCCCTACAGCAGGACAGAAAATTGTAGATATGAGCTTCATGGTGTCTACATGCTCTCTGAACCGTCCTGCTTTAAGCTCTGAACCGCTCAACACTCCAACAGCGTCTAATCTCATCTGATCTGAAGTGTAAACTCCAGCATGCGCCTTTAATCCTTCACAGGAGTGTGTACATGCGAGAACTCATGACCAGCCACCTGAGTTAAGTCCCACCCGAAACTCGTTCACGCCTCGGGTCGCTGATCAGCTTCAGCCAATGCTCCTGTTTAACGCTCTTAATGAGGGCTCACACACACACACACACACACACACACACACACACAAACGGATATTGGAACTGCTCAATATTTTATACTTATAACACAATGCCTCAAAGATTTTTTTTTAAATGACGATAATATAAAATAGCAGGTCTTGCAATCAGCACCAGTGCAGCAGAAAAAGGGGCGGGGCTTGTGGAGCATTGTAAATTCGCATATAAAATATATCTTAATATTTATCTTATGTCCTTTTTCGTTTATTACTTAGTTTCATTCATGGGTTACTGGAACAATAGCAATGCTACAAATTCTGTATTTGAACATTATAATGCATTATAACGTTATATGAGATAATTGCTTCAATATGTATATGAACAATCGGATGTGTGTATAGTGTATGAATTATAATATCCATTAATACAATTACATATTTGATTTTCTGCAGCTGAAATCACAGGCAGGTTTTCAGTGAATTTATACACACACACACACACACACACACACACACACACTGAACGACCAGACGGAAGTCAGGGCGCGGGGGCTCAGGGGGCGTCGGCTCCGCAGAGGATTGTGGGAAAGGAATGCGGAAGAGGCCGTCACTTATCTGCTCCTCATCAGCGGCTGTGATGGAAGTGTCATCACTCTGAGTGAAGGTTTCCTGAGGTGATTAGAGGGGGGATTGTCCTGCTACGAAGATTAAAGTCCAGCTTTAAATGTGTGTGTGTGCGCGTGTCGGTGTGTGTGTTTGTGCGTGAGAAACTCAGTAAGAAAACAGTGTGTGTGTGTGATTTTAGCTTTTTTCTGGAACCTGTCTTGATTTTATTTTCAATAAATAATTTAGTTAAAGATTTAAATTGTGTGTGTGTGTTTTTTTGTTGTTACCTGGACTAGCAGTGGGTGAGTCCATGGAGCGAGACTCGCTGCTGCCACCGGCGCTCTCCGAGTCGCTGCACATGCCCCCTCCCTGACCTGCCGTCATCCAGGGCTTGAGGGGAACCTGGATCCGAAGAGCTGACACACACCCGCACACACACACATTGTTAATTTCTCACATTACCTTATTGAATACACACTTCAAACAGGTGTTAATGATCCGAGTTGATCAGTGTGGGCCAACGCTACACATCCTCACGCCGCTATAATTAATCTTTTGGTGTCGTTAACGAGCAGCTGATTTATGCGGGATTAAACTCGTCAAGTGGAACCGCAGATCAGGAAGATTAACAGCGTTTAGATTCCTGAAACTACAAACAGGAAGCAACAAAACATCCCGAGCTAAAAAATCACACTGGAGTTGGTCTGGTCTGTGGAGTAACCGATTATTGGTTAATTTACGGCATTTTTCAGACGTCCTTATCCAGACTTACATTTGGATACAACAATTGGAACAACTGGGGGTTAAGGGCCTTGCTCAGAGGCCCAACAGTGGCAACTTGGTGGTACTGGGATTTAAACCTCGATCTTCTGTTAAGCAGTCCAACACCTTAACCACTGCACTACCACCTCCCCCCAATTAAAAACATTTCTGCTTCTATACAATCTGTTGTGACTCTTTTGAAGTTTTGTAACACATGCAGTGCTCCAGCATCCATCCTGCATTATAACACATGCTATATAAAACCGCTATACATTACATTACATTACATTACATTACATTTGCAGCATTTGGCAGACGCCCTTATCCAGAGCGACTTACAATATTCCTTGTTATACAACTGAGCAATTGGGGGTTAAGGGCCTTGCTCAGGGGTCCAACAGTGGTGGCTTGCCAGAAGCTGGGAATCGAACCCACAACCCTCGGGTTGGTAATCCAACACCTTAACCATGAGCCACCACTTCCCCTATACAGTCTATGCTGTTGTTTATAACGCACTATAAGACAGACTCTGCTATATAAGGAATTTTATTATAAATGTGATATAACAGCTTATTACTACTGTAAGCTTTTTCTTTTAGATGTTAAATAACAACTGTTACTGCGTCTATGAAAATATGTTTAGAATTTCTGTGCAATCGGCTTTAACGAATAGCTAATAAACGCAGCGTGCTCTTATAACTGATTTATTACACTTGATAAAATCGCCTTCTTTTTAACATTATTAAAACATCCTTGCATGTCAGTTCTTCCTCTCGTCCTCCTGTATTGTCTGACCCGGAGGAGTTAACGTCGAGTTTATCACCTGCCCTGCCCCCCTTTTTCCTACCTCTCCCACCCTAACCTCCTAACCCCCCTCAGCCCCCCACCACCACAGAAACACTTTTATCAGTATCTGCAATGATTAGTCAAAGAGAGAGAGAGCGAGAGAGAGAGAGAGAGCGTGTGACAGAGAGCAGGTACGCCAGGAGTCAGGGGTCAGAGGTCACAGAAAATCACACACTTTCTGTCAGCTATCTCACACACACACACTCTGCGTGCAGCACCTAACATCGACGCCAGATCGAGAAAGAATGCAGCAGGATCAACACGCTTTTCAACTGTGAAATGTGTCCAGAGCAGCGCCCCCTTTGTTCATTTGGGATAAGTTTACATTTTACATTTCTGTAAACACGCTTTGAGAAAAGATTAATAAAAGATCAGAAATTCATTTATAAAATGACATTGTCTAATTTGCATATGCAAATTTTCCACCCTGGAATGCAGTGTGATATTTATGAATATGATATTATTAGTAATTTATGAATGAGTGTGAGAATTAAATGCTGTGTGTGTGTGTGAGGGCTCTCACCCTGGATGTCCGTGCTGCTGTGTGAGCGTCTCTGGGCGATTTTGGCCATGTGGCTCGGAGCCGGAGCGTCCACCTCGTCTGAGCTCAGACCGTCTGCAGAAGTGATGGACACCTGAGACGACAGACTAGTGCTGATTGAACGCTTCGTCACAGGAGATCTAAAACACACACGCGCACACACATGCACACACAAACACAGTCATCATGAAATCACCTAAATTCCTTAAATCAACAACTGGATAAAACACCAGGATTCATTCATTCATTAAAATACACAGCTGACTCTGTCTCACTTTCTGTTAATCTGTCTCACTTTCTGTTACTCTGTCTCACTTTCTGTTACTCTGTCTCACCCTGAGCTATGTGTCCTGGTGATGTCATAGTGAAATGACTGATGAGGATTGGTGTGTGTGTGTGTGTGTGTGTGTGTGTGTGTGTGTGATGGTGTGTGTGTGTTTCAGCCTGAGCTCCGTGTCCTGGTGATGTCATAGTGAAAAGACTGATGGGGATTGTTGTGGGTGTGTGTTATCGTGTGTGTGTGTAATGGTTGATGTGATGCTGTTTGTGTGATGGTGTGTGTGATGCTGTTTGTGTGATGTGTGTGTCATGCTGTTTGTGTGTGTGGTGGTGTGTGTGCGTCTCACCCTGAGCTCCGTGCCCCATGGCGATGTCATAGTGAAATGACTGATGAGGATTGGTGTGTATGATGATGTGTGTGGTGGTGTGTGTGTGTGTGTGTCTCACCCTGAGCTCTGTGTCCTGGTGATGTCATAGTGAAATGACTGATGGGGATTGGTGTGTGGAGTGAGACTCTTTCCGTATTGGGTGTAGCGCTGCCCGGGTTCGTACAGTTTGGCGCTTTCACACAGACTCTGATTATTAACAGGCAGAGAGACGACCTGCGCCTGCTGCATCTGGAACCAGTTCACCGTCACCTGTAGCACACAAAGGGAATCAATCAAATCACATGATAATAATCTGGACTCTGATTGGTCAGAAAGACTTTCACAAACCCATCAGTGGCAAGTAGACGGGGTGGAGCTCGAACCCTGATCTTTAACATATGGAAAAACCTGTAGATGTCTGTCTGTCTGTGTACATACTGTATTTATGTGTCTGTCTGTCTGTGTATGTGCCTGCCTGTCTGTCTGTGTACATACCTGTCTGTCTGTCTATGGGTCTGTCTGTGTATGTGCCTGTCTGTCCGTCTGTCTGTGTATGTGCCTGTCTGTCTGTTTGTGCACAAAACTGTCTGTCTGTCTGTGCACATGCCTGCCTGTCTGTCTGTGCACATGCCTGCCTGTCTGTCTGTGCACATGCCTGCCTGTCTGTCTATGCACACGTCGCTCTGTCTGTCTGTGCGCGTCGCTCTTTCTGTCAGTCTATTTGCCCGTATGTCTGCTATCTGTGTACATGTCTGTCTGTCTGCCTGTCTGTCTGTTTTGAAGTGTGTATATCTGTATATCTTTATAAGAGTTTATAGTAATTTAAATACTTTAGGATGAATTTCACTCGTTTATGATCGTCCAACTTTAAACATCATCAGACTTTAAATTCACGCTACTGTGACGTCATAGGTCATGTGACCATATCGACATGGCGGCTGTGGTAAATCCTGATTTCATTCATACTCCTAATAATTACATTGTCTAAAACAGGAAGTGTGTAATTAATTACATTTCTGTTATTTGGCTGACGCCTTTTTTCAGAGAGACCTACATTTATCTAATTTTAAGTAGTTAACGGTTAAGGGCCTTGCTCAGGGGCCCAGCTCAGGGGCCCAACTTGGTGGTGCTGGCAACTAAACCTAAAACTTTTTACCACTGTTAATTTAAATCACATTGCCACTCAAGCAGCCACAGACTCTTCCTACCTGTGTGTGTGTGTGTGTGTGTGTGTGTGTGTGTAAAACACTTACGGCTTTAAGCGTTAGATCACACTGAAAGACGAGAGCGCGGATCTGAGTGAGGATGTCACTCTTGGCATTGGCGAGGTCGAGCTTCTTCACACTCACATCAGTGATGCAGTGTCTGTAGTGCTCTCTGGCCTCTTCAGCCTGTAACACACACACACACACACACACACACACACACACACACACACACACACACACACACACACACAAACTGTTTTAGCCAAACGATGGGCTGGTTCCTATTTTAACTTCCTCCTAGTCCACCTGTGTGTGTGTGTGTTTTTGAAACAGACCAAAAAAGAAGCACAAAGAAGTGTGTGTATGTGTGCGCTGTGCTGTGGTGTGTGCTGTGTGGTGTGTGTGTATACACACTTTTTGCAGAGCTTCATCCTCCAGCCTGCGTCTCTTCTCCAGCTGTTTGCCTCCTGCTCCCAGCTGCTCCTCTTCTGCTCGGCTGGTGGAGCTGCGCGCTCGCTCGTATTCCTCCTGTCTCTGATCCTTCAACAGCCGAGCTTTCTTCAGAGCGCTTTCAGCCTCGTGCTGCACACACACACACACACACACACATAAACACATACGGTCTATGACCAAATTTGTCTGTCTCTATACCTGTCTGTCCTGTGTCTATACCTCTATGTGTGTCTTTTTTTGTTTATATCTGTCTGTCTATACCTGTCTGATTGTCTGTCTGTCTCTTTTGTTTGTCTCTTGTCTGTCTGTGTGTATACCCATCTGTCTGGGTGTATACTTCTCTGTCTCTCTGTCTGTGTCTATACCTGTCTGATTGTCTCTCTGTCTGTGGATATACCCGTCTGTTTGACTGTCTGTCTTTTGTCGGTCTGTGCCTATACCTGTCCGATTGTCTGTCTGTCTTGTCTGTGTGTATACCCGTCTGTAGGGGTCATTCTTGTCTGTCTATGTCTACACCTGCCTGATTGTCTGTTTGTCTGTCTGTGTCTGTACCTGTCTTTAGGTCTGTCTGTGTGTCTGTTTGTATCCATGTCACACTCACCATTTTCTTCTGTTCTCTCTGCCACTGGTCCTTCATATCCTTCCTCAGTTTATCCAGCTCATTCTTCCGTGCCAGAAGAGGCTGCAGACAAGAAAACACACACTTAAAACACATTACACACACACACACACACACACACACACACACACACACACACACACACTGTACCTGCATGAATTTATTAGTCTGGAGAGCGGAGGCTGTATGGAGCAGCACCTGACTGTAGTCCAGATCGTTCTTGAATGCGGATAAGTAAATATCATGAAATGGCATGTACTCCTGTTCAACAAACACACACACACACACACACACACGCACACACACGCACACACACATACTTTTAACTTTTTTTAAATAAAATGAGGAAAGAAAGACAGACAGACAGACAGACAGATAGATAGATAGACAGATGGACAGATGGATAAATGTATTCCCCTTTTCTCCTGACTGAATCTTTAGTTTCTTAATCCTGATTAACGTAACAAATGATGTTGTGAATATATTTTAACAGGAAGTGGTCAGACGTTAACAGGAAGTGGTGCGATGTTAAAAGTAATCGGTCCCAGGGAGATTCTGACCTGCTGGCTGGCGAGCGTCTTGGCTGATTCGGCCATCTTGGCGAGGCTTTTGGCGCACTCCACATCTGTCAGGGAAAGAGTTCAGTTAAACAACATCCTGCTAAAACAGCTGTTAACACTGACAGTGAAAAATATACAGCAGGGTGCACACACACGTACACACACACACACACACACACACACACACACACACTGTAGTGATAATGCTTAAAAGTTAAAAGTCTAGTTTAGATGTTTGAAGTGGAAAATAAACAAATGACTGTCCGTGAAAATCGTGTCTGTGTTGCAGACTTATTCCATCGTCACGTCACAAATCACAACGCAGAACAAGTTCCTGACCAGCAAAACTGAAACCAGTTACACATAACCTAAATACTGCAAACCAGGAAATGCTACAGAAGCCACACTGGAGGTACAAAAGCCAAACTGGAGGTACAAAAGCCAAACTGGAGGTTAAAATGCCACACTGGAGGTACAAAATCTAAACTGGAGGTAGAACGGCCAAACTGAAGGTACAGAAGCCACAGTGGGTCCTTTGAAATGAACACTTTGGGGTCCAACAACTAATGTAACTAAGATGAAACTCCTGCTGAATTTTCTCCTACAGACTTTACTCAACTCTTTCCATCAGTGTGTTTCTCTGAGCCGTGGACTCTCCAATGTCTTTTAAGAAAATCAATCAATAAATAATTGTGAATTTCTTGAAATCAGCTTCTGGTAATGATCCTGTTTCAGATTCTGGTTTCAAAAGATCTCAAATAGTTTTGTTGCATTTTGGTTTAGTTGTTAAGCTCGACTTAAACTCAGACTCAACTCGACTAAACTAAGACTCAAACTCAGACTGAAATCAGACTTAAACTCAGACTGAACTCAGACCTAAACTTAGACTCAACTCAACTCAAAATTCAGCGTTTAATAACAAAGGTAGTTGCAAAAAGCAGCTTTACACCTGTATAAAAATGTATTATTTTTTATGGTTTTATGTTTATGCTTGAGAAGGTGACAGTCGTGAGTAGAGCTGAAATTATTAGTCCATATTATCAACAACACAGACAATAAAAAACATATATATATATATATATTGCTGAAAAGATTTTTAATCTTATATGACCTAATATAAGCACCCGGTTAAATCAAGATGGTTGCATGGTGTAGTAACTTTACGGTTAGTATGAATGAAATTTTCGACATACTAAATCTGCCATGATGATACTGTAGCAGTGTGAATATATAAAGCGTGATAAGGTTTAAACTTGGATGATAATAAAATAGTAAAATTTACCTACAATAAACAATATTTTTACCCTATTAATACTTTAAGCCCTTGTAATCTGCAGCATTGTCATTTTGGAAAATGATGAGTCATCTCTCCCGTGGGATCATGGGATAGTAAATGTCCATCGCTGTGTACCCGGTTGGAAGCAGTAGATCATTCACACACTGATTTACGTAAGAGGGATTCTACTCATGTCACATGCTCATCTGCGTGTACTACACATTATAGAGGTATGTGACCTTAGACAAAGCCTTAACGTTGAAGCGTAAACAAAACTACACACCAGATTCTTCGTCAAGAAACAAATAACACATTTCAAAAACAAAACTTATATAAAATTAATTATAAACGAAATAAATATAAATGTAATATATAATTGGTATTTTTGATTTGATTTTGAGTGATTGTCTTGTTTTTCTTGTAAACATTGTTTATTGTAGGTAAATTTTACTATTTTATTATCATCCAAGTTTAAACATTATCACGCTTTACATTCATAAGCAAGATTTTGAGAATTAAATAAAAAACAAATAAAGTTTGTTTTAAGTCCCTAAAAGGAAACAACAAAAACTACGCAGTTGTAAGGTCATTTTACAGATCTGTTACGAGAAAGGTGTCCCACAGGGTTCTGCTGTAGGTCCACTACAGTTCTCCTTTAATATGCATTTCTTGTCTGAATAGTTTACAAACAAAGCATGCTGCAGTAGAATAGAAGACTTCCCAGCATGTTCAGCAGCGTTCACTCACCCATACTGAGGCGTTTGTCTACCCAGTTAAGCAGCTCCTTGGTGTATTTGGACCAGGCTTTGGCATAGAGAAGAGCCGACTCCACGCCACTCTCGCTGTGCTGCAAAACGTCGTCCAACTCCAGCGCTCGCATGGGGGAGGCGGGACCTGAGATACGACAGTGACAACCTAGATGACACACTCGTCAGGGTGATGGATTAGATTTGAGAAGAAGAAAAAAAAGCTTTTACCCAGAGGGTCATTTTTCTCGGAACTGTCTCTGCCCAGCTCTACTGACAGGTTCTCTGAAGACTGAAAGAGAAGACAGATGAGATCAATCAAACGGCAGGATGTGGGATGGTTCCTACAGGCCCTTTTACTCCTCCTTTAGTTGATATAGAGTGTGACATAGCATCCTGGTATGGATGGCTTACCCTGCTCCTGCGGGTCTGGGCAAGCCGCAAAGACGATCCGTTCTCTACATCTCCCATAAGGAAGTCAGACACTCTAAATAAAACGGCAGTGAAACAGGAATAAAAAAGTCAGAACATCTCACAAACAAACCAGGCGTCTGGTTTCTGAGTCAGCGGCGCTATCACACACAGGCACCAGCCCTCGGAGACTAATCAGACAGAACAGATGCAGGCACTTCCACTGCTGACTCAGGGTCAAATCTCCACACATGGTGAATGTCTCCATCCTGCCCCACTCGAGACTCCCCACCTACCCCCGCTGACTCACGGCGGGTAAATCACACTCACACATTGCCAAAGGTGAAGGCCAGCGTGTCTATGGATGGGTAGATCTCTGCTAACACCTCCCGCTCGCTGTCCTCGTTCACCTGCTTGAAGTTCACACCTGTTAAACGTAGAGGGGTAAATAAATAAATCAAATCAATAAACAAATAAACAAGCAAATAAATAAATACACTGCCCTCCATAATTATTGGCACCCCTGGTTAAGATGTGTTAAAAGCCTTAAAATAAATTCAATTTTTATTGCAGGAGCATTCTCTCACACTGAAAATTGCAGCTCAAGTGAATTTTAAGGGGGAAAAAAAATCCCTAACTAAGAAATAATTATTTTTCATACAATCACCTGTTCCACAATTATTGGCACCCCTAACAATTCCTAGGAAATAAATGTAATTGAAGTATTTCTGTCATTTCTACATTAGTTTACAAAGTTGATCAGAGTATCTAGGAACATTTAATTAGTAATTCATCACTTCCTGTTTCCCTGGGGTTATGACACAGAGGCCAATTCTCTTATTTCTCTTCAACATGGGAAAGACAAAGGAACACACAATTCAAGTAGGGCAGATGCGTGTCGACCTTCACAAGTCAGGCAATGGCTACAAGAAAATAGCCACTCGCCTGCACCTGCCCATATCTACTGTCAGAGGAATCATTAAGAAGTTTAAAACAACTGGAACAGTGGTAAACAAGCCTGGACGAGGACGCAAATTTATTTTGCCTCCACGCACAGTGAGGAGGATGGTAAGAGAAATAAAAAGTTCTCCAAAGCTCACTGTTAAAGAATTGCAACAAATGATAGCATCTTGGGGTCATAACGTCTCCAAAAACAACCATTGGGCGCTATCTACATGCCAACAAGCTGTTTGGGAGGCATGCATTCTCACTCACAATCATAAACGCAAACGTTTCATGTTTTCATGGGCTTTAACTGGGACCGTGTGCTTTGGTCAGATGAGACCAAGACAGAGCTTTTTGGCAACAAACGCTCTAAGTGGGTCTGGCGGAACACAAAAGATGAGTATGCAGAAAAGCACCTCATGCCCACTGTGAAGTATGGGGGAGGATCGGTGATGCTGTGGGCCTGTTTCTCTTCCAGAAGCCCTGGGAACCTTGTTAGGGTGCATGGCATCATGAATGCTTTGAAATACCAGGACATTTTAAAGCAAAATCTGGTGGCCTCTGCCCGAAAGCTGAAGATGGGTCGTCACTGGGTCTTTCAGCAAGATAATGACCCTAAACATGCGGCCAAATCTACACAGAAATGGTTCACCAGACACAGAATCAAGCTCAGGGGGTGCTAATAATTGTGGCACACATGATTTGATGTAAAAGAATTATTTCTTAATGTGGGATTTTTTTCCCACTGAATGAATGCACTTGAATTAAAGGTTGGATTTTCCTCTTTTTTTCATTGTGGTCCTATATTATTTAGAACAAACCTGAATTTATTAGAAGCTAAAGAACACATCTTAACCAGGGGTGCCAATAATTATGGAGGGCAGTGTAGTTGCTTATTTCGCTAAATATTTTTAAAAATATATATATTCAGTACCTAGAAAAATGATCATTTTTTTAAGCTGCAGTCAGTTTGCAATTGCATACAAATATATATATATATATAAAAATAGGGTTTAAAAAAAAATACGTTCTTGTATATATAGAAATATATAGAATATCATTCGATTTATTCATTAAAATTCAATGTAATTTTGAAGCACAACTAAACCCAATTACCACTGACCAGCGCTCCAGCCAAAATAAAAACAAACATCAACAGAACCGAGACGAAGACAGAACCACAAATAAGACATCGAGACTGTAATTATTTACAATAATACTACAGTTCAGGACACGTGATTTGTGAATTAATGCTAAAGTTTAATAATCGAGTGATAGTTTATAATTTGTCCATTGTTTTCAAAAAAGTTTAAATCAATCAGACACAAAAAACTTTTATAACTTTTACAAAGATTCATTTTACTTAATTTATACAGTGAAGACGACACAGCCTAATTTTACATTTAATTATTCAATTTCTGTATCTGAATCTCCAGAAAAACATAAAAAATTGATTATTTGATTTACATCTTTATTCTGTTGTATTTATCTATAATTATAATTTGTGTATTATTGTATATTTTAAAGATATTTAAAATGATTAAAATAATAAAATGTTTTCATATCGAAATATATATCACAATGTAAGTTTTTTCCTAATATCGTGCAGCCCTAAATGAGACATAATGCAAAACAATAACAACTCCTGAACAATAAGGCAGATCAAATAAAAATGATTTTATCCAGGATTTTAAAATGGATAGGAGCTACTGGTGATCGAGGTAAATTCTCGATCACCGGTAAACGTTTGCTTGGTTCTAGGCACCTTTAAGAGCCTTACACTGATAGACCTAAAAGGCTGTTGCTAATTGGTGGTCTATTAACAGATCGTAAAGATATGCGGGAACTTTAAAATTAATCCAGTAGCGCACGGGTAACAAAATAAAAGGCCGACTAAAACTGATAGCTGGGTTGGACCATAGTAATAACAGATTAATTAACCGTTAATTATAAAATGGATCCTGGATAAATAATAAACATGCCACGCAATAAACAGTGCTGAATTGTATTACAAAAATAATAAACATATTAAACCATTGAAAAATGTGCCAAATCAAATCGATATAAATATTAATTAAATTATAACATTTTAGTAAATTTTAAGATTTGCAAATTCCGGCTAGTAAATAAGTATTTAAGTTCCGGCTGATCAAACCTAAAGTAAGTGTGTAGTTTAAGGTTGAATCAGTTCGGTCATTTACGTTATTAGTGCATCTGCTGGAATAACAAATCAAATAAAAATAAAGAATGAATTTTACTATTTTCAAATAATATAACAACAAGGAAAAATTTCCGGCTATCGACCAGCTGCTCAGTTGATTACTGATCAGTGCTTAATCAGTAAACATTGATTTGACTATTTATAACATGGAATTATTTTCAACCAAACCTAATCAATATTCCGTATAACCAGTAGATTAATTTATTAACTGATCTCTTTTTAATCCAGCGATAAACTTATTCTCTGAGTTATTGTTTCTATTCTACCTTTAGTTTTGTTATAAGGGGGCGTGGCTGATCATTAATAGGTCCAGCCAAACAACTGACCAACCAGCCAAATAGACAACCAGCCAGACAGACGGATCACCAACCAATCAACTAACTCATAAGCTACTTAAATGTTTAACTTAAGTATTAAGTTAAATGAGTGAATTTCCAGGATCTTTCAAATTACAATTATAGATAGAGAAAACTGTACTCTAAATATGAAGAAAATTAACTACAAAGCAGAACTTTAGAATTGCAAAAAACATGATGGTTGTGTTGTAACGCTTTTCCTGTGTCACAACTAAACACCCTAATCACAGAGACAGCAGGAGATAACAACACCAGCGCAAATGAGCGGCAATCAACCACCCGCGATAAATTTCCTGTCAAAGCCTGTGTAGTAAAAATAAACAAACGGTGAGCATGCTTCTCTGCCAAACCCGCTGACGCCATCGGCATTCAAAAGATCTCAATTCTTCCCCGGAGGCTTTCGGGGAATTTTAAACAGCCAAATGGGCGAAAGGTTAAGCTAGAATCCGTTCTCAATTTGAGCAGCGCTGCTCCAGATGTCCGAATCAGCAGAGCAGGTCTTGGATGTTGACAGGCATACTGTTCATTCGGGGACTGTTTGTTGCCCTGACACAGATTCAAATTTTGACTTCAAGGCTAAATTCACCTCTGCTGCTGTTCCGTCATTAGAGAAAGGGTTTATGGTAAAGTAAACATAAAGATTAAGAGTTAGTTAGCATGGTAACTCTTTCTAAGAGAACTTAGAAAAACAGGTTTTGACTATTTATTACACTTCTTATTATTCTGTCGAAATTTATATTTTGGATCAAATTTACTCTAAACACATTCCTAGAAATGGCCCCAAAACATTATTAGCACATTATAAACTACTCACAAATTAGAGCATCTTTTTACACAAAGACTTAAGCGTTTCCTGTATGAGCCTTCAAGACGTGTAGCAGCTCCCCATTTCCCAGACTTACCCACTAAAAATGCCTGCTAGGTGAAACCAAAGTTTTTTACGAGTCCTAGATAAAACTGTAGATGTGTCCTCAAGTTTGTTGGTGGTTTATTTCCTCCTTAGACTTAAACGTGCTGGCAGATACTCGACACTAAAGCTTTGGCTTTTGACACGGACTGGTTGGTAGGATTGTTCAAACGCGATGTTTGAGCGTACCCAAGTCGGCCTTCGAACATTCTCTACCTTCATGTGCAAAGCTATGGCTGACGGTCACGTCCTCTTTCCAACAACCACCCCAACCACCCCTTCCCTCCCCCCTGACAGGACATCCTGAAGCTCACAAGAACACAATAGCGACTCGATTCAGCCACTCATAGCTTGAGCGTGGAAATTACATCATTATGCAAAAATGGCCAATGTTTTGCTTTTTTTCTTCTTCTTCTTTTCTGCTCTTAGAGAAAAGAGGCCCAGGTTCCACCAAAGCACAGAGGAAAGGATAACAAACGTTCCTCATAAAAGACACAGATCATGACATCCATCCAATATTAACATTTAGCATGAAACGAGGCTCTGATGCGTGTTGTGACTTCATATTTGTAGTGGGAAAATCAGAAATCCAAAAATGACAAAAGCTGCTAGACTTGGATTTGAAGTGAACTGATTTTTTTGTGGTCAAATGAATCCACTGTAATGCATTTATGGCTATTAATAATTAAAAATCAAGGAACACTTTACCCTCAGGCTAAAGACCTGTGCTTGACAGATTTTTAGTCCCTCTCCCGCCTGCTCCGGTAAGCCAACCAATCAGCCAAATAAATAACTTACCAACCAGCCAGACGGCCAACCAGCCACCAAACAACCAGCTAACTAAATAGCTAACCAACCAACCAGACAGTCGGTTAACCAACCAACCAACTACCCAACAAACCAATCAACTAACCAAACAATCAGCAAACTAAATAAATAACCAACCAGCCAGCCAGAAAACCAACTAACCAACCTAGTAATACGTAATAAGGTTACTAGTAAATTATAAGGTTATTGTCTGTGCAATGTGATCAAGTTTTACTTCTCCAACAATAACAGCTTAAACCTGCACTCTTGCTACACATAACCTAATCATGTCCATCTTTTCGTTTTGGTTTTAACTTTCCTCTCTTCTGTTGGTAGAAGTGTTGAAAGCACAGGAAATGTGATTAGATGTAGTAAAGCTGTACACAGCCATATTACAGTGTAAATATCAGCTTAGCTCGAGAGCAAACAGCTAAATGTAGACAATTTCTGGTATTAGCATTAGTTATGCTGACCCGGTTCTAAGAATCCGGAATTGGAAGTGAGCAGTTTTTCTAATTGCTGAACTTTTAGGAAAAGTTTTCTTAGTTTGTTAAGTTTGTGTAGAGATGTTAGGAATGTTTACAGCCGGACTTCGGAAAAGAGTGTCGTTTGGTATTTGACATGATTTGGATTACAAAAAATGAATCAAATCCTGTCTAGACTAGGGAGCATCTCTGATTGGCCCTGCCTCTAGATAACCCCTGTGGGCCCCTGAGCAAGGCCCTTAACCCGCAAGTGTTCAAATGGAAAAAATAAGCCTAAAAAGTTGTTGTTCTGAATAAGGGCATATGCCAGATCACATACATTTATATCTACCACTTCCATCTACTTCATCAGACCCCCTTCTGTAATACAAAAAGAGTCTGTAATACAAAATGTTCAGAGTCAGCTCTTCTGTAAAGAAACCCCACTTCAACAAGACAGGAAGTGCAGATTTCCTCCTTCTGAAACCCAACACTTCCATCATGGTGCAAAAAAGCGCCTTGGCCTTCTGGAGCCAAACCAAAAACAGCAACTGGCGGGGGGGAGGAAAGGGGAAACCAAGCGAGAAAAGGACAGGGGGAAATTCCCTTTGCGAGCCATGAGATCTGTTTTATTTCCACAGAATACGTGACGATGTGTATGGTGACGGAGAAGGCAGGACATATCAACATGGATACGGGGCAATCCAGGACCCTGTGTGGCATCTCCGCTCCTCCGCTCTACCTCCTGCCAGGTGTGTGGGGTTTTATTATCCTTTTTGGAATCCTTCCATACTTCCAGTCCTGCAGTGAGGCTAGTGATTAAACCCTAAAGACTCCTGATTCAGCTCACGAGCTTATGAACACACCCTCACTGAGGCTAAACACATGTGTGTTACCGTCTGTATCAACAACTTTGGTGTGTCTTTTTACTCTAACCCTCTTGAGTCAGCTCATTAGCTGATGAACACACCCTTACTGAAATTACACCAGATGTGTGTGTTGGAGCAAGAAAAACAAAAATGTGTAATATTTGAAACTCTATCACTATCAGAGGCTGTATGTAAAGTGGGTGTGGCCTGGGGTTGGGCAACCCATGTTTCTTTGAGTTCCTTTGTCCTGACCTTTTTACAGGGGTGTGTGGACTGCTGGACATCAACAGAAAGTCATGTGAATGAGAGAAAATACCACCGAGTTTCGGGCATGATTGATGTAGACGATGTCGAGGAACTTTCTAGTACCAAAAAGAGCACACAATAAAACATGTTTCTTGGGTTTCTTTGTCCTGCTTGTTTCCCATTTATCCATTTATTGCGTTCGGTCAAATTGGTATATTCCACCTTCTGATAAACTAAACACATTTAGTTTTCTGGTAATTGTTACTTGTGGTGGCTCAGTGGTGCTGGACTGGTAACTTGAAGATAGTAGGTTTGATTTCCATCACCACCAAGCTACCACTGCTGGGCCCTTAAGCAAGACCCTTAACCCCAATTGCTCATGTACATTCATATTGTTTCTTGTATATCTAAATGAGCAGTAGTGTTTAGGACCCTGCTCAGGGGCCCAGCAGTGGCAGTTTAGAGGTCATGGGTTTCTAATCAACGATCTTCTGATCAGCAGTCCAGCACCTTAACCACTGAGCCACCTGGAACACACCTGATTCAGGTAATTAGCAGTGGGTAGGGCAGGGGTAGCTGAGAACCAAGCAGGACTAAGAAACTTAAGGAACATCGGTTGCCATGTTGGGTGAATTATGGTTATAGAAAATTCCAGGACTGCTTTTGATTATAGATTTTTTTTAAATCTACATTTGCGTCTCTAACATTTGGCAGACCAACTTACATTTATCATTTTTTGTAAAATTCAGCTGAGCAGTTAAGGGTTAAGGGCCTTGCTCAGGGGCCCAGCAGTGACAGCTTTTAGGACTGAGAACTAACCCCTTCATCTTCTGATCAGCAGTCCAGCACCAACTTGTTCTGTGAATCTCCATTACTGACCTCCAGGTTCTAAATCACTGACAAATAGAATTTTAAGAATGTTTTTCTCACTTTTGAAACAGAATGAATATTAAAGCAGGCGAAGATGTTTTAACACATTATTATTACTAATACATTTAAAATTTTACAAAAAAATTCTTTTGGTATAATTGTAAGAAAATTTACTGTGTGTGTGTGTGTGTGTGTGTGTGTGTGTGTGTGTCATATGGTCACGCTGGCCCTCTGGTGGTCAGGGGTAGAAATTATGTAAACTGTATATAGAACTGGACAAACACATATACACACTCGCAATCTCTCTCGCTCCTACTCTCCCTCTCTCTATCTCAATTTTTCTACAGCAAAATAAATATTTATAGATGTGTGTGTGTGTGTGTGTACGAAATATTCCATTATGTAGCTTTTACAGTCCAACTGTCAAAACAACACAGAGAGAAAAAGAAAACAGCAACCGGGATATCCATCAATGGACACACACACACACACACACTCTTACACAGATACACACACAGTGGTGACTGACCTTTGACCTTGGCGATGAGCGTGCCCGCCGCAGTTAGGATGTCCACCGAGTTGAGTGTGGGGTGTTTAGCGATCACACACTTTAACACCCGCAGCAGCTCACCCAGACGCTCATGAACCACCTGGTGCAGACAGTCATGATGCTCTGGAACACACACACACACCCACACACACACATAAAGTGAGCAAAACAACTCCTCATTTCGTGCAGTGATAAAGAGTCATACACTGTGTTACACACACACACACACACACACACACACAGTCACAATACCCTTGCACACAAATACGACCTCATGCTTACTGCATTACCCGCACTTGTACAAACACACACACTGTGTACAGTTGTAACACTGCAAACATTGCCTGCAAAGGACATAATGTACAGTATGTATATACCTACATTGCCATTGGCTTTTATTTAAATTAATTAATCTTTCACACACACACACCTCATACACACTAAACATACAGCAGACCTGCTAGCACTTGTCAGGTTTCATCATGATCACATTTCACACTTCTGTTTCATCTCTTATTCCCGTCCCGAAGATGTCTTTACCTCGACAGCTTCACTTTTTTCGTCACTGACACTGGAGACTCCTTCCATGAAGGTTACATTACGGCTAAAACAATCCATCGACACTATATACAAATATTCTCCTTGTCTTACACCTGTTTGAGCTCATATAAACCGATGCAAGACCCTGCAATAGCTTAGTTTGACCAGGGTGGCGATGTAGAGCTTGATTTATTAGATTGCTTTAAAACTGAAATAAGTATAGTTCAAAATTATAACTTGATTTAATTACTATAAATCAGATTTTCAGTCAGTGTGGAGCTTCCTGATTTTTAAATTATATAAAAAAAATATAAAATATACCTAAATTTAAGGCTAAAATAGTTCTGATGTTTTATTCATTAGTTATAAAACAATTAGTCAATATGTTAAAACTAAATAAAAAATAATAAATAATTTATAAAAGACTTCTATTTAACAATTAGAATTTAGAACATACATAACTCAATATAAGAAAGTTCATAATCTGATTATTTGTTTATTCAATAATTAATCGACTCTCTGTTATGTGCAGTAGCATTACTGTTAAAGCTGCTGTTATATAAAACTAACCTCGATATAAATCTTGATGCATTTATTATAAAGGGTCAGGATATCTATTATCTATCAGATTACCGACATTTGCATTCTCACCTTGCGTAAATGAATCAAAGAAAAACCTCCCCCTCAAAGGGTGTTGTAAAGTTGCAGTAAAAAACAGCCTGTCCAGGGGGGTCATGCTACACACCCAGCAGCCCCTGAGTTGAAGCACCATGTCCTGAAGACACAACTCTCTGAATGACCATCAGACAGCCGCAAATCTGATGGCTTTCCTTTCCTGCATAACCTGCATGCACGGTCATGGGGGAGGGGCAGGTGTTAAAAAGGTAACTTCGGTCCTGGAAAGACATCATTAGCATGCCTTAGCTGCAGCCCATGAGAACAATAATGTAGATAATGGGTTTAGGACTAAATGATGGTCTGGAGGCATTTCCTGCAAGGGCTAGGGGGGTAGAGGGCACCATGGGTTATGGGAAATACAAGCTCAGTAGCATCTGTCAAATGAAGTGTCCCTTATACCTGTGTAGTAAGTGGAAAAGACTATGTTAAAGCAGGGGGAGCTTTAAAAAAAAGTAAAAGATGTCTTGATATTGATGTGGAATCTTGCTTTGTTCTTACAAATATACCCTGGGGCCTCGAGGCATCACAGGTTTATGGTGTAATAAATCTAAAGACAGATCTAAAAAATTCTATTCAATGTCGAGCAGTGGTTTTGGGGGAGATTTGGACAATGTGGTGGAACAGGGACCAACAAGGACAGGACAATCTAAACACACAGTATAGAAAGTACAACCTGAGTAAAAAGTATGGGAATAAACAAATGTGGTACACTATCATACAATATACACTAAATAAAAATGCTGGACTTTCTGATTAAAGGATTATAGAATTCCCAGCACCATCAAGCTGCCACGTCCAGGCCCCTGGGCAAGGCCCTTAACTCTCAACTGTTCAGTTGTACATAAAAAGGATAATTGTAATGAAATGCTTTTGTTTGCATTTACCAGCCTAGGAAACTGAGGTCAAATTGTAGGGTCAGCCGTGACTCGGCGACCCTGGAGCAGTGAGGGTTAAGGGCCTTGCTCAAGGGCCTTAAGTGGCTGGTGTTGGTCTTGGAGCTGGGGTGTAAACACTGGTCCTTTGCTCAACAACTCAAAGCCTTAATCATTCAGGTCTAATGCCCCACAACATACTCAAAAAGCAGTCCAGGATCGTTTCGGAACCCATAATTCAGGAAAAGTGATAGGAACGGGCTGATATGAGTATAATATTATACAAGCAGTAAGGGTTAAAGGCCCCTTCAGCCAGTCTAGGGTCGGATCCGAAGCCGTAATGCAGGAGGGGTGATGGGAACGTGCTGAGTATAATAGGGACAGTGTACTGTGCTATGTAGTGATTTGTGTATATAGCGTGTGCTGTGTTCTGCATTCGAAGTGTTTATCAGTCTGACAGCACAGACAAGAAGCTCTAATGAGAGAAATTAGTCTTCCTGCAGGGGGCAAACAGACCATTGTACTGAGACTACAAGGGCTGTATACATGCATGCTTGTCTGACACACATGCTCACACTGTGTGCCGTGGTGCACCATCATACATCACGTGGTAGAGTTTCCGATCAGGCTGCAGACATCTATTATAGTTCTAAGTAGTCAATTAATCAGTGATTATTAGAACAATTAATCGATTTATCTATTCAGTTTTTATGGTCTGTGTAGTTAAAATATTAACTTAATATTAATTGGGCTGTAATTATTTCCCTGATTAATCCGCAGATTACAATTATTCAGCATTTTCAGTTTTAACCATTACCGATAATCATTAATTAAGTTCTATTTATGGCTGATTCCGATACAGATACCGATAAACAATGAGTTCATATTTTTTATATTATAATTTTCATTTAATCTGCAGTTTGTGCACCCGGAGAATTAAAAAATCTAAGATACACTGATGAAACTGATAGTTTAGTGGCTCTGACTGAACTATGATAACAATCATCAGTCCTAAATCTTTTGACTTGATCAAAAGAAGAGCAGTTGAGTGGGAACTTGCCCAATCTGGTAACACTGAGAAAACTGTTAACAATTTTTTATAGTCGCCAAAAAAGTTGCCAAATCTTTTTAACCCAAATCTCCAACATCATCACCAACCACACCAACAGTCAACCAATCAACTTATCATACATAGTACAACCAGTATTCTTCACTTTATAAGCTAGCATCTATATCAGGGCTGTCCAAACTCGCTCGTGGAGGTCCTCTGTGTCCTCTGTGGAGTTTAGCTCCAACACTAATCAAACACACCTAAACCAACTAATAGAATCTTGCTAGGTAGACTTGAAACTTACAGGTTGGTGTATTGAGGCAAGTTGAAACTAAACCCTCTAGGACCGAGGTTGGACACCCCCAATCCACATGGAATTCAGGTGCTTGTGTGACGATGCTAATCTTTAAAGGTTTTTCACAATACAACAAAGCTAATTTTATCCGTCTTTACTAAAAAAAGAAGGTTGTAGTTGAAGGAGGGCTTACAGAAGTAGCATACTCTGCCCACACAAGTCTGGGTTCAGTACAATTTGGCAGTTCTTTTTCCAGTAAAAGCCCATCTACTTAGTCGTGTGTGGTAAGAAAAGGACGGCTATTGTCCAACCTTAAACACCTGCCTGCAGTGAAGCTACAACAAAAAACCAAAAAGAGTTGATTGTAGTCTTAGTCATAATCTTGTTAATATGGCATAGCAGGACTGTGACAATTAATTTATTTTGTAACCGATTAATCAGCGATTATTTAAATGATTAATTAATTAAAATATGAAATTATTAAGTCTTATACCTTTAAAATTATTAAGTCTTATACCTTTAAAATCAGTTTAACTTATAAGAATGTCACAATTATATTAATAATATTTATTCAATTATTTAACAGTAAATTGCTGCTTTCTCATATTAAACATGATCAAAGTGACTACAGAGAACAGGACCTGATGCTGTAACCCCACCTTCACCAAGCCACCACTGCTGGGCCCCTGAGCAAGGCCCTTAACTGCTCAGTTGTTTAAATGAGATAAATGTAGGTCGCTCTAAATAAGGGCGTCTGCCAAATGCTGTTAACGTAAATGTAAATTAGCACGGCAACTTCAAAGCACCTCGGAAAAATGTGGAAACGATTCCGATGGAAAGAACAGAGAGAAAAGTTTATGGAGGAAGAAGGAGTGTTTGTATGACATGCCGTTGCTGCTGTTTGTTTAATGCTAGCTACCATGTCCGGAATGTTGATGATGATGTAAAACCTCGGACGAGTCTTCTTGTCTGCGTCTGTGTTTGACGTGTCTTTACTGTCGTACAGTCTGACATTATTACAACAGAGATTTTACAGTGTGACATGGGGATCACGTTTGTACAGTCTGACCAGCAAAACACTTTTAAAAATTGCACATATTGAACCTGGATTTAGTCCTGTTGTGTCAGAGCACACCTGACAGCAGATTTTGTTTGTAGATTTGTATTTTTTCTTTGTTGAACTGCATGAGCTACATCGCCCCACAGCGCCCCACTGGTTGAACCGCACTATTGCAGGCCCCTACATTTGGTCATAGGTCATCCAATGGCTATTCGACAACAAAAATATTTGCCAAGTCTTTATTGATAATACTGTCGATAATATTTCAGCCTTATTATATAAAAACTGTTATAATCACAATCCTATTTGCTCAGCACCAAAACCTGTCAATGTTGACTGCAAAGTGGCAGAAACGTTGCAAAAGTGTATAAGATCTGAAAAAATACAGGGAGTCTCATAGTGACCATAATCCTGCATGCGCTAAGAACTCTCATTTGGCTAATTATACCGTGTTCAGAATCCTAATTCTGTCTGTCTGGAAAAGGAATGTCTGAAGAGGCGAATCTGAGAACAAAATAACAGCAGTTTCTCAATCAGGGGCTCTTTGAGCTTCTAAGAATTTTGGGCATTGCATTTAGTTTTCCCATGAAAATATTCAGAAATTCACTCTGCTGGCCAAGAACGTGTCCATGCTTCGGTATGTACTCTTTAGCATGCAAATCAGACGCTTAGCATGGAGTCGGGAATGTGCTTTTTTCTCACCAAAAAATGAACAGGAGGCCCAGAGAAAAAAAAAGGAAGAAACAAAGAAAGAATGAAAGACAGAAAGAAAAAAAGATAGAAAACCAGAACATAAGAGCTTGATAGTGAGACCAATAGTAAGAGAAAGTGTGTATAGGAGCAATACATAAAGCAGAAATAAGAGAGAGCAAGGTAGAGAAAGAGAGAAGCCCTCTTTTCTCTGATCAGTGGGTCGTAAGATGCACCGTGCTCTCGCATTCCAGATCTGCTTGACTGAAGCAAGTGAGAATCTCCCACCGAGTTTCACCAATGACCCAAACTCCAAAAAATCCAGTGGAGCTCTATGCAATAAAAGAAACCCAGCAGCAATTTAAAAAGAGCTGAAAAAAAGAGGGATTTGAAAAAGAGAAGGGGACATTTGTAAGTGTACAGGCTTTATATGACAGCAAAAATAGCTATAACAAGTTAAAACAGCGACCTGGTGGTTCAGGTTAAAGGTCGGTGCTTGGCTTAAAAAAACAACATGTCAAGTCTAGAATTTCTAAAAAGCAATGTTGGGTCTTTGATATCCTGAACTGGGCAGTTTACCATTCATGGCCGTCTGCAGCAAAACAGATTTTATCCAAGTTGGAATATTTGAAGAACTCGGATATTTACATTTTTTTGCATTTGGCAGATGGCCTGATCCGGAGCCAATTACAAGCTCAATTTGTCATCTACCTGAGCAGTTTAGGCTGAGAGTTTAAGAGCCTTTCCCTGGGGCCCAGTGGTGGCAGCTTGGTGTTGCGGGGAATTGATTAAAAAACCTTAATAATTAATTGCATGGCAAGGGATTTCTGGTGACTTCCCACTTACAAACAGAATGATTAATTAGATTCATGTTTAGATTCATTCCAATTCTATTAATGAAAAGACCAGGCAAAAACCAAGAAAGAAGACCTTCTACACACCAGAGCTGGTCGTAAAGACAACTTGGAGAGCTTCTCCATGGACTGTCCAGAAAACTCTTTGCTGAAAACGCGTACCCCTTTTCTACTGCCCCAGGGATGTATAAGACACTTTTCTACTGCCCCAGGGAGTCTTTATACTCTGTCTGCTTGTCCGTGTAAATCGTCTATCAGTGACGCAAGAGTGTAAGAAGCTCTGGCAAAAGCACCTGCTTTTCTTCTTTATCTTGGCCGATGATGGAGCATTGTGATCTTACTCAAATGAGGCTGTTGACTCTTTCTACCTCCTGCCAGGGTGGGTTGATGGGTTTCCTAGGCTTTAGACCTTTTGTGTCAAAACAGCACGTTAATCTGCAACCAGTGCACCTGCCTCCACTTGTACGGGGAAATTATTGTCCAAAAAAACCCCTATCAGCCTGAAGCTAATAAAAATGATCAAGCTTTCCTGTACTGTCAGGATGGATTGGACAGGCTGGGCTTGTAGTCCTTCTTCTTAAAGGGGATTTGTCAAGATTAGCTAGATCCTGGAATCCCATTTGAGGCATGGTAAATTCGACCTTAATCCAATTCTGAAAGTATGCATTGATAAATACCTCTAATCTGATCCACTGGATAAAACCAGGCATTTGATTACTCAGTTCCGCTTATGGAGGGGGTCGCTCCTCGGATAAGGATTGTTTTCTGCAGTAAAATCAAAACATACACATAGACGATGTTTGTTGTCTTGATCTCTAATAACTGTTCCTATAGAAATGTACATTTCTAGCATTTGGCAGACTCTCTTATTCACAGCAACTTACATTTAACTCATTTTCTTATCCAGCTGAGCAGTTAAGGGCTCAGGGGCAGCTTGGTGGTGCTAAGTATTGAACCCATGACCTTTCGATCTGCAGTCTATCACCTTAATAGCTAAGAAGAGGGCAGTGGTGGCTCAAATGGGTCCACTGTTGGGTCCTTGAGCAAGACTCTTAACTCTTCCTGCTCCAGGGGCGCTGTACCATAGCCGACCCTGCGCTTTGACCCCAACTAACTAAGATGGAATATGTGAAGAAACAAATTCAACTGTAAAAAGTATATGTGACAAAATAAAGGCATTTTTAAAGCTACGACTTGGAAAACAAGGGACAAAGGTATTGTATTACACACAAAGGAACATTGAAATGTATGAGAAATTTACATTCCTTTGTTGCATTTAATAAAATGGTATCATCCGAGAAAGTGGCAAAGGTGAGCAAAACTGTCCCTCCTGCATAAATTTCTTGCAAATGCATCATTCCACAGGGTGAATGTAAAACTGAAAGCTTGCTTGCTTGGAATATTC
The DNA here is from genome assembly GCA_005784505.1 of Bagarius yarrelli. NCBI lineage: Eukaryota > Metazoa > Chordata > Actinopteri > Siluriformes > Sisoridae > Bagarius > Bagarius yarrelli. The sequence goes on from VCAZ01000120.1 coordinate 810,487, forward strand.
GAGCTGTTAGAAACACAATACTGTTAGAGGAAGTAGAAAATTAAAGCCTATTATAGAAGCCCAACAACCCGTGATCTGAACTTCTACAAAGGTGAAACTGAGCTCTGCTGAATTTTGCCTGTTGTGCACAAACAGGGGAATTAGCAGATTTGGAATGACGTAAACAGACAGAGGTCTTTAGCTATGTTTGGTAAGATTTTGCAGCTATTTATGGAAGACAAGTTAAAACTCGATTTTTTTATTTGGTTGGTATGAATTTGTGGATAGAACTGCTGTTCTTTAAATTTCTTTTTGGTGGTGCTGGAAATTGAACCCATAAACGGCCAGTCAACAGCCCAACACCTTACCCACCACACTACCACTTTCCTAATCCTGTTCTTAATCATTGAAACCTGATCTCTCTCCAAGTTCTCTCAGTTTGCACATTACACCATTTTACAAAAAGACAGAGACGGACATGTTAATGTACACAACCCGTCCTGGCACTCTTTTCCGTAACAAATTTCAGCAAAGTCCAGGCACAAGTAATAACCGTAAATTTAAAGAGAGAGAGAGACAGAGGGACAGAGAGAGATGGGGCACAAAAGAGCCTTCCTTAGATCCAGAGAAGGAAGGAAACGAAAAATCTTCTTTCAAGTGCTGATGGTCATTAAATGGTGCAATTAACCAAATCTGATGCAATGTGACCACCCAGATCCGACACATGTACACACATGGATACCCTTGCCCATTGGCCTAGCGGTGGCAGCTTGATGGTGCTGGGAATTAAACCCACAATCTTCTAATCAGCAGTCCCACATCTTTCATTTACATAAACCTGCATAAACCATAAAGACACTTCTTAACACAACCCCAACATTCACACTTGTAGACACCTGCAAACTCGCACCTGCCCACTTGTTGACAAATATAACGAGCATGTTTATGGACAGGAACATTTGCACACATGCAGGATTCCGGGTTTACATTTACTTACTTACTTACAGAAGTTCTTTTCCATAGTGATCTACTAAAAGTCTTTGAAGTCTTTGTCCATAAATACACACAGTACTTCTTCACTACATCACCATCAGACTAAACATTCTGTTGGGACGTCACTGGAAGGTAACCAGTTCCTCTGGAGATTTATTCTACCATCTTTGTCGCAGAACGGTATAAAGTCTGGTCCTCCTCAAAGCCTGTGAGATGGTAAGATCAGTCGAGCAGTGCTTAAGGATCTAAAAAGTGATTGTTCCAGGTTACAATTTTTGAATGCAATGTTGCAATGTTATTAGGGTTAGAATTGCGGCACACTGGAAAATACTTTGCATGCTGTCTTACAGTAATAATTGTCGGTTGTTACGTTGTACATAATAATTATGCGAGACGTTAGAGTCTAGATGTCTGCATCGTCTTCTAAATTAAAAATGAGGCAACGCGTTAAGTGATAATTGTAATGAAAAGGAAATCCAAGCTTAGAAAGTTGGGGGTCAGAGCGCAGGGTCAGATATGATACAGCGCCCCTGGAGCAGGAAGCATTAAGGGACTCGCTCAAGGACCCAACAGTGGCAGACTGGTGGCGCTAGAAGTCTTCCTGGTCGTCCAAACAACAACTCAGCACCTTAACATTTAAGCCACTAATGCAACAGTAACATTTCAGCTGACAATGATAATTCCAAAAAATGGCATTGTGATTGTATAAAAGTCACATTGTGTTAATAATTTGATGCAGGAACCAGGAAGTGTTGGAGTCCTCGTCCAGGTGCTTGTACAGGTTACACCTGTCACCCATATTTTCATGATTGTACTTGTGTATGCTTGCTTGCACTGTAACTTGCCTGAGCATGCCTGTAGGTATCTGCAACTTATTTTTGCATGCTCGTAGACACCCTACTACAACATTTGCACCATATATTCACCCCCCACACACACACTCCCACGCTTCCTTCCATTAAAAGGGTCTTTCAAAATTCAAAATTAGCTTCGCCTCTCTTTCATTTTCTATCTTGTTTTTATTTTTTTTCATTAGGATGTAAAAACATTTTAAACTTTCCAGTCTTTCTTTCTTTTAAACACTGCAGTGCGAGAAATTTAAATACCCCAGCCGTGTGCACAAAACTAAAATCTCCCACTGAGCCCTAATCTTGCTTCCAAAGGAGGGGTAGGGGGTTAGGGGGTAGGGGGTAGGGGACAAGACAATTCCACTTATGTTTTAAACATCCCTCCCCCCTCTTCCAGCATCAAACCCCTGGTCTTGTTACTCATTAAAGCTAACCACATGCTTCATAAGGGATCCGTAAAAGCACCCTGAGAATGTTTACAGCAGGCGAGCAGGAGTAGGCAACCAGATCTTCAAAGAGAGCACGAGATCTAAGCAACCCAAATCTCTGTCCGTGTAATTTATAGAAGCTTTCATTTAGGGCGTTGCTCACAAAGCACAAACGCGACTAGATTATGATTTTTTTTTTGTTAGCTAAAACGAGTACACGTGATAGGATCTAAACACCAAACATGGCTGTGACATGGTGGCATTCGAAAGCTTGTAAAGAAAAGAGAAAAAAAAAGTCAGCAAGAGGCTAATTTTAGGCCAGCGAGTCACAAGGGACCGTTCAAGCCACAAATCACCGCAACAGCATGAAGGTCCTCTCGAGGGGCGCTTGTGCCACTGTTAGTTTCCCACAAAGCCGAGAGACTCAGACGGTGAGAAAAATGAGAGCGAGGGAGACAGACGGAAAGAAATAAACACATTTGTCAACATGTTTATATTGCCATTTTCCCAAACAGCAGAAACAGGAATACAAAATGAGAGGAATTTACATCCGCATCCCGTCAATTCTCATGGACAGAAAAACACCTAAAAACATCACAACATGCATCGTGGATTTTTTTCCCCTTTAATTCTTTAAGTAATTCTTACAACAATCACGACAATCACGAGATTTTATTGCAGAGGGAAAAAAAAGCTAGAAAATATTTTTATTATTAAAGATCTATAATTATTAAGCTCAATCGATTGTTATTAATTATTTTTCTGATTATTGATTAAAGAAATTTCATTAACTCCCTTGCCACCGTCGCCCTTGGCTTGCATATCAGGGACATTCAGGGACAAACGGATTTCTGTTTCATTCACATTGTATAATTATCTTTGATTGTGTACAGCTGTTTTGAGACAATAACAATTGTAAAACGTGCTATACAAATAACATTTTATTGAACTGAACACAAATCATCGTTTTTTTTCGTGGCCTAAAACACACAGCACATACAGTACAGTACTGCATATACCATACACAGTATCTGCATACATATATGTGCAATAATATACGTCGTCTGCTACACGCGTTAATAAACAACATCAGTACAACATCAGCTCAACATCAGTCAATTCTGGAACTAATAGACTTTGTTGGCTACGTGTGGACGTATTGCTATTCCATTCGGACACACACCCCTCTGCGGATTTCATCCGTTAAATCCGACGTCCAATGGTTCCGGAACTTTTTCTGTATAATAATAACAATAATAATAATAATAATAATAATAATAATATTATAATAGGATTTTAATGGAACAGTTGACATTTATTTCTATACTGATAACAAATTTCATAACTGTTCATAAATATTGAAACATTTGATGTTTTTTTTTAATTAAAACAACCTTTTGATCACAAATATTCAGCTTACTGTCTATACATAAATAATGTAAACAATGATATAAAAAAACAATAAATGCAGATTTTTATTCAGAATAAATAAAAGTATAATATAAGGATAAATTGATCGTTCTGTATTGGAATAATATCATAAAATGGCTCAGTCTTCAGAATGTCACATGATCGTGGGCTTTACAAGCGACTGATTCGAGTAGAACATTAAAGTCATCGACTTTTCCATTACACGTCTGTTCCTACGCTTCACCTTCCACCAATCCACAGACTGGACTTTAGAAATCAGATTAAAAGAAAAATCAATTATAGTGAGGTAAAAAACGAATCTTAGCCCTAATCCAGGACACCGAATCCGACACTGTCTTAAACATACAGTTATTATAAATACATAAAGTTTAATAAGTTCATTAGAATGTATTAACTTGTAATCTAGTCTCCGTCAGTGTTTAGTCTGCGTTTGATAAAAGCAACACTGAGTCTCTTGTATCTACACACGATCACACGGGAAGCCAGAAAATCATTATTCCCAAAACATTACCTGGCCTTTTTCCAGGAACTCGGTCCACAAGGACGTACTGATGTTATCGCTTTCACCTGCTGCCCGAACAAAACCTGGACGGACTCCACCAACAGCCAGTCGGTTAAATATTACTAAAAAAATAAAAGTCTCCATTGAGACTTTTCTACACAAGCCTAACGAATGAAATCATCCAGTAGCAACGACTCAGTTTAATGATTCACTGACCGTGTTCTCAAAAACTCAGTGTCTTTGTGATTGTATGTGTGTGTGTGTGTGGAGTGAACATAATTGGCAAATGACTCCTGATGAAAATAAAGAGTAATCTAAGATATTATTAAATGCCCCAAGCAAAACTCACCACTTTCATTAGCATGGCGTTACCCAGCCTGCAGTCTGTTTCTGTCTATTAGTGAGATTTACACAAAACATTTAGTCTGGTTTCGGTTTTAAAAACTTAAAATGACAGTAAAACGAGTAAAACTTTGACTCTTTTACTCTTCAACTAAACTTTCGTGGCTTTTGGTGCTAGAATTTTTTTCTCAAATATGACATACTAATAATTGAGCTAATAAAAAAAATAAATAAATAAATAAATAAATGAAATATATACAGGTATATATATATATTATATATATATAATATATATGATAATATTATAATATATAATAATAATACTATATATATATATATATCATTTATTAAAACCAGTTTATACGTTATGCTACATTATGTTTTTTTGTAGCTGGAAACATTAGGCAGTGTGTGCAAACGAAAAAGTATAGAAAAAAACATTCAAATGCAAAAAAAGACTCGTAAGAAAAAGTTGTCATTTGCGCGAAGAACCGGAAAACCGTAACATTCCGGTGCTAAATACGTGTGTATTTAACACACGACAACATTTCAATCCCGAACTTTGTTACACTTAGACGCAGAGGATGCTAGTTTATCATCAAATACAATCAACTTGTTGCTCCACAGCGCCACCCGTTGCATATGCTAAGGTTCAGTTTGTGTGCTTAGGTTTTATTGTGTACTTTCTTTCTTTTTTAAACAGGAAAGCAATATAGTGAAATTCGAATAGCGTTTTTATTTTTAAAATAGCAGTTCGAATATTTGACTATTTGCGCCCCATCCTATTCAGTAGCCGCCTAATCAAAGCAACTTTGATTTATCTCATTTATTTAAATCAAATTGAGCAGTTAAGGGCCTTGCACAGGGGCCCAGTAGTGGCAGTTTGGCGCTGCTGGGAACTGAACTCATGACTATCCAATTAGCACTCCAACAAAAGAACTACAGAGCTACCACTTAATACCACTAATTTACGTAATAAGCCTGGAAAAGATATGAATTACTGAAGTTTTGGCTTAAAGAACATAAACAAGCGCTAAATGAACAAAATGATTGGTATTCAAGTTTAGTCCTCTTTGGCAAACCGCTAAAACATCAGCAGATCTGTGCTTCGGCTTGGCTTAGCTTCACTTCTACAATTAGAATTGGTGGCTTAGTGGTTAAGGTGTGAACTGAGACCAGAAAGACTGGAGCCACTGTGGGCCCCTGTTAACCTCCAATTGCTCAGTTGTATAAATAAGATGGAAATAGAGATAGATTTATAGAAAATGGTAACCCTGAGAGACTCAAACCACCAAACTTTTATTTCTGTGGTTAGGAATGATGGTATGTCTGATCTTTTTAATATGCTAACGCTAAAAAAATAAGGTATAAAAACACGGAACCTGGAAAGTCCTTGATAGAGAAGCCCATCTATCTGTTGTCTATAGCCACTTATTCCTAATCAGGGTACCGCTTTTCCACAGGGGCCTGTGTTGGAGGTGGTGTCCAATTGGGAGAAAATAAATAGAAAACAGGAGCAAAAGCTTGTGTATGACGGGATAGTGGGGAATATGAACCTTTTAAACAATGTAAAAAAAAATTACAGGGCTTAAAAAAATTCGAGATAGCAAGCGATTCCTGTCACCTTGTGGGTGACAACGCAGGTTCTGCTCCCTGCCAGTGCAAACACTAGATCATTAGCTATTATCAGACATGGTTGTGTTCTAGACTTCATTCATACTTTAGTTAACATCACTAGAACAACTTTCCCGACATTTCCACTCTGGATCGCCATCACACACACCAGTCTTTATAAGCAAAAACAGTATCATGAAAAGGGCTTCATAAAGCTGTCGGGGTCTCCAGCAGATCGATCCTCATAAACGACCTTAACTCGTTTAAAGACCGCAAGTCACAGGACCACACAGACCTCCAAAAATGTCCTCACAATGGGAGGCTGGAAATCTTATTTATCCAATCAGATTTGAGGCTTGGGGGCAGGATGGCCTGGGGCACATAGCAGGAATGACCTGGGAGCCAGGGAGGTATGGTCCTCAATAATTGAACCTCCCTTAACTTTTCTCATTTAGACTCGATGGGAGAGGGATTCTTGTAATATTATCTGACTTTTCTGCTGCCTGTAGGCCAAAAATCGCATTTCCACTGGGCCGATGGACAGATCCTGACCCCGAACTGGCCCCCAAACTCACATTCTGTATGACTAGATGCCTGAAGCAAACCTTACCACCCTTACAAACCTTACCGAGCCTGTTTTCTGTTTCTGTCCTACATCAGTCTGATTTGGGCTTTAAATTATGAAACACACTTAAAAGATTTTTAATTAAACTGAGCAATTTGGGTCTTTCTCCAGGACCCAGCAGTGTCAGGTTCTTACAATCTTACAATCTTACAGTTAGCAGTCTAACACCTTAACCAATGAGCTGCTACTTTCCCCCATATCGGGCTGATAGCGAGGTCAGTATCAAATCGTGCATTTCCAGGCGACTGCGTTAAAATTATATTACTATCAAAAGACAAACACTTTTCACAGAGTGGAGGTCAAATTTAAAGACAATTATTTTTAACAATATTCTTTTATAAGAATAAATATTATCAGACTCTTAAAATTAAGATAAAAGTCAACTACAACTTTTAATTATTTGGTTTTATTTCTCTTACATTAACTGAATGCTGGTTTACTACTGAAATACCCCCCACCCCCACCCCCACCCCCGTCACACAGTACACTTCAGTCCAAAGTGCCGTCTGCTATCTGAAAGAACCGAACGTTCACAGAGTTTCTGGGATTCCAAAGTTTTCCTCTTCTTTTAGAAGTCTGGCGAAGCCGAGAAACTGCTGCTGGTGCAGAGGTCTAAAGCAACAAGTGAGTGCTTGTTTCACAGGAATGCTGGCTATGTGAGGGCGATTGAGGAGGGGGATGGGGCAGAGGGAGGATACAAAAAACAAACAAAAAAAAAAAACAAGCCATCTGTGAGGAGGACACGAGCGCTTTTCCCACCTCTATCGCAGCGATTAGCAGAGAGCCCGCGGTGTTGACTGTCGCACAGAGAGGGTCAATATTGACACAGTGGTTAAATCTACACTCTCCCCAAGGTCCCACAGACGGGAACTGAAAAACGAATACTAACACCACTAAAAATATTACAGCACAACAGAATAAAGCACTGGGAAACTCGTGTACTGAAGGGAACGACTTAGTATTGCTCTTCATTTTACTGGGTATTATATCCAGAGGAAAATTTAGGTGGTAGCTCAGGGGTTACTGTTATGGACTGTTACTGTTATGTTAGTAGCTCAGGGGTTACTATTATGGACTGTTACTAAACACCGCTTTTCCACCAGTGCCGGTGCCGGAGCCCAATCATGAACACAGCTGCCAATAATATTTTTACAGAATTAAGTAAATGGTGGTCTTGAGTGAAATCTGTTGATGGTCGCAGCCATCAACAAATAAATTAACAAGAATTCTGTCATCACTAAAGGTCTTTGAACAAAGAGTTAAAATATTTGTACGAAATATTTGCATGTTAAAAACTTACATGTCAATCAAGTCTAAATACTGCCTGCAAAACTTTTGTCGGCCATTAAAAAAATCTAAGTGTTTGATTTTGTGTGTTTTTCACATCCATAGCAAGTATTTTAAGTGTGTTTTGACAATTCAGAGCCATCGTACAAGACAAAGCCAAGATCCAGAACTGATGTAAACTATTGTATGATGTGTGAAAACTTTGCATCACTAATGAATTTTTAGGATACTGAAAACAAAAAACATGAAAATTTTAGACTTCAGTGTGCAACAATGTTAAATAACTGCAATATTTTTTTGTTCTTTGTTTCCTTGAGCAAAACTTTAATTTAACGAAGACACTTTTAATGACAATGCAGTTTATTTAATTGATGTATTTATAAAAGCTTTCAGTTTCAGACTCTGGTTATCTTTCTGTAGTCATTCGAGTTGTTTAGTTGTGTTATAAATAAAAATGTTTGTTCAGTACTTTGGCAATATTTATCGTAATTATAACATCCACAGCCACTGTTTTGCCGACGACACTCAGCTTTATCTGTCTAGGAAACCTAATTCCACACGTCCACCCACCGTTCACCAAGTCCTAGATCACCTTCATCTTCCTTAAGTTAAGTATTTACAAAACCGAAATTGGCACTAAATCCTCACTATCCAAAGTCAACAGCTTCACCCTCACAAATGACGGTTCCTCAGTCTCTTTCTCTCCTTAGTCTGGGTGTCATCCGTGATAGCTAATTTCCATCCACGCAACATTATTTGTCTCTGTCCACTCCACTTCTATTCTCGTTTACAGCTTGCTTTCCTCTCTTATTGACTATCGTAATTCTTTCCTTTTTGGTATCCCTCATAAATTCCTCCATGAGCTTGTCACTGGTCAAAAATTCAGCTCATCATCACCAAAACCCCCTCTTTTCATCACATTCCCTGTTTTACAGAAACTTCATTGGCTTCCGTTCATTGGCTTCGTTGGCTTCTTACCCCTCCTTATCTGTCTAATCTAATTCACATCGCCACTTCCTCTCGTTCTCTTAGATCCTTTTCTTCCATTTTTCTTTCTGTCCCCTGTCTGTCTTGGTACCACAAGGAGCAAAGGTTACCGTCTCATGTTGTTTGTATATCTCTGTAAAGTGTCCTTGACTGTTATGAAAGGTGCTTATAAATAAAATGTATTATTTTGTTATCATATATTTGTCAAAAACAGAGGAAAAAAAATAATTAATAAATATTTTTTCTGTTTTTTCTGGCATCGGTAAAAAAAAAATTAATTCGGTCGATCTGTAGTTTTTACGATAACAATAACACAATGCAGTTGTGAGAGCTTGAGCAGTCTGAGGTAGTAAGTGTATGACTGAACATGTGACTGGGTAAAAGGGTTCACTTGTTTCAACATTTGACGAATCAAAGTAGAAAAAAAATAGATGAGAATAATAAAATAGATTAAAATTATAATAAGACCAAAAACTCAAATTATTACGTTTTTACAACATCGTCATCATCATGTAACCTTCCATCTCTCTGGCTCTAAAAACAAGCCCCAAAACCCTACTGGAGGAGATGAAGATGATGTCATCTTCGCTCAGATAGAAGAGCAGATCCACATGTTAGATACTTCCTCTGTCACTGAAACGTTAAAGAAGCGGAGCTGGAGGGGCAGCAAGTGCTGCAGATGCTCAGGGATGAGAGGATGATGGAGCTTTAATTACATAACTCATAGTTCCTGTGGAAGTCTGGGATTGTTCAGAAGAGTGAGGGATTCTATTTGTAAACTTGGCTTCATTCTCAGAGATGTAGAGATACTCCAGACCAGGATCCTCCAGGAGACAATATACAGAAAGACAGACAGACAGACGCAACGAATCCAAACTCAAAGAAGATCTTCTGGTCCAGAGCTTAAGGATAAGTTGGTCTGGGTTTAAGTGGGATTAATAGTAGGTCAAATGGTTTCACATACCAATTTTTCACCTGGCACCTGCTACCTCATCAACATCTGGAATCTTCTTGCTATCTTCTATTTTTAATCTTTTTTAATTTTAATCATTTTTAATTCCCTGACTATCCCCTTTATGAACACTTTTCTTTTCTGGAGCGTTGGTCTTATTTTTTGGCATTGTTAATGTTGGGTCATAAAATAATGGCAAATCTTAAGCTGATCTCTGTGAAGAAAGCTCCGAACACTGATTAGGATCTGGGCAGCAGCTGAGGACATTTTTCGGTGGAAAAACACAGCCCAGATTCCCAATTGGGCTTCGGTTCTAGCACTGGTAGAAAAGTGGTACCACAGAACCATCCAACTAAACAATTACACATGATCTATTTACACAGAGATTTTGAGATAAAGCCATGTGGGAATCTTCAGGCCCTTAAGTGCTTAAATGAAATAGATGCATTTCACTCTGGATAGGGATGTCTGCCAAATACCAGAAGTGTGAATGTAAATCACGTAAGTTTCACCACATCATGACGTCACTCGCCGCGGCACATCTGCTTTAGATCAATAGAAAAAGCAGATCGTTTTAGTGAGTTTGAGAATTTCTACTGCAAACATGCTTTAAGACGGTACATGCGCACAGCCAGAGTTTAACAAGGACAGCTGACATTTACTTGCCATTTGTTAGTGCTACTCGGTGTCACAAAGAGGTCCAAACTATTTGCTTCTAATTTGTCCATAATTGGACAGAACACTAAAAACACACACAAAAAATGGCCCCACTACGGTGAATATGCATGCTTTTCTAAACGGCTTTGAGAAAACTGTATACAAAACACACAAACACACACACACACACACAACTTCTGTTCAGCGTCCCCAGGCATGAAACACCCCATAATAATCCAGTCCAATTACTGGCATGTCTTTCACACTCTGCCGATCCAGGACAGGGTCACGACCTCCTCTAAAAGTTCACAACCCCCCCCCACACACACACACACAATATACACACAGCGTAGTGCAGACATCATTAACAGAAACATCTTAATGCTGCAGTCTCCCCATCACACTGATCCAAACCTCTTTTTCTACACTCCATAAAACCAGTTTAATTTCAGCTTCTTTTGAAGTATGGAAGCTGGAGAGAGACGCAAATGCTGAATTGCCATTTAAGGTGACATCACAAAAAAGAGCAATGTCCTCTCAGAGCAAGCCATGACTCGCAATTCTCCCGGGAGATCAGAGAGCTCAAAACCTACTGCTATTCTTACATGGGAAACTGAGACTGGCGCCAATTTCGGCTACTGCTAGAACAAAACCAGAGGAGATGATCACGGAGACAAAAGAGCTTCAGGCGCACATCAGCGAGTCTGAATAGCGGTAAAAGACGCGCAATTCCAGAGCATATCACACTCATTGTTGCGTGAGCAGACAGCTGATCGAAGTGACTGTCGCTCGTCCTGAATGTCATGATTGCTTTTTGTGGCTGCGCACTGCCCAGACAATAAACTCATAAAGTGAATAGGGTTTAAATCACTTTTAATCACAGCACTGCCTCTGATTTATATCAGCCTGTTGTGCTGCTCACTGACCCAGAACCTGCAGCGTCCATAGAACAACTGCCAGAAATATAGGAGAAAAATAAATCTGGGTAATGTTTACAAAATTTTACATAATAATTAAACAGCATTTGAATTCTTCTCCATACATTATTAGTATGACTCTATTTTGTAGTAAAAGGCCATATAAACCAGCTTATTGCATGAACTATTAGACCTGCACAAATTCTGTATTATCTGTTTATGTTATGTACTGTATGTACACATTATTCTTTTGCTGTTCATTCTGTAAGTTGCCAGGTCGTAGGAAACACTACACTGATTAAAAAAGGCTCAGTCAATTTGTCATATTTGAACTCTTTTAACAGAAATTTGTAAAAAAAAATCTGTACAAAATAAAACCAGTAAAGCTTAAAGTTTACAACTTTTACAACTAAAGAATACTTAAAGTAGATAGAACATACAGTAACTAGTACACTAACAATATTTCTAGTTCACTTCAAAGTGGACTTTCATAATAAAAATTTCACTTTGTATTTCAGTACAAATTAAGTTGACTTCTTAATGTACTATTATAAACTTAAAATAGTTCACTCTCAAGTTAGTTGACTATTTTGTTAACTCGTAATTAATGATAGTTACTCATTACAGAAAGGAGACTCAGGATTTAGACTTCAACTGACCTTCAGTTTATTGTAACACGTGCAAACTTCCCACTCTCTTTTGCACCTGAGGCAATATAGGGCCATTCTATCACCTGGAAGGTGAGAGAAACCTAAAGGAGAACCTGTGGGAAACTAAGAGGATGTGAAATTCCACAAACAGTATCATGTCCCTGGAAGGTCTATGGCTGAGAATAATCCAAAATAAACATGACTTCATGTGGTGAGTCTTTGGCTTAGTGGCTTTGTGCAGGAGACGTATTATACAGAACGTAAAAGAAACAGCAGCCTGGGCAACCTTAAGACCAAAATGAGGAAAAAGGGGGGACTTCACTTTATAGGCTGTTTAAAAATATTTATTATCATTGCTTTTGAATTACAGATCGTACAGCTAGCAAAAAAAACCTTCTCTTGTCTTGTTGAAGGCACTTCAGAGTTTGTCTACCTCCTCTAATCATCTTCACTAAGATTCAGTCCTAAGAAAATAAACCAGACAAGACCCCAGCTCTTTCTCCGCTGCCTCCTCCGGTTTCACAAAATTTGTGTTGTATAGACACGGAGTCTCCTCGACTCCAACATGACCAAGACGATGACATGATAAGGACGTTTGCGGAAGCTAAAGATAAGAACCGCAGTTTTAATGTCTACCTGAAGTTCTGTGACCGGAAGAGCATTAATTCAGTACTTATACTCTGTTTATAGAATCCAGAAAGTTTGATTGAGCAGAGCAGAAGGATTGGTGATTTTCTTGGTTTGGAAAGTTTTATCTGAGTTCAATTACGAGCTCTACCAATATGTCATTGCTGGACCCCTGAGCAAGGCCCTTAACTGTCAACTGTTGGGTTGGATTAAAAATTAGATACATTTAAGTCGCTTTGTGTAAGAAAATGCCAGAAATGTAAATGTAAAGACATTTAAAAAATTTGGAAATTGGCATATGGTGTAGAAGGAACAGAGAAACTGAAAAGAAGGAGGAATGTATCCAAGTCAATTTCCAGGTTCTTCAAAAGTTCTTTAAAGACTCATAGATCTTCTCAAATACATTTCAACAGTGGAAAATAATCAAACATAACACTAGACTTTAGGGGACAAAAAACAAAAAGAAACTGTTCAGCTTAGCTGCTGGGCTACATATGAATAGATAAACTACATCCTGGCATTTCATCAAATATTTGGAGGTCAGAATTAAAGCAAACCCATATAGCAGAGCAGAATATGTTTTTTCTCCAGCCTCTGCTGACAGGAAGTTCACCTAAACAAGTTTTGACAGCCTTTAGTTTAACATTTATGCTAACTTGAGCCTACACATATCATTTTCCTGTCCTTGAGAATTTGGTCACCTTTTATCTTCACCTGATCTGATGCAAAGCCTCCAAATCCCAGCGCTGAGCTGAGCGAATGCGGTGAGGTTAAGTCCTGCAGCACGGATCTGAGCAGGTCATCAGCGCGGTTCATTCTTCAAGGATTTAGTCTTTACTTCAGCAGTGACCCTGAGATAAAGCTCACTCTGAAGCTGTAATTTACTACCCAGTACAGCACAGAGTAGAATTTCTCTTCCTGCAGGACAATTAGTTTTTTTTCTAAACCTGCCCTTTCCTGTGTTTAGAAAAATTACATTGAACAAAAACAGAAAACGTTGACTCAGAGTCCCAAGTTACTTTTTTACTATCTAATTGTTAACGATGGTGAGTATTCTCCATGAATCAGGTCTGGTGATCGTTAGTTTGCTAGCAATATGATTTACAATTCAGCTGAAAGGTTTTCAAAGTATTCCGACTATGTGAAAAATTCAGGGCTGTTTCATTATGTCAAAGAGAGAGAAAAGGAGAGAGAGATGGGGAGTGGGTGAAAGAATGCATCAACACTTGCGGTGAGAAGCAGCAGTCACACACAGCTAGCTCTCCAAACTGCTCTCCAGGGTCAAGCACCGCCAACAAAAGGCAACATTCCTTCTGACTCCAACCAGCATCATCCCAGACACCACCAGGTTTAACATGTTAAATTCAATGTGAACTACATTAAACATAAAGATATAAGTGGTCACATATACAATAGTGTACAGTAACATTCATTTACATTTGGGTCAGACTGCAGGATTAATCATCAATCAAGTCCATATAAAGCAGACACGTTTCAAGAACTTGTTTAGGGTCCTTACTGGGGTAGATTGGCAACGATGGGGCTTGAACCCAATCCAATTCTTAAAACAGCAGATCTGAGTCCATAGTGTGGATTTATGACATTTGGCAGACAACCTCATTCAGAGAGACAGCCATCATGGCAGCTTGGTGGTACTGGTAGTTAAACCTACAAGTTTCTAATTGGTAGTCCAACATCTTAACCACTTAGCTACCACTTCCTGGTGGGTCTGTGTCCTGCAGAGTTTAGCTCAAACCCTAATCAAACACACCTGAACCAACTAATCAAGGTCTTGGTAGGTATACTTCAAACTTTTAGGTATGCATGTTGAGACCTCAACTCTGCAGGACACCCCGGCCCTCCAGGGCCCGTGTTTGGTGACCCCTAAATTAGACGCCTCTATTAAGTTATTTTATTTATACAATCTGGAAGCCTACGGATCGGAATCGGCAGGTTGTGAGCTCAGTACCTAGGATCATTAAGCAAGGCCCTTAACCCTCAAATACTATTGTAATGTTTATGAGCCTGTTTCTAAAAACCATGATCGGAAAAGAGCTAGTGTTCTCAGTGCTTAAGATGTTGGACTACTGATGGGAAAGTTGTTTTAAATACCCAGGATTAGTCGGCTCAAAATGTGTCCTTTTTAGGTTTATAGAATACTTTTAGTGTTATAGAATACTTTTTTATTGGTTAGTTTGTTTTATGGCACAGAATACACTCTAACTCTAACCCTAATCCTAACACCACTCTCATACTATGCAATAAAAATAAAATAAATACAACATATTTTTCCCACAGCGTTTTTAAATTCCACATGGTTTCAGGCCTAAACAAGAAACAAACAAAAGAAAGCGATGTATGGATAAGAATTTAACCTGTGGACCCTACTGGAGTCAAAGTAACACTAAAAATAGGACTGTTTCATCCCTATAAATTGTACAATTTTAAATTTACTCACGTATACAGATTTCCAGATTCCATAAAAATATGATGTAGAGTTTCTGAGATACAAAAAGTAAAAAATCTGAGCATTAACATCTTGGTAACAACAAAACATTTCTCTGTGAAGATGATCTTTACGAACAAAACCATTAGAACTGTGTATTCAGGTTAAGTTCAGCTAGCTGGGTCCGATCCAAGTCAAGGTAAACCACACGGGACCACACACCCACTTTTTTAATCTTCACCCACTCTTTCATCATTTTTCTGAAGGTTTCAAAACGCTTCACTTGAGATTAGCAAAAGGAGTGGAGGAAAAAAAAGGTATTTAATTATAGACTAGTGTACTACTCTCGAGACATTTTTTCCCCGCTGAATACTCCCACAATGTGGGAATTCACTATTTAAATATCAAGATCAGATGCCTTTCGTGCCCCACTTTTTCACCCCCGAGAGTAATTCATCACAATGCCAAAAGCTACTTATGAGCCTGCCTTAGCCTATAGCTTTATATGGCACTTTATAAAACTGCCATGCAGAAGAGAAATTTGGAGTTTTCCCTTGGACAGAACACTTTTCTCACTTTTTCTCCTCCAGTTGTCAGTGTCCATATTTTTATTTGAAGGATGCAAACGATATACCAAGTGAAAAGCTTAAGTTACTCTAGGACTTGAACTTCTTTGCTTTGTTCCTCTTCCTCTTATTCCCTCTCTTTAGAAAAAAACTCAAAACCTGCCAGAACTTAACCCTGGGTATAAATCAAATCTTGCCTATTGTACTGCTAACATAAAGCATCATTACAAAGAAAATGACAAGCAGAACCAATACAATAACCTGAATTGGGTTATTTCACTGTGACTTGCATTACGCAAGTCACAGTGAAATAACCCAATTCAGGTTATTGTATTGGGAGATTTCAGGTCCTTGTTAGGTCCTCTCCCAACAGATACCGCAGGTTAATGACCGAAGGGGCAAAAGAAAATAGAATGATCTGAAAACTAAAACCAACACAACAGAATCAAACAGCAAATTGCAGATAGTTACTACAGAAAGTAACCTAAGCCTAACCCTAACTCTAACACTTGCATGTAAGGTAAAGGAAAACGCAAACAAAAATCTTTTAGAACATGACTAGCGGAGAACTCTGAAGTAGTTCTGGCCCCTTAGGAGACAATGTGAGTGGTTTTATCCATTGTAACAAGTTGGATTGGGTTTAGTCCCTTGAAAAATATTCAGGGCCAAGAATTATTTCTGACCTAGAAGCATTGTTATAACACTGGCTCTTAAAGCATTACAAATACTTTCAGACTGAGAATAATAGAGGTTCCTCCAACTTTTTAAGCTTTAGGACTAAGAAACTTTGAGGGCTTAGTCTTCATGCCAGTGAGCATTATGGTGGCTTTTAGATTAAGCCACTGTAAAAATTTTGTTAGCATTGTTATAGCTTTGGAAATGAGCGCTTTGGACCTTCAACCACTGTAATTACTTTCAGACTGGCGACATTTGGTATTTAACCAATTTTAGATATAATTTTAGAAGACAAAGAAAGTAGGATTTTGTTAACCATTGCTTTAAGTTTGGATCCTTAAACATTGTAATCAGACATGGAATGATTACTTTCAGGTTCAACCAGTGGTCAGTCTTTGGGTCTGACAACTTGAATGGCCTCGAATCTTACATATTCAATGTTAGGATGATGTGTGTTAAAACATAAAATAAGTATTTGGTAAATTAAATTATTAGGATTTTGGATCACTGTGAACCACAAAATATAAAAATGAGGATAGTTATTGTCGTAGCATCGATAGAGCTTGGGAACCAATTGTTTTGGAGCTACCACCACCACTGTCATACTTGGGATACCTGAAATTCTGGATCATGAACCATAGTTTACTCTTTCTTACACACAGAGAACTTTGGTGGTCAATCAACCAATTCTACAGCTTTGAGATTAAAATATAATGGCTTGATGACTCAACCCTCATTATAACTCTGGTGTTGGAAATAGCGTGAAACCAGCCACTCTGTTAAAGCTGAGGGCCCAGTCACAGTGAAACATTATTAAACATTTTCAGGAAGAGGTACGATAAGTTTGAGGCTACGTTTTTTAAGAATTCACCAGAAAGTTCAGCCAGTGTAAATTCTAAGGATAAGACCTTTCAGGTCTCATTTTCAGAGAGGTTCTGGGAAGTGACCATTGTAATAACCAAATGATGAAGGTCCAACCATTAAAAAACTGAACTGCAACCATTGATCTAACCTCAGAAAAGAATGTCAAATATACAACTCTTGTGATTACTCTTAGACCAAGAACACTGAGGGCTTAATTAAAGTTTGGGTCAAAGGACATTAAGTTGAAACCAGGCTTTCAAGCTTTTGGACCCATAATTTTGGAGGTACAAACCTTATACTAACTTTATAAATAAGACCTTTGGATCAAGCAACTGTAATTACTTTTGGACTGACATTAAAAAGCCAAGCACTGCTACAAGACTGAGAATGTTGCCTTCTAACCTTTTACTGAACTTTGAGTTTTTACCCATTGACAAAGCTTTGAGACTGGAAACATTGGGGTACATTGTTACAGCACTGGGACCAACCATTTTGACCAATAACCATTGTTATAACATTGGAAATAGAGGCTTGCTGAAGGTTTATAATTTATAATACACTTTAACACTTAGAACAGCAACTTATTACAGTCTTTATGGGTTTAAGACTAAGAAGCTCTTAAACCCATGTGACCCATGTAGATCTTCAACCCATGTGATATTTTCAGGACTGAGGGCACTATAAACTATAGCAAACTACAAGTTATTATAAGTGGAAAACTGCTGACGTTCCAAGCATTAAGCAGATTAGGAAACCTGGGAGTTCCATCACAGCAATAACTTTGCCACTGAGAAGACTGGGGGTACCAGATCAGAAGTTTGAGACTAAGAACTTTCGTAATCATTTTAAAAATAAACTAAAATTCACCTTTGGAGTTAAACACTTCCTTAAGATGAAGCAGCACATCTGCAAATTTGCGTACATCGCTGACCAGCTGCATGATGTATTCCGGGTCGGAGCTCAGAGACTCACACTTAATCAAGCCGGCTCTAGAATTTGATCCTGGACCCGGTGGAAAGAAGTGTAAGCTGGAGAATCGCGTCACATCTGGGTGCTTGTTTCCTAGGCTGCTTTGGTGCAGCATCTCGCCAGCGAACATCCCAGCCGCAGATGGCTTGATTTAAACTCGCTTCAGTTTTATCAGCTTCCACACACGTCCTCAGCGGCAACGCCGGTTCCTGGAAACAGAACAGGTATTACACAGGCTGGAAAGAGACGTGAAAGACTCGAACTTTGGACTTCAAACAAGACTAAACCCTGTACAGGTCTATGAAAGATGAAGGTTCTTATGAATTCAGACAGATAATAAACTATCCAGCCCATTCTGACATGCTGGGAACTCTGGTCTGCAGATATTTAGGGTACTTATCGATACACCATGTAATAAACACACACACACACACACACACACAGCTGTGTTCCCACTACACACACACACACACACACACACAGTTTTAAAATAAAACATTCAATAACAAAATTATACAACTATAGAAAAATATAGATACAAAAAAATAAAAAATATAGATTACAAGTAGTTTATTAAGTAGATTTTAATGGGGGCAGTGGTGGCTTAAATGGTTCGGCAAGACCCTTAACCCCTTCCTGCTGTATCATAGCTTGACCCTGCGCTCTGACCCCCAACTTACTAAGATGGGATATAAGAAAAAATAGTTTTACTCTGCTGTAAAAAATTGTGACAAAATAAATGCATTTACATTTAATAAATGCAAGTAAGGGCCCCTGAGTAAGGCCCTTAGCCCCCAATTGCTCAGCTGTATAAAAAAAGATCTAAGTCACTTTGGCTATAGTAGTGGGAACACACAGCTGTGTTCCCACTACACACACACACACACACACACACACAGCTGTGTTCCCACTACACACACATTCCACTTCTACCAGATTTCAACCTATTCTGAGAAAGAAAAAAAAACACCCGAATGGAAAGTGGGAATAATCCGCAATATTAAAACTCAATAATCATTCAATAAAGTCATCATCCAAAAAATCCGAAAAGTCGCTTCGCCTTTCGGACCATTTTATCTCCTAAAACATTTCAAAGCGAAACATTTTTAACATGTGTAAAAGTTTAAAGAGTGAAATTACTCACGTGCGAAACATTCCGGCGTCGGGAAAGAAACACAATGTAGCGGTAATCCAGAGAGAGAGAGAGAGACAGGGAGAGGGGGAGAGAGAGAGAGAGAGAGAGAGAGAGAGAAAGAGAGAGAGAGAGAGACAGTGAGAGAGAGAGAGAGAGAGAGAGAGAGAGAGAGACTGAGAGAGACTGAGAGAGAGAGAGAGAGGGAGAGCGGGAGAGAGACTGAGAGAGAGAGATTCCACTATCTCCCACGTTAACTGCTCATAAACCACGCCCCTTTAACAGTCCACACACCGCCCAAAGTCTGCACCGGCCCCGCCCCTTTCACAGTTAACCACGCCCCTGTAGTGCCAAGCCTGTTTAGAGTAAAAACTTTAAAGACTTGAGAAAGAATTATGTATTAAAAGTATTTATAAAAATCATATATAAATATAAATACAATCAAAATATTTAATTATATTAATATATTAAACCATAAAACTTTTAGACTCCGCCCCTTGTTTGTATAACCACGCCCCCATCTGGCGCAAAGACTCAGAGATGAAATTAAAACTTACTTATTTTATATAAAAAAAAGAAAAACAGTTGTTAATATCTAGAATTTATAAATGAATTTATATTTAGCAGATATAATAATTTATAGTCTAAATAATAAAAAATATTATACATTACATCATAATGTATAACAGTGTAGAATCATAATTTTTATTACAGTTATACAACATAATTTAATCTGCACTTCATATATAAATATAAATACAATAAAAATATTTAATTATATGAATATATTTTACGGGCAGCATGGTGGCTTAGTGGTTAGCACTGTTGCCTCACAGCAAGAAGGTCCCTTTCTGTGTGGAGTGTGTATGTTCTCCCTGTGTTGGCGTGGGTTTTACTCCGGGTTCTCCGGTTTCCTCCTACAGTCCAAAAGCATGTATGTTAGATTGATTGGTGATTCTAAATTGGCGATAGGAGTGAGTGTGATGGACTGGTGACCTGTCCAGAGTGTCCCCCTCCTGTCTTTCACCCTTTCAGAGACGGCTGGGACTCCAGCAGGTCCCTGTGACCACGAATTAGGGAATAAGCAGGTACAGAAGATGAATGAATGAATTTTACCATAGGTTATAAAGTTTAGACCCCGCCCCTTGTTTATATAACCACGCCTTTAAAGTAAAAGGCCTTAAGACTTGAGACTTACATTTTCAAATATAAATCCAATTTTTAATATTCATAATTTAATCAAATGAATTATATTTAGCAGATATTATCATTTATAGTCTAAATAACCTTTATTAATGTTTTTAAAATAATTTTACACTGTAATACATTATATCATATACAATATAATTTAATCTGCACAGACCCCGCCCCCTTTACATGTGACTTAAAATAAAATTTACATAAACATTTACATAAATTTCGTATACAATAGTATTTGCAGTATTTTTTTAATTATATAATTTTAGATATGTTGTGTAGTTAAACACTCAGGATCAGTTAGTAGATTTGTTAGTAACTACAATAAATAAAAATAATTTTATAATATTTGATAATATTGTCTGTACAGACCCCGCCCCTCCACCAGTCGTAATTGCTCTTAAAACACACCGTTTGATTGGCTGTAATACGTGGGGGCGTGGCCCTCTCTCTCCACTTATGCAGCTAACAGTGTTAATCACTTTTCAGTCACAATGGCGTCATTTTTCATCATTTAAATGAGATTAATGAAAGACGAAAAATTGAGCGCAAGAAGAAGCCAGCGGATTTTTTAGAGAATGGATCCATCTAGTGGTGGATGAAGTTATTACACCAAAGTGTGAGCTGCTTAGTTCATTCGTTCATTTATTTTTTCATTTAATCAATTAATCAATCAATCATTCTTTCGTTCATTAATTTATCCATTTTATATTATTTTATTTCAGTCATTCATTTCATTTCATTTTTTAATAAGTTTAAGTCCATCATTTAAAAAGTAATCTAATCTAATCTGATCCTAAAAGTGGTGTAACTGTCCTGTCCTGTCCGTGAAACTCAGCCATGCTTAAGCTTAAATGTGTGTTAAAATATATTCAAATAAATAAATAAAATACGTGAATAAATAAATAATTAAATCACTATCAGCTTCAGTTACTAGGTGGAAATGTAGGATTGTTGCATTCATCTTCAGTAATAAATGAACACACACAAACACACAGACACACAGACACACACACACACACACACATAAGCAACTTATCTTACCTGCATGTTACAAACTACAAATTTTTACTATTATATTTTAAAGCAGATATAAGACGATCAGTATGAAATAGTGGTAGTGCAGCGGTTAAGGTGCTGGGCTGCTAATTGGAAGATCTTGGTACACTACCGCCAAGTTACCAGTGTTGGGACCCTGAGCAGCGCCCTTGACCCCCAATTGCTCAGTTGTATAAAAGAGATAAACGATAAAGTTGCTTTGGATGAGGACGTCTGACAAATGCTGTAAATGTAAATAGTTTATTAAATCATTATTTGTGTTATTTTACTGAATATTAATTTAATGTATTTTTTATATATGTACAGCAAACAACCAGTCTGTGACTCCATTTTAAGATAAAAAAAAGAACTATTGATATAATAATAAAATATATATAATAAAAACCCTTTTTATTTATTTATGAAAATATATATACTGGTTCAATAAATGAATGTATTCCTGTTTTTATTTTCTTTTTTATTTGTTGTTTTTATTTGTTAGTTGTTAGGTTGTGAGTATATTTCTTTTGTATGATTTAAAAATAATAATAATAAAGAAATGAATTTAAAAAAGAAATATTATAATAATTATCATTGTTATTATTATATATTTTTTAAATATGCCGGCCCAACAAATAAATATATTCCTTTTTACTTATTTAGTTATTTAGTGAGTAAATTTCTTTTGTGTAATTGATGTGCAGTTGGCCAGTAATAAACACAAATGTGACTGTTTAATGTCGCCCCCATGTGGCTGTGTAAGGTAGTGTAGTTTTTGTTTCTCTACTAGTGCATGGAGAGGAAGTGGGTGGGATCTATAGCTCAAATCTCTCCAGTTCAGATCTTGAGCGCTCGCCTTTACAGCCACCTGCACTCAGAGCAGAAGTTTGCGGTGTGTGTAGACGCCTGCATGGAGACGGTGTGTGTTTTGGAGTTTAAGAACATGAAGATGTTGGTAAAGTAGAAGAGTGTAAAATAAAGAAAAGAGAGATGGAGAGAGAGACTCGGGAGTGGGAAAAAGAAGAAATAGACATAAATTCAGGAGGAGATGAAGACAATGAAGGAGAGCTGGAAAATTACACCAGGGCCAAGTTCAAACTCTGGGCATATATCATCTGCTGGACTGCACTGCGACTACTGATACAGGTCAGTACTGTACACTACACTACTGAAATACCCTCTACTGATACAGGTCAGTACTGTACACTACACTACTGAATTACACCACTGATACACTGAAATACACTGATCAGTACTGTACTGTATACACTACACTACTGAATTATCACCTACTGATACAGGTCAGTACTGTACACTACACTACTGAAATACCCTCTACTGATACAGGTCAGTACTGTACACTACTGTACACTACACTACTGAATACACTACTACTTACTCACAACTACCTACTGAATACCCTCTATACTGATACAGGTCAGTACTGTACACATACTACTGACTACTGAATTATCACCTACTGATATACACTAGGTCAGTACTACTGTACAGGTCACTACACTACTGACTGAATTATCACCTACTGATACAGGTCAGTACTGTACACTACACTACTGAAATACCCTCTACTGATACAGGTCAGTACTGTACACTACACTACTGAATTACGATTTTCCGTACCCTCACCGTACTACTGATACAGGTCAGTACTGTACACACTACACTACTGAATTATCACCCTACTGATACAGGTCAGTACTGTACACTACACTACTGAATTATCACCTACTGATACAGGTCACAGTACTACTGTACACTACACTACACTTTTAATATCATCTGTACTACTGATACAGGTCAGTACTGTACACTACACTACTGAATTATCACCTACTGATACAGGTCAGTACTGTACACTACACTACTACTGAATTATCACCTACTGATACAGATACAGTCAGTACTGTACACTACACTACTGAAATTATGTACACCTACTACTGATACAGGTCAGTACTGTACTACACTACTGTACACTACTGATACATACTGAATTATTACCCACTGATACAGGTCAGTACTGTACACTACACTACTGATATTTAAATATCATCTACTGATACAGATCAGTACTGTACACTACACTACTGAAATTATCACCTATACTGATACAGGTCAGTACTGTACACTACACTACTGAATTATCACCCACTGATACAGGTCAGTACTGTACACTACACTATTTAAATTATCATCCTACTGATACAGGTCAGTACTGTACACCTACACTACTGAATTATCACCTACTGATACAGGTCAGTACTGTACACTACACTACTGAATTATCACTACAGCTGACACTGATACACTATACAGGTCACACTACGTACTGTACACTACACTACTGTACACTACACTACACTACTGAATTATCACCTACTGATACAGGTCAGTACTGTACACTACACTACTGAATTATCACCTACTGATACAGGTCAGTACTGTACACTACACTACACTACTGAAATTATCACCTACTGATACAGGTCAGTACTGTACACTACACTACTGAATTATCACCTACTGATACAGGTCAGTACCTGTACACACTACTACCTAAATATCATCCTACTGATACAGGTCAGTACTGTACACTACACTACTGAATTATCACCCACTGATACAGGTCAGGTACTGTACACTACACTACACTACACTACTGAATTATCACCTACTGATACAGGTCAGTACTGTACACTACACTACTGAATTATCACCTACTGATACAGGTCAGTACTGTACACTACACTACTGAATTATCACCTACTGATACAGGTCAGTACTGTCAGTACTGTACACTACTGACACTACTGAAATACCACCTACTACTGATACAGGTCAGTACTGTACACTACACTACTGAAATATCACTCTACTGATACAGGTCAGTACTGTACACTACACTACTGAATTATCACCTACTGATACAGGTCAGTACTGTACACTACACTACTGAATACTAACGCTCACCTACTGATAATCAGATACTCACTACTACAATTATCTACTGATACAGGTCAGTACTGTACACTACACTACTGAATTATCACCTACTGATACAGGTCAGTACTGTACACTACACTACTGAATATCACCTCTGACTACTGATACACTACTGGTCAGTACTGTATACACTACACTACTGAAATACTGAACATCACTCTACTGATACAGGTCAGTACTGTACACTACACTACTGAAATACCCTCTACTGATACAGGTCAGTACTGTACACTACACTACTGAAATACCACCTACTGATACAGGTCAGTACTGTACACTACACTACTGAAATATCATCCACTGATACAGGTTATTACTGAGCAAGACCCTTAAAACATCGACTGTAAATGACATCAGTGGCTGAGGATTGGATTGTTTTAAACTTTTACTGAGTTTAAAGCTTACTATTCCATTTCAGATAATGACAGCAGTTCTTTTACGATAGACTGCTGACCAGACGCGCTACAACTTTTCATCATCTTTATTCTGTTCTTTCTGTGTTTTTCTTGCACAGAAGCTGAGGATCAGCGCAGCAGGGCAGCAGGTAAGCACCATCTCCTCAAACGTCTTTCCAGCCCTGGAAAGTTCTCTGTATGGTACATGTCCAAAAGCAACCCTGTGATAATGAGTGTGTGAGTGTGTTAGAGTCGTTAAAGTGGCAGTGAGGTGGACAGCTTCATTATTACCCCCTCCCCCCTCCCCAGGGCTCGTTACAGGTTCCAGCTTGTTTAAGGGTTCAACTGTGTCAGTGTAAATACCATAGGAACGGGTGCGTAAACTTTTGCTTCATATTTCGTGTTTTGGGTTCAACATCTGGTTTGGAGGGTTTTTGTTTCTCACATTGCTTACAGATGCAGTCATTCAGAAATGTTGTTTCCCGGCGACTCGAAAACTCTGATCACTTACAAACTCCTAAAACCTTCTAGTTTA
This sequence comes from Bagarius yarrelli, assembly GCA_005784505.1. Taxonomy (NCBI): domain Eukaryota; kingdom Metazoa; phylum Chordata; class Actinopteri; order Siluriformes; family Sisoridae; genus Bagarius; species Bagarius yarrelli. Next base: position 836,167 of record VCAZ01000120.1, read on the forward strand.
TAATCCAATTTATTTACAGCAGTTAAAAACAACCCAAATGTCACTAGAGGGGTGTGTGTATGTGTTTGTGTGTGTGTATGTGTTTGTTTGTTTGTTTACTGTGGGGAGTGGTGGGTTAGTGGATAGGATGTTGGACTGATACCAGAAAGACTGGGGTTCCCTTCCCAGCACCACCAAGACACCACTGTTGGGCCCCTTAGCAAGGCCCTCAACCCCCAATTGTTGTGTGTATATTGGATGTATATCCACATGTATGCTAAACATGTGTGCTGGATTTGTGTGTGGAAGACATGCTAAATGTGTGTGTACCAGCTGTGTGTGATGGACATGTGTCCTACTTGCGTGCTGAATTTCTGTGTGTGCTAGATATGTGTTTGTGTGCATGTGTGTGCTAGATGTGTGTGTATGCTGGATATGTCTGTGTGCTGGACATGTTAACTAGATGTATGTGTGTGTGCGCACTGGATGTGTGTGCTGGACATGTTTACTGGGTGTGTGTGTGTGTGTGTGCTGGACATGTGAACTGATAACTGAAACATCGTCTGTGTGTTACTAACCATTGACACCAGAACACCTCACAGTGTCTGTCATCACACACAGCTTTTATAGGACTGTCCGTGGTTCTTCGAATAGATAAAGGAACATTTATGAAAATTTTGTTAGGTAAAGTGGATTCACTGCCACTGCTGGGCCCCTGAGCAAGGCCCTTACACCTTAACTGCTCAGTTGGATATCAAATATGATAAATGTAAGTTGTTCTGGATGAGGATGTCTAAGAAATGGCAGAAATGTCTGTAAATAAGAAGCAGGGAACACATGGCCGCCTGCCTGACCCCTGGCATGACCCCAGTGTGACCCCCAATGTGACCCCCGTCTGTCCTGCCTCATGCACAGGAAGTGATTTTACTTTGCTAAAGTAAACCTCACTCACTGCTTCTAATGGGCGCTTCTGGAAGCCAGCAGCACTAAGTGGCGCTAAGCGTAGCCCGTGCTGGCCATGTTGGGGTTCAATTCCCACAGCATGGGTGGAGACGTCTCCAACCACACGGCCAAAAACCTCAGAAAGAAGGAAAGTCTGTGTTTTTTAAATGTTTCTGTAAGAGGAATTTCTGATGTTTGGTTGTTCTATTAAAGAAAAGGTCGAGTGAAAAATACCATTAAAGAAACAATTTGTGTGTGTGTGTGTGTGTGTGTTGTATTGTATTGTATTGTATTCACAAGAACAGCTTTTATTCATTTAAAAGTCATTTATTCATCTTAAATCCCAGACCCTGCAAAGTGTTTCCTCATTTTCTTTCTTTCTTTTTTCTCTTTGCTCTACCGAGCACATTTTTTTCCTTCTCTGGAATGCCACACTTCCAGCGTTCCACACCTCATGACCTTCTGAAAACCACACACTTCATTAATACTGTAGCAGGGCAGAGTTTCCTGAATGGGAACCAGCCTGGCTTCTTTGGTTCCTTGGTTAATATGAAGACTAAGGAAGTTCTCAGAATAGAAAAACATTTCCGAATAGAAAAAAAATTTACGCATCTACTATACAGATCTCTACAGTGAACCTTCTCCTGATGGTTTTTAATGGACATGGAAGCAAATAATGGAGTTCGGTCAGCTAGATGTTTCACATCTCAAATGTTTCTTCTGTTTAGTGACGAAACCCTCAAACTGATTATTTCTCCATTCATCAAACAAAAAAACAAGAAAATGAAAGATTGTTTAGTATATCCCTCTGAGAGAACATTTGAGTGCACCTTAAAATCCATAGTTCTCTGGGGAACTGTTTGAGAACCCAGCCAATTCCATTAGGGAACCCTGCAGGAACTGTATCCAGATGTTGTTCCAGAGTATTAAAAAATCTAGCAATGAGAATTGCTGAAAATAGATTCTGATGGATAAATTTATCCAACTGAGCAGCTGAGGATTAAAGGGCCTCCCTGCTGGGCCCCACTTGCTCAGGGCCCCAGCACTGACAACTTGTCGAAAAAGGGAAATCAGACTCATAATATTTTAATTGCCATCGCCTTATCAACAAAGGTTCCATCCCTCTAACACATGCACCAGGGAGACATTTAGAGGTTAGATAACACTGGAGAACCGAGAAGAACCCTGAGAAACACATGACACTGACCTTCAGAAACTGAAGACCTCCTTTCTGTCTGTTTGTCTCAATCTTTTCTCTTTTTTTCTCTTTGTCTCTCTCTCTCCTTCTTGCACCTTTTCTCTCTGTCTTGCTCTTTCCTTTCTGTCTGTCTCTCTAGTTCTCTCTCTCTCTCTCTCTGGTTTGGGACTGGAATAACTGACATAACTGTGCGGTTTCTGTGTCGGCTGTAGAGCAAAAAAAGAGGACATGCTTAGTTAAGTTAGCTCTGTGTGTGTGTGTGTATGTATGTGTGTGAGTGTTACTCTCATGCCTTAGGAACTGAAAGATGAATTTGGCCGTGACACAGGTAATTCTCAGGTTTATGCGATACTTTACACTCCTGTGTGTGTGTGTTTGTGTGTGTGTGTGTGTGTGTGTGTGTGTGTAATTTTTGGTAAAGAGAACACAGCTCTGAAGGAATGTACGCTTGGAGGTACACAGCATTGTGTTAGTATGTTTGCTACAGTTGTGCATTGCATGTGTGTGTGTGTGTGTGTGTGTGTGTGTGTGACAGACTTTTATCAGTGTTGTGTTAGTACAGTACTGAGTAATCTGTACACCCAATGACGTTGATGAGCAGCTGTGTGTGATTTATTACTAAAAGGGGCGGAGCTTAAACCTGGACTCTAATGCCATTTGTCAGACGTTTTTATGTTTCCTGTTTATTGCTAACATGGTGTGTTTTACGGACAGCTTTCAAATACTGAGATCTTATTTCCAAACTCTTCATCTTCAAGCAATGTTTAACGTTAACAAGTGATTAGGCACAGACGATGCGCAGACGATACACAGACGAAGCACAGGCGAAGTGTAGTCACATGTCTCTTTTAGGTAATAATCTATAGTAAAATTGGTGGTTGGGCACCACTTGGTGGCTTGAAAGTTGTGGGTTAAATTCTCTGAATATGATGATGAAAAAATAATAATAAAAAAAGGAAAATGATGATGTAATGATGGTGATGATGATGATGGTGGTGATGATGATGATGATGATGGTGATGATGAGGGTGATGATGATGATGTGATGATGGTGATGATGAGGGTGATGATGATGATGTGATGATGGTAATGCTGATGATGATTATGGTGATGATAATGATGGTGATGATGATGGTGGTTATGATGAAATGATGGTGATGATGATGAAATGATGGTAATGCTGATGATGATTATGGTGATGATAATGATGGTGATGATTATGGTGATGATGATGATGATATGATGATGAGATGATGGTAATGATAATGCTGATGATGATTATGGTGATGATAATGATGGTGATGAAGAAGGTGATGATGAGGGTGATAGTGATGATAGTAATGTTGATGAAATAATAGTGATGGTGATAATGATGTTGATAGTGATAATGATGATGATGATGATGATGATGATGGTGATAATGGTGATGAGGATGATGATGATGATGATGCTGATTTTGATGAGATCCCATGGTGATGTCGGTGATGATGAAAGAGAAAAATAAAAATGTACACACATTTTGAAAATCATAAAATCATAGGTTCAGTTCTCAGCACCAGCAAACTGTCACTGCTGGGCCCCTGAGCAGGGCCCCTGAGCAGGGCCGCTAACCCGCAACTGCTCAGTTGGATAAGCAGTGTATTGATTGTAGGTTACTCTGGCTGGGATTGTCTGCCATTGTTTTAAGATTTTAATTGCAAATTGCTAATTCTAGCTGTTCCCTGTCTAAATGGTGCTGAGTTATCCAGTACAGCTCCACGTGTGTGTGTGAGTGTGTGTGTGTGTGTGTGTGTGTGTGTGTGAGTGTGCATGCTTTTGGTCATCTCAAAATAAAAACAAAGCCGCAGTTCACCATCCCGGTTGCCTGGACTCAAGCGCTTCAAGACAAGGGATGAAAAAGTGAACAAAGAGAGAGATGGATAGATATACGTGTGTGTGTGTGTGTGTGTGTGTGTGTGTGTGTGTGTGTGTGGCTCTCAAGATCAAAAGTGACATCACTGCTCCGGGTGTGATCTGATATTATAAATCTGTAATTGTGTCAGAGAAAAGTAGTGCAACATGAGTTGGTGTGTATCTGGTGTGTAACATGAGCTGTCGGTGCTGAGGGCATGTTCAGTGCTCCATTCTCTCTGTTACACACATACACATACACACACACACACACACACACACACACATATCTGTCAACACACTGGTTGATTTATAAAGTGAAAAGCGTTTCATAACTTTACAGACTTCATGAAGCTACAGGTTTCTATTGGTGAGCCAATCAGAATCTTGGAGGTCATCAAGTAGAACCTCACTTCAGCTACAAGTCCTTTGATCTTCATCACCTGCCCTGTGACAGTTATTACATTATTCAAAAAAATATATATATTCCTTAAGATCAAACAAATTAACACACTTAGCGGAATATTAGCATAAAATGTCAACTATCCTACAGGTTTGTGAGTAAATCAGTGAGAGTGCTGTGTCTGTTGATCTGCCACAGCCATACCGGAGATAAGGTCCACCGCTCAACACACCTGTTCCCCATTAGGCACCATAAGAACCTTCTAGAAACCAGGGGAATTAATGTCCAGAAGCCTAATTAGCAGAGTACAACATTGCTTGTAAAATAACTTGGCTTCTTTGTAGGCTTTAATAGAATTAGAAGATCCAAAACCCTGGTTCCTCCTCAGAAGCAACATTAAAAAAAAAACAACTGAAGGACGTATGAACTTAGGTCCAAAAGCTTCAAGATAATATCCAAAGATCTGGTAAATGTACCTCCAGGTTCTTCCCCAGATCTTTGGATATTATCTTGATATTATCGTGATTTAACTAACTAACTAACTTACCAACCCTTTCTCCAGATGACAGACAGACAGACAGGCATACAGTAAAATATATAGATAGATATATAAATAGACAGACGGGCAGGCAGACAGACAAACAAACAGACAGATAGATAAACAGACAGACAGACAAACAGACAGATAGGTGGATAAAAAGAACAGACAGACAGACAGACAAACAAACAGATAGGTGGATAACTAGACAGACAGACAGACAGGAATGGAACAGATCAACATTTCTCTGACTGTATATACTGACATGTTATTATAAGTTAGATTTTGAAAGCTTCCTTTGGGTTCCACGTGTGTGTAAGTGCAAGAGTGTGTGTGTGTGTGTGTGTGTGTGTGTGTGTTATGAATGCCTTAGACAGATTTGTCGAGGTCAGTATGTAGTGACGTCCAAACACACAAAGTGCAATAATAGTTTAACTGCAGGAGAAAGGCTGGTGTGTGTCTGTGCATGTTTATGCGTGTGTCTCTGTGCGTGTTTGTGTCTGTCTGTGTGCGTGTCTGTGTGCGTGTCTGTGTGTGCATGTGTTGTGTGCGTTCTCATTTGGCGTCAGTTGTCTGTGTGTGTGCGTGTGCTGTTCGTGTGTTGCGTGTCTGTTTGTGTGTCGTGTCTGTGTGTGTGTGTCGTGTGTCTCAGTTTGTTCAGTGTTCGTGTCTGTGTGTCTGTGTGTGTGTCTGTGTCGTGTGTGTGTGGTCTTCAGTTTGTTCGTGTCTGTGGGTGTGCATGTCTGTGTGCGTGTCTGTGTGTGTGCGTGTCTCAGTTTGTTGTCTGTGTGTGTGTTCGTGTCTGTGTGTGTGCGTGTCTCAGTTTGTTCGTGTCTGTGGGTGTGCATGTCTGTGTGTCTGTGTGCGTGTCTGTGTGTGTTCGTGTCTGTGTGTGTGCGTGTCTCAGTTTGTTCGTGTCTGTGGGTGTGCATGTCTGTGTGTCTGTGTGCGTGTCTGTGTGTGTTCGTGTCTGTGTGTGTGCTGTGTGTGCGTGTCTCAGTTTGTTCGTGTCTGTGGGTGTGCATGTCTGTGTGTCTGTGTGCGTGTCTGTGAGTGTTCGTGTCTGTGGCACATGTTTTTATTTCTAAGTTTGTAACTTTGCTATTTTTCATGGATCTGTGTTTTTTCAAAAACCACTAATGATACACACACAGACTTAAAGCAGCTGTGCGACTTTATTTCACTGTCTCACTCTCGCTCTGTCTGTCTGTCTTTCTGTCTGTCTCTCTCTCTCTCTGTCTGTTTGTAGCTCTGTCTCACTTTCTGTAAGTGTAATAAATATCATAGTCCAATACAGTGTGTGTAAGGAGACACAGGTTGGTAATGAGTCTCCGGTTCCAGTGTGTTGTAACAGTATGTTACTTTTATGACACCTGAGGATTAACGATTTACCCTCAGCCAGGCCTGGGATTTGAACCCACAACCTTCAGATCAGCTGTTAAACAACTTAACCACTAAACTATTATCCCCCCACATGGTTAGCACATGGATTCTGTTAGGTACAAAGACCAAGAAAGTACTGCAAATTCCTTTCCTTTTCCTCTTCCAAACCTTCAAACCTTCTTCCAGACATCCAACCTTTCTTCCAAAGCTTTTCCAAATTTCCTTCCAAACTTCCAAATTACCTTCCAAATCTCCTACCAAACTTATTTGCAAACCTTCTTCCAAACTTCTGTTTAAACTCCATTCCAAACTTCCAAACCTTCTTTCCAACTTTATTCCAAACTTTCTTTTAAACTCCATTCCAAACTTCCAAACAGAACAAAAAGGTTTAATAAATAAAAATATTGAAATGCATTATAGTTTACTAACTTAATATAAATACATTCATTAATTAAACTGTTATAAAATGTTTACAACATTATTATTATTATTATTCTCAATATGCAATCGTTAATAGTATAACAGTTATACAATAATAATAATATTAACGATAATATTTTGAAATGTTATAAATATTTATTCATCTATTTATCTATAAGCACCTTTTTATCTTCGTATCTGCTCTTGGTACTTTTTACATACTAATATAATAATATTTGATTAAAATTGGGGCAGTTTAGCAATGTAAAAAGTGATCTAAATATCTGTTAAAGACTAAATCATAATAATAACATTAATAATAATTTTAGCCTTACATTGGACAGTCTTTTCTTGGCCACATTATACATTTATGTGATTTTTATTCTTTATATTATATCTATTATAATTTGTTATTCTCTCACTGTTGCTGGTATCTAATTCTCAGTCACTGCTTGACTATCGCGTCTCTTTGATAGTCGTTCCCTTTCCGAAAGAAAAAAAGTTGAGTAACATTCACGAAGCTGAAAGGTTTTTTTTATCGCTCATCAAGGAAGTTAAAGGAAAGGCCTTGTGTTCTGGATGCAAATCAGCGAGCAGACGTGTAATGGCTGGGCTGCGTGGACGGGTTTCCGTGGAGACGATGAGAGCTCTGTACGGTTAGAGGAGCAGCCATTTCTCACAGACCTCCCGCACAGCCATGGCGCCTTCATCCACCCTCCCTCCTTTAAAGCGGAGTACAGTACCGCTTTTCATTCGCAGCATTCAGACCGCCAGTGAAAGGGAGACAAAGTGTCACACTGGAGGAAGAGAGGAAGAGCGTTTCACTCAAATGTTTTTGTTTTGTCCTGCTGCTCTTCGCTGCAGTGTTTTTCCTCATCATAACACTTCACTTGCTTCATGAAGGAATGAAAAGTGTGTGGAATGTGTGAAAAGGCAGAAAAACTCATAGATGCGTTTCTCATAGATGATGGAATTAGAATAGAACAAAACACTGCATGTAACAGTTAAATCACTGACAGACATCAAGAAGACCACTTTTTTCGATTTTTTCCTTAACAAATGTGTAAACAGAAAAAAAGCACATGGATTCCGATATTTTCAGTTCAGTTTTAGACCTCATTCCTATGTAGGGTTAAATCGGAAATAAATCTGACACCAACAGCGGTATATCCCGTATAACTTAGAGATCAATGCTTCATTTAAGCAGTGGTGGGCAGTGCATTTGGTAGCTGGTCCCTCAGTGTGGATTTACCCGACTGATACACCTCACATCCCATCACATCCCAGTTATAGAAACACATCAATACTAAACAAACACACAATATAACACGGCGTGGAATTACAGACAGAGAGACAAGAAACCCGTTAACACACAACTCCAAACCTCTACACTACAACCACAACTGTACCACCTACAACATCTGGAACAGTTCAGAATCAATATTTATCTTAATATTAATATCACATCACAAAAACATTACAGATATCAATCAAATCTATCAGACATTTAAAGGCTGTAAGTCGGTGTTAGCGCTCGGCGGGGCTGGTCTGGAAGTGGGGAATAAACTCTTTCCCGTGCTGAGACAAGCTAGTTATCTTCAGGCTACTGAACTCTCCTCACCATCTACAACTTTACCGGAAAAATCCTCATTTTAAGTTTGTCCAAGACCGAATGAAATTCTGATGCTGATATCATTGTGGGCCGGATAGCGGGCCTGGTAGGCTTGAAATCTGAAATCTTTGAAATCTGACTGGTTAAAGAATCAGTGTTTAATATTATTACCCAATGATCAATCTGCCACTGCTAATATAGTTCCACGGGCAGTTCCACGGGCAGTTCCACGGGCAGCGGTACTGATTCTGAAGGAAGATTAGATTAACATGGCAACACATAGAAACTGAAATCTGATTGGACAAAAAAATCTAACATCCACATCCACGTACTGGAAGCAGTGCAGCGAGAGAAACACTACGAACACTTCTCCTAAAGAGATCATAGTTTTGCCGACCTTTAAATATGGTAGTAAAAGCAAAATACTGAACACACTCCATCCACTCCACTCCTCCATGTGCTGTTGTTCTGATGTTGTAGGAATCTTAGTCTGGGAGAATTTGGAGCAGAGGTTGGTATGTTTGTACATCTGGTAATAAATCCGGTGGTTGCAAATTGTAGTTTTTCCTCATTGTTCCTGGTTCAGATGTAGTTTCAATTTGTTCTGCTCGAATGGCTGCACATCAGGAACTTTAATACAGAAAACGTTTCTATGGCACAGTGTTCTAATGTCGCCATGTTAACACATAACATTTGCATGAACTGTTTTGTCTAGGAGCCAAGACTGTGGTTTAGTAATTAGCACAGTTACCTCACAGCAAAAAGGTTCCAGGTTCGTATCCCCTGCAGGGGTCTTTCATTTACAGCATTTGGCAGACATCCTTATATAAAGCAACTTACATTTATCTCATTCATACAAATAAGCAATTGCAATTTGCCCAGGGGCCCAACAGTGGTAGCTTGGTGGAGCTGGGAATCGAATCCACAATTGTCAGGTTGGTAGTCCAACACCTTAACCATGAGCCTCCACTTCTTTCAGTGTTTGAGTATGCATGCTCTCCCCGTGTTTGTGTGTTTTTACTCCACTTCTTTCAGTGTTTGAGTATGCATGCTCTCCCCGTGTTTGTGTGTTTTTACTGCTGTTTACTTCTGCATTCCTAAAACTTGTATGTAAGGTTATGTGGTGATTCTAAATTTTCCATTGGAGTGAGTGTGTGTGAGTGTGTGTGTGAGATTGTTTGTTTCTATGTGGCCCTGTGATGGACTAGTGACCTGTATAGGGTGACCCCTGCCTTTCACCCAATGACAGTTGGGATAAACTCCAGCAGATCCCTGTGACCGTGATTAGGAATAAGCAGGTATAAACGCTAGATGGATGTTTAGTTTAGGTGTGTGTACATGGGCTTTATACAGGAACACACTATAGATTATATCAGGACCATTTTTAGAGATCAGAGAAGAAACATTATTTTTCTGTTCGATACAAAACCAAACAGGTTTCTCCAACTGACAGACTAAAGGCCAGGATCAGAAGAAGCAGATTTTAATCCATACATTCTGCTTAATATCTGCAGGACCTTTTTCAGCTAATAAATATCATTTGATAGTTGTTTTTTTCGGAGTGCTGAGGTGGGTTTCTCACGCTCTCGGGTTTGACTTCACATGAGAGTGTGACACGGCCAACAATCTCCACTGATAGCTTTAAAAACACTCAACAACAAGAGTAGATACAATCCATGATGACCAGATATCTAACAGAACGTATTAGCTTTCTGTTTTAAACACATTTTAAACACAAGCAACTTTTCCTAAACAACCAATTCAGGTGAGACTCAGAGGTCGTAGTGCAGAGAATAGCATAATAACATATTATTATGCTCATCAACCCATTTATTGACCGGCTGTGGCTAAATAGTTAGCAGAATTAAATAATACCCTTTTAGTTGGGGGACGGGTTCTTGCACCTGCCTCATAAGTATGGTCATAATGCTTTTGGTGGTGTCCTCATGATACTTCAACTTCTCTTAGTCCAATAACTTTGTGTAGTATCTCTAAATTGTCTCTGGTTTAAGTGTATGCGTGTAATTGTGCCCAGTGATAGTCTGGCACCCTGAAGTCTCCGAGATCGCCTCCAGGCTCCTTATGAAAAATGGATGGATAAATGGTTGGATAGAAAAAATTTATTTTAAAAAATTGACAAGTAATGTCAAAAGATGACAGCGAAAATAACCCAAGCAGCTTTTGGGGATGTCTTTAGTGCCCTTAGAAGAACTAAGTTATTAGGTATTAATTAAATGTGGTGAACAGAACGGTAGTCACCCATATGATGGATCATCAGGTACCGTCACACTCAATCAGGAACTATTGTGTGTATGGAAACTGAGCCTGGTGTTGTCAAAAAGGGTTAAACCAGTGGGATCTGTAGTATACGACCTGTAAGATAGTGAGACGTGTCTGATTACCAACAGATGCTATCTGATCTACTTTAGTGAATCTGTAAGATAATGAAAGTGTCTTGTGGTATTAGCAACCACGAGAAGAGGTTGGTGCTAATATAAGATGTCAGCTTAAGGCCCTCCTCAGAGTGGATTTATTTTATATTTGTAGCTGCTGTAATTGAATTATTATTGCAGCGTTTTACTGGTTATTTAATCCCTTCTGATTCCTTTCTTCCCATACCAAATTTATCTGTTCTCTAACTAGCATGCATGGCCACAGATAGTATAAATCCAAGTGTTGGTAAATTCAGTTGGTTTATTCTATTGTATCTAAACTAAACAAAACCTAATCCTAGACAAAAGCAGGTACAATTTACAGCCATGTTATAGTCTTACATTGATTACACAAACTCACTATGTAGCTCAAGTGGCCCAATGAGCCACTGGTGATGGGAAGTGTGGGTCCCATCTGGGGAAGTAAATTTTTAGTCAGTAGATTAAATGTGCAATAGATGGTTGTCTTCGAAAAAGTGTTTTTGTTCTGCTGATTGTCTCGTCACATCATCCTGATAGCATTGCTTATTTGATTAGTCAAAATGTATTTATATGTAATTATATATTCTGTGGAAGGCGTAGCACCAAGAAATATTTGTGAAAAAAAAAATCTTCAAACATGGATAAACATTTTCAAACAAGGCTTTCCTACCCGCCTGTCAACATATGTATGTCCATACCTCTCTGCACCCTGTTCACACAGACAGGATCATCAGCGCATTTACGTACACTGTGCAGACTAGCTAATCTTCCTTTCCAACAACCGACATCAAGCAGCCTTGTAAAAGTACCTAAAAGAAAGACTGCTGCCCAAAAAGTGTAGATCAAAACCTGTGGAGCAAAAAACCTGAATCAATCTCGGTGGTGTGTTTCCACTCTGAAATCGACTACAGAGTCCAAGGGTCTGAAAGATGATGTAATGGTTGATGTCACAAGGTGGGATTAGATTTGTTTTAATAGTTTATGTAGTTTGTGTATCTTAATGTGTTAGTTCAACCACAGCAGCATTGTGTAATCGGGTATTATTATTATTATGTTTGGCATTTTATTACTCTTACTAACTGTAATATAAGGTTTTCTCCCTGCGAATGACATACGATGTATTGTAGTAATGTCGTCTCTGGTCATCTAGTCTGTGCACGTTCATGCGTTTAGGAGGTGTGGCTTTGGAAGGCGATTTACATGAAGGGTGGGAGTAGTGAGCATTTTCCAAGATGTTCCACTGCACCTTCAGATTTAAGGTTAAGGTGTTCTTTAACCTTTCATCTTAACCAGCTTGGATTACATCCCACATCATTGTTAATTAGCAGTGGATAATTCACAATTTAATGCAACACACTCCATTCATTCTGAACCTTAAACAGAACCAAGCTGTCTGTTTGGGGGTCTCTAACTAATTCAGTTGCTAGTACAGGAAACAGTTTACAGCCATGTTATAGTCATATGTTATCTCTGTTGCACCATCCCGTCCCATCCACAGGGCCGATGCCAGGATGGTGTTGGACACAGAGCCGGTCAAGACCGGGGCATTTGTTCTGAACTGGCTCATGTTTGCACTGGCAGAGAGTAGAACCTGCTACGTCACCAACATGTGACCAGAATCACTTGCTATCGCTTTTCCTCTCTTTCTGTTTTGAATGCCTGTATCATTAAACGCCGTGGTTGCCATTGACCCGTTCTCTGTGGAACCTGGATTTTTTAGTTTATCTGATTGGTTTCCTCTGTCCATCACTAATGAACTAACATTAAATTCTCCTTGTTCATTTATTTGGCGTTTATTAAACTGCGCCCGCTCCGATGGAAGCTCTGCCCACTTCGTTCCAGACCCATGGCTCCTGCCCAAGTCTGTTTTCAGTAAATAAAGCACAGCCTGGTTCTTGACCTCCGGTTCCACAGCACCGTCCACAGTGGAAAAGCAGTAACAGTCAAAGGTTCCTCAAGTTCTCTATATAATTTTCTTCACTTATCCCATGTTAGGTAGGTGGAGTCAGAGTGCAGGGTCATCCATGATACAAGTGGAATGGGTTCAGGGACTTGCTGAAGGGCCCAACAGTGGCAGACTGGCTGTGTTAGGGCCTTAACCCTGATTTACAATCAACAACCGAGAGTCTTAACCATTTGAGCACCAGTGAACTACTGATTCTTGTCTGTAATGTGATTCGAACAACAAACTGTCCACCAGAAGTGTTTGATACTGAGAATAAATCTGTAGCTGGTATAATATTAGAGAGCTTATCATCAATTATGAATTTTTTAAATTAAATATCTGGTAAAATAACTTCTTATATAAAATAGCTATTTCCAAACATTTCCATGTTACTACAAATCTGTTCCTATTCTAATTCTAAAAATGTTAAAAAAAAAACCCAGACATACAGATATTTTCTGTAAAGAATTATTTTCATATTTTATACACAATTTAAGCCCAGGATCGGTTATACACACACGCTTACATTCCATTGCTGGCTTTTGAGGGTATCTTTATCCAAAAAGACTTAACATTTATCTCAGTTGTAATCCAACTTGGCGAAGGTTAAGGACCTTGCTCAGGGCTCCAGCTGTGGCAGCTTGGTGGTGCTGTTAATTGAACCAATGATCTTTTAGTTAGCAGTCACAAATTCAGAATTAGGGCACTGCCTGGTTCCTCTGTTTCACATTAATTAGGAGCAAAAGCAGAACCATTAACAATTCTGTTCTGGGAAGTGAAAGCTCTGCTTTAATTCCCAGCACCACCACCAAGCTGCCACCTGGTTCCCCTTAACATTTCTGGCAGTAAGCAGATGCCTTTAACCAGTACGACTTTAACCACAATAATCACTATTTTTCAAATCAACTGAGCAGTCAATGGTTAGGGGCCTTGATTAGGGGCCCATCAGTGGAATCCTGGTGGTGCTGGGAATCATTTTTCAATCAAGATATTTAAAAGAGAGAGAGAGAGAGAGAGAGAGAGAAAGAGGGAGAGAGAGAGAGACTGATAAACAGAAAAAGAGAGACTGATAGACAGAAAGAGAGAGACTGATAGACAAGAAAGAGAGAGAGAGAGAGGGAGAGAGAGAGACAGAGAGACAGAGAGAGCAAGAGAGAGAGAGAGAGAGGAAGAGTGAGACAGACAGGGAGAGAGAGAGAGAGAAAGTAAGACTGAGACAGACAGAAAGAGTGAAAAAGAGGGAGAGACAGACAGAAAAGATACAGAGGGAGAGAGAGACAGACAGACAGACAAAGTGACAAAGGGAGAGAAAGAAAGAAAGAAAGAAAGAAAGAGAGAGAGAGACAAACAAACAGACAGAGAGAGGGAGAGAGAAATAAATAGAAAGAAAGAAAGAAAGAGCGAATGAGAGCAGCCGAGCCGAACTGCCAGCCTTCTGTACAGGTTTCGGGTTCTAACTGAGAGCTTTTGGTTCCGTGATGAGAAATGAGATGTTGATTGTTTTTAATGCTTGTGTAAATTCCCCACAATTTAACAAAAAGGACCACATGCCATTATACAATACACAATTACACAATGCTCACGCCGGGTCTTTATATTGGGGGGAAACAGTTCGGTTCTCCAACCTGTACTGACTCGTCCCTCATTTTCTATGTGCAGGTAACTTTAAAAAGCTGGGTTGTAGAGGGTAACAAGACAGGGCCTGTGGGTTCCTTTAATTCTTTCCTGTGGCCACCAGATTCCAATCAGACTCTTAGTTAGCAACGACTTCTTTCCCACAGGAAACAAAATCTCAGCGCCTCTACAAAAAGAAAGGCTGTGTAAAGAACCTGTAAAGAAGTCGAGAACAAAGCAGCGCTTGGCATTGATTCCTCTCCTCTTTTGTACTTGTAATCACCAGAAGGCAAGACAAACCTGACGACCGGCCCATCCCTCCAACCAGAGCACAAAAGAACCATGCTTGTTTATAATCAGGCTCTTGAATGAGGATCACCTTTTCTCCCTGCACTCACACGAAAGAGCCTCGGAGTGTGTAACAAAAAGGTTGTAGCATTCTACCCTCAGGGGGACGTGAACTCAGCTGGCGTCTTTGTCTTTGCCTGTGGGTCCATGATCTAACCACAACAGATTACAGGAAATCACGTGAACACCGCAGGCACAGTTCTCCAGAAATCCAGTTACATCAGTAGACAGTCTAGAACTTTTAAATGATCTTAGATACAAGATAAAGATTAGCAAAAAGAATGTCAGTGGAACCAGTATAACAAGAGCACTACATTAGTCGAGCTGGATTCTGATTGGTCGAAAGGTTAACTAGTTTGTCCATAAGCTGGCTTTGTTTGTATAGCCACATATCATTTACGGGGATGTGCGATGTGAACAAATGTTCATCAAATGGCTTCCCACATCCCATAACTTATTATGCTGAGGTTTTTTTTTTTGAAAGGACCATCCAGTGCAACGGAGAACGTGGAAAAGTGGTGAAGAAGTAGTGAAGAACAGCATCGAGAATCAAGAGGAAGGTGTAGAAAACAGTGATAAGATGGAGCAGCCATGTTAAATTGTTAAAGACAGAGGAAGAGACAGGAGGAGGAGTTGGAGGTAGCAGAGCTGAAGAGGTTGAGGTTCTTCTGGAAAGTAATGAGGTTGGAATAGGATTAGGAATAAGTAGTTAGGAATGAGAGGGACGGTTCATGTTGGACATTTTAAGGACAAAGTCAAGAAAGCAAGATTGAGAGGGTTTGGACATGTGCAGGGAAGGGATAGTGGAAATATTAATAGGAGGTTGGACATGAAGCTGCAAGCAGGAAGTTAGTGGGTGTGAGTAAGTGAGTGAGTGAAGAAGATGCAAAATATACAGCTGGATGGAGGCAGATGATTCACTTTGGCGACCACTGAAGGGAACCACCAAAAAGAAAAAAAAGAGTCTCCAATGCCAATGATCCATCCACCCATCTATCCATCTTGTTTACCCGCTTATTTCTAATCAGGTAATCAGGGTCACAGGGATCTGCTAAAGTTTATCCCAGCTGTCATTGGGTGAAAGGCAGGGATCACCCTGGACAGATCACCAGGGCCACATATAGACCCACACACACACAGTCACACACACATACACTCACTCACACACTCACTCACTCTTATTGTCGATTTAAAATCACCAATCAATCTAACATACATGTTTTTGGACTGTTGGAGGAAACCGGAGAACCCGGAGTAAACACACACAAGCACAGGAAGAACATACAAATTCCACACAGAAAGACCCCTGCAGGGGAACCACTGCACGAAGCCACTGTACTGCCGTCATCTTATCAGTCATTGGTTACTTCATTTATTTATCTTTTTTCCTGAACATGTTTTTATCTAATTAAGGTCGAGCTGGAATAGTTTTTTTTTTTTTAGTAACAAGAATAATAATTGGTAGCAGTGGTCTATAAGGAACACACAGAGACTCGTGTGTGTAAGGCAGGAAACGAGACTAAACGAAACAAAGGCAAAAAAAGCATAAACACGGCTGTAAGGACAGCATGTACTAGTGGTAGCTTGTCATAGCTCAGTGGTTTAAATTGTTGGACTGTAATCAGAAGGTCATGGTTTCAAATCTCAACATCACCAATCTGGTTCCCCAGCAAGGTCTGCTCAGCTGTACAAATGAAATAAATGTTAGTTGCTTTGGATGAGGGCGTCTACCAAATGCCGTAAAGGCGTACAGTACCTGTGAGAATGGCGTGTTCTAAATCAGTCAAGTGGAAATAAGTAGGCGTCTCAACAGACATCCCGATTTCTCAACAGAATCACAATTAAAACTAAAGAGCAAGCTAGAGTTGTAGATCTGTGCTTAATGTTTTGTACTGCTGATTAGAATAGTTTGGGTTTAATTCCCCGTACCACCAAGCTGCCACTGCTCAGCCAAGCCATTTAGTAAAAATGAGATAAATGTAAAAACCCCCAGTGAATAGAGTTCTAGAATAGTTCTCCAGAGGTTCCTGAGTCTGCAGCATTTGTGTGTTAAAATAACCAGAGTGATGACTAAACAGATGTTTTTAACCGAGCGGAAACACCTTGACGAGTAAAGGGATGTTTTTTAGCTGACACGGCCATCCTGTGTTTATGCTCATCTGCACTTCTACTAATGATCATCAACCCCAAGCTGAAACCCTGACCAGGGGTGTAGACCAGCCACAAGTCTGTTTAAAGGCTCAGAAGAGGCAACTTGGTGGTACTGGTATTAGTATTAGTGTCTGATCTCATTAATACTATTGGAACACAAGCCCTGGAGAGAATTCATTCTCTGAGTTAATATTTGCATTCAGATATGATCAGAGTGTGAAATTGTGAGCGATCAGTCGTGTGGTTCATCCAGCAGAGGGCGATATTGTGATATTTACCCCACTGCTGTTCTTCTACTGGCTCTGATCAGCAATTCAGTTTCATTTTATTTACACAGAATGCAGTAACAATGAAAAGTGTAAGTTTGCCCATAATGAAGAAACCGGTGGCAACTGACGGTGGCAATAAAAACCTCCACCCCATTTACAACCTTTTTCATTTAGGGTTTTTTAAGCTTATAAAGTAAATAAAATCTTTACACGAATGCAATAATAAAAATAATAATTGATAAATGGGGACTGTGATTGTGTGTGTGTGTGTGTGTGTGTGTGTGTGTGTGTGAATAATAACAATAATAACAACAGAATTAGAAAGAAAGGAAGGAAGGAAGCAAGGGAGGAAGGAAGGACAAAGGGCAGTTAAAGAAAGAGAGAGAGAGAAAGAAAGAGAGAGAGCGAGAGAGTGTGTGTGTGTGTAAGAGAGAAAGAGAAAATTTGGTACTGGGGCAGTCAAAGAAAAAGACAGAGAGTGTGTGTATGTGTCTGTGTGTGTGTGTGAGAGAGAGAGAGAGAGAGAGAGAGAGAGAGAGAGAGGAGAGAGAGAGAGAGAGAGAGAGAGAGAGGGAAATAGAGAAAGAGGAAGAGAGCAGCTTTGTCCCACAACCCTTGGAATGCTCATTGTCATGTGTTTCCTCCACGTGTGTGTGTGTGTGTGTGTGTGTGTGTGTGTGTGTGGGTTGGAGAATAACTTTCACGTAGTGGAGAGGTGAAGGATGGACTGTGTTTGGATGAGAAGGAGAACAAAGTAAGAAAACAAAATGAAGAATGACAGAAAGGAAAATGGGGAGAGGTGGTGGTGCAGTGATTAAGGTGTTGAACTGCTAATTGGAAGATTGTGGGTTCGATTTTCAGCACCACCAACTTACCACTGTTGGGCCCCTGCGCAAGGCCCTTAACCCCCAATTACTTAGTTTTATTAAAGATATAAATGTAAGTCGCTCTGGATAAGGCTGGTTTACTCATCCGGTGGATTTGGTGATTTAGACCTCAACCTGTGCTGAAAGTTTACCAAGAATTATTGGAATTTAAGGAATGTGTGTGTTGTTGTTTTTGTGCGTTTTTCAGAAGCAAATCTGTCTGGAGTTAGTTACACAGTGTTTGAAGCTAAACATTAGCAGAACATTAGCGTTTCTCTGAAGGTTCTTCTATAGACTCTAGACCCCTAAAACGAAGCCCACATGGCTTTATCACCAACGGGTTTCTGATGGAATGTGAAAGGGGATGAGTTCAATCCCTCCGCAGTGAAGAGCAGATTCTTGGCTGGATAATAATCTCTACTGGGAGCCATAAGCAATGACCCTGACTTTTCCCATAGAACTGACAACGGCTGGAAGTATTCTCGTGTCTGTAAGCTATTTTCTGTTTTCACTGTGTGTGTGTGTGTGTGTGTGTGTTGATAAATGCTGGGTTTGAGCCTTATAAGGACAGGTTAGATGATGCTCCTCTGTTTTGGTATGTTCGACCTCAGCGGTACAAAATCCTGCGGATCTTCAGGACTGAATCTGGAACCATGAGTAAAAACTCAAATCCAAAACATTTCTTAAGGCACGGGCAGGACGGTGGCTTAGTGTTTAGCACTGTTGCCTCACAGCAAGAAGGTCCAGGGTTCGATTCCCCTGCAGGGGTCTTTCTGTGTGGAATTTGAATGTTCTCCCTGTGTTTGTGTGGGTTTACTTCGGGTTCTCCGGTTTCATCCCACAGTCCAAAAACATGTATGTTAGATTAATTAGTGATTCTAAAATGCTCATAGGAGTATGTGTGTGTGTGTGTGTGTGTGTCCCTGTGATGGACTGGTAATCTGTCCAGGGTGTCATCCTACTGTCTTTCACCCTTTCAGAGACGGCTGGTATAGACTCCAGCAGATCCCTGTGACCTCGAATTAGGAAATAAGCATCTATAGACAGATGAATGAATGAATGAATTAATTAATTAATGGTCCACACTGTGTGATTTTAGCTGTAATTTGTGTGTCTGAGTCCAATTTTCATAATCCTGTAATTCTACACTATTCTGGCTGTCTTTAATCTTTAGTTTGGCGTGTGACCAATAGTGATCAGTTTTTTTTTCTCCAATGAGTAAGAAGATTTCAGACTTTTTCCTGCGGTGTGACGTCTCCTACAAATAATGGTAAACCAAGTACCAATAGGAGGACAGGACCTGATGACGCAATTAACGCTACAACCTACAGGAAAATGTGGAAACGAGTCTAAACAGCAAGAAGAGAAAAGAGTTTTAGAGGGAAAATGAGTGTTTGTATGACATGTAAACGTGGATTTGGAAGTTTTCTGTAAGGAGGAAGAATAAGAAAAATAAAAGGAAAGGATGAAGGAAGAAAGACAAGAAGGAGTGCAGGAAGTATCCTTATGACAAAAAAACATGCAGAGAAAGGAAGGAAGACAAAGAAGACAAAGATGGAAAGAAAAAAAGAATAGAAAAGAAAAGAAAAAAGAAAGTGCAGAAAAATTACTTTTGAATAAAGAACACATACAAAAAATGGAAAGAAGAAAGAAAGAAATGAAAGTTGGCAGGCTACGTCAAATCAGATTTTTTTGGACTGCTGTTCACAAAAGTGTTTAATATCAGATTTCCAGTGTGGACTGATCAACTGATCACGGAGAAGCGAAAGAACAAATTCTACATCTCACACAGCGTCCGCGTCATACAGAAAAATAAACACGGAAGACACTGAAGGCAGCGTTTATACAGTGATGTGCAGCAGACGACATCGAATTAATGAGCAGACATTGAGGAGGATGAGTAGAATGGGGGGGGGGCATGACCACCGTCAGCTAAATCCATTATATATCAACTGTTTGTAGTTACGCACCAGTGCAGAATGATGACGCATGTCGAGAGAAAATAATTTAAAAGTGACATGAATTCTGACAAAAGTGTTCACGCTGCGGCCGCGTCGCAAATCATCCGACCTGTGATCGATGTCAGACCATATATGGAAGTAGGATTCCATAAGGTGTCGTGAGAAAACAGATCTGAGTAAAATGAAATCGAGTTTGGTTCACCTGCGATGTAAACAGATTGCTTGAAAATTGATGATTACAAAAAGTTCATTACATTAAACTCATTTGTTTTACTCAATTCAATGAAATGTAGCTGTAATGAAAGGTTCGAACTTCAGTAAAGAGAATCAGTTCCGAGTTGTTCTGACACATTTTTCCTGAAAACCACAAAGCAACGGCCTGAATATGAGTCTCTTAGCTTGGACGTGTTCCAGAGTGCTGGCCAATCAGACGGAGCGATCCTTTACGCCAACATGCTTTGACCTTTTTGCTGAATGTCTTGTTTTTTCCAGTGCTGTATAATTCGTTAGAGCTCTAATGACCTCATCACAGTGTTGGTGGCTGGGCTGTGCCAATTCCTTGGACCGGACCATGAGGTCTACCACAGAGTAGGCTGGGACACTGGAACACTGAAACGGTCATTTGCAGTCGAGAGACTGTCAGGCTGTGAGAAAAGAATTATGGTTCTACAAAAGACTGATGGTTGGGTAAAGTATGTAAATGTTCAGGAATTTGCCGTGGTTCGGGTGTTGATGGGAATCCTGGCTGACCAGTCGGTCCAAACCGGTTAGGACCTGATTGTGCTCAAGGGCTCATTCTTATGGTTTCTTCTTTCATTTTATTGCTTTTGATTCCTTGCCAGGATAATTATTCCTGTTCCTTTCTTTATTCCAAAGGAACGTTCTGGAATGTTTAGAACCAATCTGTAATATTTTCTCTCTTGTAAGTGTATCCATAGTCGAAATTGGATTTAATTATGCCACCCTTTGAATTGGTTTAACATGCCACCCCTAGGGGAATTTGAACAAAAATGAAAATTGCCATTCACATTTCTGGCTTTTGGCAGCTGGATGGTGCTGGAGATTAAACCCACAGTTTTCCAATCAGCAGTCCAACACTTTAACTACTGAGCTCTCACTTTCCCCAAGCGAGTGTTGGAATACTGATCGAAACTAGTGTTTTTTGGGGACCCAGAACAGATTAATGGCATTTCAATTCATTTCAATGGGAAAATTGATTTGACATACGAGTAATTTGAGTTACGAGCTCCATCACAGAACCAATTTCTCAAATCAGTCGACGAAACCTTGAATGCCAGCACCTCCAACCAGGTTGACACAATTTGCAGCACATTCGACAAAAATCCTACTTGACACCAACAGTTTTAGACATCTCAATATGGAACATCTGGCGATGTGTGATCAGGAATGTCTCTGTTCTTAGTTATCTTTACGTCTCTGACTCCCTCTGTCTCATCGTCCACGTTAGCCATTCTGGTTGCCTTCTGCCTCACTGCCTTGCTCTTCGTTAGCTTCATGTTCATGGTGTGTGATAGCCAGTTAAACGCCAATGTTTGGTTCAAAAAGCTGCGCAATATCAAAAGTAGATTAAATGGTTGAAAAAAATTGTGCAAATTTCCCAGTCAAAGGAAATAATATAGACCGCGTCACCAAACAGATTAAAACTAAAGTAACAAGTCTGGGTTAAAAATGTAAAAGTAAAGTAAAGTTAGAAAAATAAATACCTTTATTACAACAAATAAAAACTTTTTTATCTTTAGCCACTTTCTTTTTTATAGTTTAGCATACGTCAAACTGGAGTCTATACCAGGTACCGGGGAAAACCTGGACATTGTGAATGATAGATCATTTAGAAATGGCAGTCAGTCTACAGCATGTGTTTGGATTAGGGAAGGAAACCGGAGAAACCCGGAGGAACCTGGAGGAAACCCCTACAGTATACAGGAGAACAGGCAAAAACCGCACACACACCGGGAGAGGAGAGGAATCAAACTTTCAGCCCTAGAAGTGTGAGACAAATATGCCACACTAATATTTCAGCAGTATGAGCTTTATTAAATTCCAGCAAAAATATTTAGCTGAAGTAAAAAAGAATCAGTAAAATAGGCAATGATTAATTTATACATTTTAACGATAAAATTAATTACAGTCTGGAGTTTTAGTCCCGAAAACTGCCCACCTGGGATATCTGTCTGCCCACCTGGGATATCTGTCTGCCCACCTGGGATATCTGTCTGCCCACCTGGGATATCTGTCCCTCCACTTGGGATATCTGTCTGCCCACCTGAGAATTCTGTCTGCCCACCTGGGATATCTGTCTGCCCACCCTTTTATGGTTGGCAAGAACCAGGCCTGGGCTGGTGCAATCGGTTCATCTGTGCATGCAGTTCTGCAGGTTCTCTCTCTTTCTCTCTTACACACACACACACACACACACACACACACACACTCAGATTCTGAACTGATTTCAAACCTTTGTGGAGGGTCATAGTCATAGTGTTATTGGTCATACTGTCGCGACTGTCTCCAGACACACACACACCAGACACACACATACACACACACACACACACACACACAGAGCTCAGGTTACTTTCTACTTGTTGGAGATGACCTCACACACACAGATAGACACTCTGGGATTAGCGAAATTGCATCTATTCCATATTGCACATTTCCACCAGACACACACACACACACATTTTTCACACATCTCAGTTAACAATACACAGAATTTTTAGTTCCTGGTCACATATTGCACATTTTTATATTTTAATTTTAATATTTTGTATATTTATGTGTTTTAACAGCCATAATATGATTAACGATTCTATTATCCATCAGTAACGATTCTAATGAAGGTGTGGTTTTCCCCATGTAGCAGAGGCTGTAGTCACTTACCTTACTGTTTGTGTGTGTTTGTGTGTGTGTGTGGTTTACAAATAATTACTTTACAGCTATCCTGTATCTATTATCAATACCCATTTTTTAGGGTTGGTATTTGTATTGGTTTTGATCTATTCCCTGTAGCAGCGCTACAATTAGCAAAATTAGCAAAACAAGCTAGTTTTACCATGGCACCAGTGACCTCTGACCTCTGACCAGTGACCTCGCCCATCCAAACTTTATTCTTTTTTATTATGTCTTTATCGAGGTTATGCAGTTCAGTTCAGAGCAGAGAACTCAAGAAACTCCGGAACAGATACACCGGATCGCCGGATCGTCCCAGGAGTTGTTCCAAGCTGTTATTATTTTTAACTTATTTGCATGGAAGCAAGAAAATCTCACTACTGTTTCCATGGGGATTCCTGCTCATTACACACACACACACACACACACACAAAACTTAACATTCAATGCAATAAATATCACAAACGTCTGTCTATAAAAGTGTTAGTGTGTAATAGTGAATAAGCAGCATCAGCAGCTTTGAGGATTTCTGTCCCTGTGTGTGTGTGTGTGTGTGTGTGTTTTAGTGGCTGTGTTCTAAAGAAGAGTGATGGCATGGGTTTATTAAAAATTAATGACAGAGCAGATGTCATGCGTGCTCATCTTCATGGAGGAGGAACAAAATCCGAGCAGGAACATCTCAGATCTCACTCATGGACAGATTGGGATTCTTTCCTGATTGGCTTCTGCGCTGTTTCGCTTCCTCACGCTGTTTAAAACAGAAAGTGTGTCTGCGTGTGTGTGTGTGTCTGTGTGTGTGTGTGTGTTGAGGATCTCACTGGGCCGTTTGGTCTGGCATGAAGCCAGAGACGCCCCTTCCTTTGGAAAAGTCAACTCCCCATACAGTCTGTCTGACCGAAGTATGGATACGAGTGCTTGTTTGAGCATGTCCAGTGTGTGTGTGTGTGTGTGTGTGTGTGTGTGTGTGTGTGTGTGGGCACTTTTACTTAATGTCTGAATGAACAGCACCCACATGCATTCCCTCTGCTTGACTGCCATCCAAACTGGAGGTGGAGCTCCGCACTGACAACCGAGGATCTGTATAGAGAAGAAAAGAAAGAGAAAGAAAGAGAGAGAGACAGAGAGAGAGACAGAGAGAGAGATAGAGAGAGAAGAGAGAGAGAGAGAGAGAGAGAGAGACAGAGAGAGAGAGAGAGAGAGAAAGAGGTGAAAATTTGGATGCACCTGCTCGTGTTTTTCTTGAGGATTTAACTGGATAAGTGCAGGTACGTGTGATCGAGTGTTTGTGGTGTTGGAGTATGTTTTTGTCTGAGCACGTGTTCGACTGATGTGTGTGTGTGTGTGTGTGTGTGTGTGTTTGTGTAAGTGTGTGTTTAAATAATTCATTTTAATCCAAACACACAACATGATATATCATCAGATCAGCTCTCTCGTATTTTTTTCTAGTGTAAAAGCTTCAGTAATTATTAGTTAATAAATCAATGAATTAATTAATCAACTCATTAATTATGTAACTTAGGGTTGAACATTAAATTATATATCATATTTAAACATTTGAATAACAACACTAGTAAGAAGAATTTTGGATTCTGATTGGTCAGGAGGTGCTAATGATTTTTAGCTTTGCCGCTTTTGGTTTCGCCTCTTAGTTGGGGACTCTTAATTTGTATTAATTTTTACATTTACAGCATTTGGCAGATGTTCTTATCCAGAGTGACTTACATTTATCTCTTTTATCTAACTAAGCAACTGGGGGTTTAGGGCCTTGTTTAGGGGACCAGCACTGGTAACTTGGTGGTGCTGGGAACTGAACCCACAATCTTCTGATCTAGCAGTCACACCATAAACACACAATTTACAAACCACAATTTACAAATATTAGTGAAACTGAACTAGTGTTTTAGTGTGTGTTCACGATTGTCCTGTATCAACACACTATTCTACTACAGCGGTGCGCTAAATTACGAGTTTAATTGGTTCTCATATTACTCATATGTCAAATTAATTTTTCTATTGAAATGAATTGAAATGTCATTAATTCGCTCCAGGTCCCCAAAAAAACACTGCAATTTTATTTGCTTTTTATAAATAAAAAAAATTACTTATAAATAATAAATATTGTATAAAAACACTACAATAGGATGTACTGGAATAAACCGGTTTTATTAAGTATAATGTACAGCATTTACCTTGGAGATCAGACGACTCCACTTGCTAACGCGCATGTCTGACTAGCTATCGAGTGACACGCGGGATGCTGGGCGGATGTTACGGCGTTCACTGTGGCGTTCGCTACGCTAACTAGCGGTTGGGTGGCTGAAGTTGTATCGTAACCCGAATTTTAGCTCACAACTCAAAGCAAAAAAATCGTCCGGGAGGCGACTTGTATCTCCAAAAAACTTGTTAGTTGGGACACTCGTAAGTCAGAGTATCCCTGTCTTTAATTTTCCAAAGCTGCTTTGACACAAACTATTGCTAAAAGCGCTATAGATATAAAGGGGACTTGACTTGCAGTTTTAATTAAACACAGGTTTTCATGGCAACACCTCATTTAAAAATGGTTTACACTAATAAAAGTGCAGCATTTGTTTAGGTCTGATCAAACTAATCTAATCTAAACATATCAGACATAGAGTTCTGTTGGTGATGACTTGGTTGCAGGTAAATTGTATGTGTGTGAGGTGTGTACTATGTTCAGATCTTTAGTATGTGCAAATCAATGTATGTAAAGTTCCCATCCGGATTCTGAAGTACACAAACAATGGACACTTTACTGTCCCATGATCCCACGGCAAAAAGACGACTTGTCATATTCCAAAATGCGACGCAGCGACTTTACAAGTGTAGCTTTACATTTCACACCTTAAATTTACACAGCTGTAACCTCGTAGGTCACGTGATGGAGATCAACATAGCAGCTGTAGCATGTCCGAGTTTTATTCTTACTCCTGATAATAAACTATATTAACGATGATGATGTACTAATTCAAAAAAAGTATTTACGGTATTTAAGTGTTACGTGATTTCGGGCGCAGCATCAGTCTCAGTTTCCTGATTAGTGCGTTTCCTGATTTTGTTCTGTGTGTGTGTGTGTGTGTGTGTGTGTCTAATGATTTTATCATGATAGCATCCTGTTTAGACTCTAAATGACGCATTACAGAAGTGATTTGATTCTTTATGTATAAATCGATTCATTCTGATTCACTGGATCACAAATGAAGTGCAACATAAAGCCAAAACTGTTGGAAAAAAAAGAGTCTAAAGTTTTTAAATACTACTGTTAAGACAGTCTGTGACTCGGCTGGTCTGTGACTCGGCTGGTCTGTGACTCGGCTGGTCTGTGACTCGGCTGGTCTGTAGTTTATTTCACCACCTCAGTGCTAAAACACGAAAAAATCTTGAAACAGACTGTCCCTGTATTCTGAGAGATGATAAAACAATCGAGTGATACTCAGTTCTCTCTCTCTACCCGTCTCCACCTCCCTCTTTCTCTACCTCTCTCTTCCTTCACCTCTCTCTGCATGTTTCTGTTTCTCTTTACCTCTCTCTCTTTTCCTCTCTTTCTACTCTCTCTCTCTCTCATAGCCAAATAAAGATTGCGGTAGTGGATGGTTGACACTATAACAAATAGTCATTTGGCAGCAGTATCAGTGATCCGATTGCAGGAAATCCACCACTGGGTAATCCTGAATCATATGACTGTAAGAGCCAACTGTGAATTATAACATTAATGACAGATTTAACCTTCATCTTCTATAGAACACTGGGAGTAATTTATAATGGATCATTTGATGTGTGAGATCCTCAGATGCGGTAAAAACATCTGGTCCAAACCACATCCCATTTAGGTTAAGCAAAATTAAATTATAAATCTTGGACACTAAACTACTGTCCAGTCACTCTCATAGAGGATGTGGAAGAACATTGGTGGCCCAAAAAAACGTCATTCTAACGGAGAGTAATCACGAAATTAAAGAACATGTGGCAATAATATATTTCAAACAGCAGAAAATAATTCAGAGGAAATTCCATCCCTACCTGGAGCTTTCATTCTTTGGAATGGAGTCCAAAGCTGATTTCAGTTCGGCTCCTATAGTGACCGTGAGCCATTTAGCTTCTCTGAGTGATGATCGTTAAATTTGGGGAGGGGAAACTGCTATAGAAAAGATATATTTTGTTGGTAACTAGAGGAAGAGTTAGAAGTAACTTTTAACTTGGATTCGTTTTTTTCTGCTGACAATATGTATTTTCGAGATTTTGTTCCATTACCTTGATCTGTCTTTCCTTAGCTCAGTTATGTGGCTTTCTAGACTTCCTTGATGATTATTCGTCAAACCAATTCGTAATCAATTCAATAAACTCACCTAAGGAGATGCACAGTTACTTGCGGAAGGAACAGAGCATGGGGGAAGACCTGAAGTAACTGGGGAGTGGTCCAGTAATATGAGTGTAATGATTCCCACCACCAGAGGGCTCCCTCGCCTAAGTATTAGCCACTTCCGCTAGTACTTCCTGTGGCTAGCTTTATAAGCTACCTAATCTGTGATTTTGTATTGTTTGTTAGTCAACCTACCGAGTGCACTCATGTTCATGTCTGTCTGGTTTACTGAATTCTCCTCTGTTCTGGATGACGTTTTCTGTCTACTGCTTTGGATTTGTTTGTCTGGTCTGCCTGTTTATTGACTTCGCCTTTCACTGCAAAATAGATTCTACTGAAATCTGTAATTTGATGAATGATGCCAACAAGCTGTTGATAGAAGTGGTAGCTCAGTGGTTAAAGCGTTGGACTGATAATTGGAAGATTGGTGGTCGAATCCCAACACCACTGGGTTACCACTAGACCCTTGAGCGAGACCCCCAATTGCTTAGTTGTATAAAAGAGATGTAAGATGTAAATCGCTCTGGATAAGGACGTCTGCCAAATAATGCAAATGTAAACACACCACTCCGTTTATTAAAACACTGACAAAACAACAAACAACTCAGTAAAACCCTCACTAAAACCACTGACTAAAATCACTCACTAAAAACACTCACTAAAACCACTCACTAAAACCACTCACTAAAACCACTGACTAAAATCACTCACTAAAAACACTTACCAAAACACTCACTAAAAACACTCACTAACAACACTCACTAAAAACACTCACTAAAAACCCAGAACACTCACCAAAACACTCACTAAAAACACTCACTGAAACACTCACTAAAAACACTCACTAAAACCACTGACCAAAAACACTCACCAAAAACACTTACCAAAACACTCACTAAAAACACTCACTAACAACACTCACCAAAAACACTCAATTAAAAACACTCAATTAAAAACACTCAATAAAAACACATACTGAAACACTCAGTAAAACCCTCACTAAAACCACTCACTAAAACCACTCACTAAAAAAAACACTCACTAAAAACACTCACCAAAAACCACTCAATTAAAAAACACTCAATTAAAAACACTCACTAAAAAACACTCAATAAAACAACAATACTGAAACACACTCACTAAAACACTCACTAAAACCACTCACTAAAAACACCCACCAAAAACACTCAATTAAAAACACACTCAATTAAAAACACTCACTAAAAACACTCACTAAAAACACTTACCAAAACACTCACTAAAACCACTCACTAAAACACTCACTAAAAACACTCAGTTAAAAAAACACTCACTAAAAACACTCTAATTAATATCTGTAAATTAAGAGTCCCCAAGTGAACTGAGCAAGTCAGAGGCGACAGCAACAGAGAACCAAAACTCCATCAGTGACAGAATGGAGAAAAAAAAACCAGGTTCAGTCGTGAGGTCAGTTCTACTCTGACCAGACAAACCAGTAGGTTTTTTCCATACTGCTCTAAAGATTCTGTGGTTTTGTCTGGATGGCCGTCTAGAGGACAAGGTCATCAGTGGGGACACTGCCACTGGGGCTTATATTAATACTACTGCTCTTAATACTGCCATCCTATTATTATTGCTAATTCTATTAATATTAACCCTGTGCTATTACAGTAACTCGTGATACAGCTAAAGTTTAGTTTTTAATTACTGTGTGTGTGAGTGACTTTACAAGCCTAAAGAATTTCTCACATCTCCAGCAGGAAATGATTGTCTCAGATTAGGGCAAGCTTTGAGTGGAGAGCACCGCAATCCTGACTGTCGTACCAGTCACAACACTCCCACTTGTTTGCTCAGGTTTTGTGGGAGGAGATTGCGTTAAAGGTTTTCCCCTGGAATGGTTTACACAGGTAGCTTAAACTGCAGGGGACACTGGCGCACTCAAGAGGATGGAGAATAGAGGATAGACGATAAACAGAGCAATCAAGAAGGGAAGGGTGGAGAAAGAGACCACAGGCGCAGATTTCAGCTGGATTTCTGCACACTTCTACATGCTTATCAAACGCCCAGCAGTCTTTCTCATGCTTTGGACTGTAAATCGTGTGGCCTGAAATAGCTCTGAGTTTGTGTGTGTGTGTAAAAAAAGTATGAATGGGTACAGATGGTGATGAAGTGTGACTGATGATTACAGCTTCCTTTCTATGGGTGTGCTATGGTCTCCAAGCTGCTTTTTCTCCACTGGGGTGTTAGGTCAAAAAGATTCCATTCAATTTCTGGAAAAAATACATTAACCTACAGTTCTGGAGAAAGATTGTAGACATGTTGTGGATGAGAACTTAGAAAAAAGTGTTTTATTTACATCTTCAAATCCTCTTAGTGTTTTTTCTGGCAGGTTTCTGTCACATTTCTTCTTTTTAGCATGCCACTCCAAAAGTGTACATTATCAAAAGTGTGCACATCTTAATGAATGTTCCACATTTGCATTTTTTTTCACCTATTTGGTTTTCTGCAGGTCCAGGAAGCTCTTGATTTCCTGAACAACCCTGGTGGAGCAGAGCAGACCAAGTGTGAGCTAAATTCAGACTCAGAAGGAGGAAAAGAGCAGGAATTAAGGAGTTCCCAAGAACTGTGGAATGACAAGGATGAGCTTTCAGCTCTTCTGGGGTTGGAACATCTTTACCCAGGATTGACTGCAGAAAATGGACCAAAAGAGACCCAATGTAATGTGGAAACTGGAGTAAAGCAACCCATTACCAAACTTAACACAGGAAACGAAGAACTGAATAGCCATCGCATTAACACGCACTGTGAAGAGCTAGCAAAAGAAAAACTGTCACTCCCAATCAATGGTCTCAACACACAACAAGTACTCAGCACACAACGTGATAAAGGAACAGGAACCACAGGGAAAAAAGATGAAAATAAAGCAGGGGGGAGGAGAAAGGATGTCGATAAACCACACACTGGGACTATCTGCTTTTTCACAAAACACTGCAGAGAAACGTATCTAAATGTTGAAGGTTGCTCACAAAACACAGATTTGGTTACTTTAAGTGGTTCTGGCAACCACAACTTAGAGACACACAAAAATATCTACAGTAACTTAGACACACATCCTAATAGGTTGCACAATATAAAGGAAGAAACCAGGGATACGGGTATACAAATCTGTTCTCAGTATTCAATACACCATGAAACCACAAACAATCCAGATAAACCCGGTCCAAATGGTTTTATAGACACAGGATGCATAGGATGCGTCCAACAAAGACATAACTTCAGGTCAGGTTGTGTAACTTGTATCAAGTCCACGTCAGCAGTGTGCAATGGAAAAACAAGCATCTACAAATCCGATGAACTTGACTTAAGCAGGAGTGAATTGAAGCAGAATCATCGCAATAAATCTTCATTGCACACGCATGCACATGAGAATGAAAGCACTAACACCTTGAGTGTAAAAGAAAAAGCACTGAACACTGCTGCGCACTGCAATGAGGCCCTCACAGTTTCTGGAGACTGGGATATAGTAAAGACAGTATCACAGACCACTAAAAAGTCCTGCTTGACATGCCTTAATACATGTGATGCTGAGATAAGGACTCCTGGATCGGGTATCCACTTACTAAATTGTGAAGGGTCTGGCCTTCCTTCTTCATTAAACAGTAAAGTGGTGCTTGCTTGTTCTGAAGACACTGCACTTCAAAATAACCCACAAGATCACTTAGAGTCCATTTTTCAGCCATGCCACACAGACTGTCAGGATGCTGACAAAACCATTTGCTTGAATTCACCAGTCATTTCAACCAAGAACAAGTCCATTCTGTGTACTGGTGGAGGAAAAGAGTTTGTTTCCAGGGAGGACAGAAGATCCACATTAAAGGAAAAGGTTTGGGAAGATTCCTTCTTTCCTTCTACCCTCTCACCTCAATGTATGTTTGTGGAAAGACCTGTAGAAGGCATCCCCCTGCTCCAAATACCCTCCCATAGCCCAGAGCTTTTGATATCCTCCAGTCAATCCTGTGACAGATCGCATTACTCCCTTCCCACAGAAAAGACAATATCTGAGGAAGTGGACGATAGTTTATTTCCAAAACATGGACACAGTATAGAAGTTAAACTTGAACCATTCCATTCAGCCAAGTCAAGCCCATCTGATAACCGTGTCTTATCAAAGCCTGTTAAAACACAAACTCCACTGCTAACTGTTTGTCAGCCAACACATACTCATGAGCAGTGTGTCAATGTCCTGAATAATCACACACTCTTCATTGATTTTAAACATAAGAGAAGCATCGCCCTTTCCCAAGGGAATGCCAAAGAAGATAAAGGGGAATGTGATCCAGGGCAAGAACCTTTTTCGGATGGTCCAGAAAGTGATTCTGGGGATAGTGATCAAATCAATTTCCTGGCTCTGACCTTTGACCAGAAGGAGAGTGCACTTCAACAGGGCTTGTCCACATTAGATGGTCGAAACAAACAGTCAGATGGTTTGTTTCCTATAGGCTGGAGCAGTGAGGATTCTGCTGTCTCTGGGCTGGATGAGGATTTGGAAAGCATTTACTGTGACTTCTATTCAGCACTGGTAGAGAACCCTGGGCAACCTGACGAAGAAGAGCATTGTGAAAATGATAAATGTTTACAGTCTGAATGTAAAATAGATGTGGAACTGTACAATGACAAAACATGTCACACAAAGTCACATTTAATCCAGTCGGTTCCTAACAGTCTTGGTTTGTTTACAAACTCTGGACAATGCGGTCATATTTCTCACATACATACACACACTTCCCTCCCTAACTGTACACAAGAGACTGATTTGGACACTTTTAGCAGTCCGCCCCATCAACCATCTACTGAAAATCTGAAGACACAGAATCCACTAAAGCAGGACAAACAGAAACAGCTCTCCAGCTCGACTCAGATCAAATCTGGTAATGACATCAGGAGCTGCGCAGAGAAAGAGGACTGTTCATTGTCACTTTCTGGAGTAACATCAATAAGCTACGCGCAATCTGAGATCCTGCTTTCTTCCCAAAACCTAGAGCCTATTCCAGAGACGGACTGCTTCCTGGATAATGTTCTTAATCCTAATAATGACAGGAAAACAGTTAATGCAAAGTTTGGAAGTGAAAAAATGAAACCCACAAACCAGGAAATTCTTGGGGTTGCTTCTTGTGAGAGCAGTTTGACTGTATGCAAAGGTAACTCTTACCATAAAACCAAAAAACATGAACTCCCTATTACATATTTTACCATATTTTGCCTTTGATAAATTTTGAACTAACTAGTCTATCAGACCAAATTAGTAAAATTGAATATGTTGGTTCATTTCCTAGTTGGTCTAATTTATCATCAAAAGTGTCCTAAAGTTTGATTCAAACAGACAAAATACTATATAAAATTTGAAAGCATTATATATAAAAAATTTGTTTAAAATGATGAGTTATTTGTTTTTACAATGTGTTTGTCTTTACATCTTAAGTTCAATTCCATTTAGCTTTCCCACACAAACGACGCTGAACTTTTCAGCTAGCATATTTAAATCAAATTGTAGCTGTTTAAATAAGTGCTTTTCCGATGCCAAACCACTAGAAGAACAATGTATAATAACAGTTAAACCACATCTAAGCACTTATACTGTTATAAATATTGTTTCATTTGCTTCAACACCAGGAAAGTCTGAAGTCCAGCAACTCTCTCCTCCTTCAGACCTGCACGAGGATAAGTCCATACAGAATGATGAAGGCATCTTAAAAAAGTGTCCATCCATGGGATATGTGGAGCTGGACACAAGCAGTGTTAATAGTGAGGAGCAAGAGGAGCACAGATCTCATCTTGCCGGTACTACTGTGAACTCACAACATTCAAAAAGTAAAGTTAAGCCTTCCAAATTCTCAGTTTTCTCCAAAATGCCCTCATTCAGACGGGGAAAAAGTATAGCAAAAGATGAAAAGGTAAGTAGGGGTGACATTTCACTCAGGGATTCACAGGACAAAGGGGAGGACCTTCTTCACCTGACACAGGATGTGGGACAAGACCTAGGGAGTCAACAAGAAAACTCTGATGATGAAGTCTTCTACAAAGCTGAGGCAGTAAATAAGCAACCAGTATTCCAGGGACATACAGAGGAGGAAGAAGAGGTCAATATCCAGGGGACAGAGGACACAGAGGTATTGGAGATGCCTCAACTTAAACAGAGCACAGGTAATGAATGTTTAAGCTGCAAGAGAAGCAAAAGCACAGAAGGCCTGAGCTTTCGCTTGCGTTTTGCCCAAGCTCACAAGTCTCTGTCAAGCTTATTTGAATCTCGTACCATGGATAGACACAAAGAGTTTTTAGAATCAGATGATACACAAAACAAGCTTTCCTGGAGGAAGCAGAAACGGACAAATGAGGTGGATCTTTTAAGGCGTACAATGTCAGTGCCAGACCCAGGCAAAAATGGAAATAAAGCTATGCAGCGGCATACCGATCCACTTAGCAAACGTGGTGTCCTCCGAGACGGAGTTAGCACATCTGTGCAGGACAAAAATCCAGGTAGTCGCAGTAGAAGGTGCTTATCAATTACATTTATTGATCCTTCTTCAGCCTCAACTACCAATGACTCTGTTCTTAATTCACCTATGGCCCCACTAGCTAATCAGCTGTCATCACTAATTTCCAAAATGCCAGAGAGCAGTGAAATTCCAGAATTGCCCATGAGACCAATGAGTCCCAAACCAAGCAGTCCAAGGTCTGCAGGGCAAAAACAGCGATTCCGCTACCCCTCTTCACGGGCAAACACTCTTTCAATGATTATTCTTGGCCAGGGTGTCAGTGTTTCAGATCCTCCTGAGAGACCAAGGTCCCTAAAACCTAAAGTAGGACGTCAGGATTCTCTCAGCCCACTAGGTGCCAGTGACCACCTGGACGATGAAAGCACATACAGCCCTGTCTCTATCAGCATTATTAACTCTTCTCAAGACAAAGAATTTGAGGTAAGTCTGCGTCATGCCACAACATTTCGGTAGTACTGTTACTTTAGTTTAGTTAGTTAGTTAGTTTCCACACTTTAAAAAATACCTTGTGCAAGGCAATAAATTAGGCACACTTAAAAATCACAGCTTAGCAAGTAGCTTATATATTTTGCTATATTTCGAAACATTTTTGTTTTAATTTCCTACTATTCTTAGCCTTAGGCATGAAGTATAGTTTCTAAGACATTGTCTGGGCATAGAACTGCCCAATAGAATCACTTCTTTTCCCTGATTATATATAACTAATTATAATGCCAAAACACCAAAAAATGTAAAAAGGAAAAAATGCATTGACCTTTAGTGGCAGAATTGTAAATGTTGTGTCATGTTTAAAACGTCAGGAATACTGCCATCTAGAGGCGTTTTTGCAAACAGTGCAGTTAGATCAAACTGCTGATTTATTCCAAAGACCACCAGGCTTTAATTGCTGAGCCCCATAGCCCCAAAGTGCTAGGATGTATAAATGAAATAATCGTAAGTTCCTCTGGATGAGAGCGATGGCCAAATTCTATAAACGTAAATGTCATGTAAATAAACAGGTTCCATGTTTAAACCAGTTTATCTGAACTGTCTAAACTGGTATATCGTTGTATTTGATTATTTCTGTTTGCTTTTTTGTTCACACTGTAATTTCTCTAAAAATTGAAACACCTTCTAACATAGAAACGCATCAAAACTAAGGGTACTGGTGGCTTGAATGGGTAAGGTGCTGCGTCGTGATTTGGATGACCAGGAAGAACAAAGTTCAAGCCCCATTGCCACCATTTTTCAACTGTTGAATTCTTGAGCAAGACCCTTAACCCTTCCTGCACCGGGGACACTGTTTCATAGCTAACCACAATTTTCTTAGCGCGGATATGTGCTATAGACAATAAGGGGGACCCAACCGACAAGAGGGATTCAGAAAGCTCTGTGGGGGCTCTTATTTTCATAAGTGTTTAGCAGTGACCATTAAAGAGAACAATCATATTGCTTATTTTCTCCATGATCCCCTGGTTGACCAAAAAATTTGTAAATTTCGGGGTCACAGTGGAGCAATACTGAAAACACGAAATGCAGAAAATACCAAAAGCGATAATATCATTACATGTGAAGGGACCCAAAATATTTTTTGGGGAAAAGGGGGTCTGAG
This sequence comes from Bagarius yarrelli, assembly GCA_005784505.1. Taxonomy (NCBI): domain Eukaryota; kingdom Metazoa; phylum Chordata; class Actinopteri; order Siluriformes; family Sisoridae; genus Bagarius; species Bagarius yarrelli. The sequence continues at coordinate 871,512 of VCAZ01000120.1, forward strand.
ACAAAAAAAGGTTGGGAACCACTGCTGTAGAGTTTATGTGACAAATAAGCTCCTTTAACAAAAGATTTTTTTAAACAGTATTTTCGAAGAACTGGTTTGAATTGTTGTCATTAAGAAATAAACTATAATTAATAAAACATCATATTTGTTTAATTTAAATCATTAATTAGTTATGTTAACTCTTAACTTACTAATGCCTGGAAATTACACAATCATGTTTTACCCAAGCTGACGCTGCTAATCTGATGATGCTTGTTATGAAACAGCCTGGAGTATCGGTGAAGTTATTGCCGGCAAGTCCTCGTCTACCCAGTCACTCTACACTAATAAACATGATGAACAGTCCTCCTTCTGGATCGTCCAGTCTCAGCACCAGCTCCAGATCCAGCTGCACTACAGCCCTACCCTTAACTATGGAATTACATAGACACTTTTTTAGGGATGATCTGTGGCTCGAGGAACAGAAGAAGCACCAGAGAAGGCTAACAAGAGGAGCAGTGATAGGAGGCACTCACCCACTTGAGAAGCTAGAGGAAGTAAGGGGTCATGTCTAATGGAGCAAACATCTCTGTGCTTAGTTTAGTTCTCTTTTTCACTTATCTTTGTGTTTCCTTACAGAAAAACGAATTGCCATTTATCTTTCAACACTTCACAAACTTTCCTCTTCTTCTGTCCTTAACAGTTTTTTTTCCTTCTTTGCTTGCAGTCTGCATTATTATGTTTTTTTTACTAATCAAGATCTTTGGGTTGGTATGCTTGTGTTGCAGTTTGTTAGTTTGTTTGTCATGCTTAGTCCATCTCACCCCACAGAGTTCCAGCCCAGTACTTAAGCCAGAAGTGCAATGTGTGATTTCAGCAATGTTTTTATTAGCAAGCAGCTCACACAGTACAAGTACAAGCATGTTATATACGATCCGATTGTAATGATTCCACTGAGGCGAGACAGAGTTATAGAACCAAATGATGCAGTTTACTTACTTACACAGTGACCAACCAACAAACTTAACTTGACATGAACAGACTGGAATACTAAGCATGACACTGACAGACTCACCGCAATGGTACACGAACAACAACCCACAAAACAAAGGGGCTATACACACACAAGACTAACAGAAAACATTTACATCTACAGCATTATTGTTAAGGGCCTTGCTCCGGGGCCAACAGTGGTGGTTTGGTGGAGCTGGGAATCAAACCCACAATCGTCGGGGTGGTAGTCCAACACCTTAACCATGAGTCACCACTTCCCATACATTAAATGGACGAGGAGACCGGAAGATATGGAGGAGACAGGAACACATGACCAAACAAACCAACAACACAATGACAGGGGAATCACGTGACAGGAAACGGACCGGAAGCATGCAAGAACAGAACAAACATGAACTCAAAACATAAACGTAATTAACAAGCCGATAACAAAACTTAAAACATGATAAACATCAAACATAAAAAAACAAGGAACATAACTATATAATGCATAAATATACTTTACTATAAACATGAAGGAAGTTAAACCATAAACCTTACGCCGATAGTAAAACTGCAGCTCGACTGCTAACATTATTTGTAAACAGGTGGAAAATCCCAAACCCCAAACTGTGTGGTTATTTTAGAACTCGACTGTACTGTATGTGGCTAATGGTTATTGCGGATAGATTAATAGCTATAGAATTAACCTACCTACCGACTAAATAGCAGAAACAGCTGTGGTTTAATAATGTGTGTTGTTAAGTGGGACCACGGTTCCTTTTTTCTTTTTTTGAATCAACTTTACTAGTTTTGGTTACTTTAACAAGCTACCAACTGCCTGCAAGTGCACAGACATCTGCACAAATTTTCACTTCATAACATATCCAGTATATATATTACTGTGACATCTGTTTTTGTTCACAATTTGTCACCTCTCTTCCTTCAGGTGAGGACTCGGTTGTCTCCATTAAATGGGCTTCCTGGACAACCAATCAGAAGTCTAAGCTTCTCCCACAGCACCCCTTTTGGACTGGACTGTCTCGACTGGAGACGACGAATGTCCTCCCCGGGTGAGTGCTGAGGATTTACTTTTATTTTTTTATTTTAAAGCATCACTTATAGCCCATAATTTTAGTTTTTTTCTATTCTGGTGCCTGTAGCTGGTTGTATATTTGTAGATGTTTTCAGATACATAAGGTATAAAGTTGGACTGATACCTGAAAGCTCAGGGTTCGTTTTCCAGTACCACCAACTTACCACTGTTGTGCCCCTGAGCAAGGCTTTTAACCCCCAACTGCTCAGTTGTATAAATGGGATAAATGTAAGTCGCTCTGCTTAAGAACGTCTGCCAAATGACTTGACATGAACAGACTAAAATACCAAGCATGACACTGACAGACTCACCACAATGGTACATGACTAGCAACCCACAAAACAAAGGGGCTATACACACACACACACACACACACACACACAAACAAACACACAAGACTAACAGAAAACACATTAACTGGACGACAGACACCTGACCATAATAAGAAACACATGACCAAACAAACCAATGACACAAGGACAGGGAAATCACATGACAGGAAACAGGACAACGGAAATAAACAAATGCAAGAACAGAAAAAACGTGAACTCAAAACATGAACATAATTAACAAGCCAATAACAAACATAAATCATGAAAAACATCAAACATAAAAACAAGAAACATAACTATATAAAGCATAAATAAACTTTATTATAAACAGGAAACATGAACATGACTAAACATGAAACAAGGAAGCTAAACCATATAACTTACGCCGATAGTAAAACTGCATAATAAATGGGATAAATGTAAGTCGTTCTGGATAAGAATGTCTGCCAAATGCCATTAATATCATGTAACTGTAATGAACCTTATTATCTAGAGCATTTAACTACTTATATTAATTTTAAATAAATACATTGCTTATTTCCCACGTCAATGGTTGCTAACTAGTGGAACTTAAATAAATAGTCCAGATTAAATGAAAAAAATTTTGGAAAATATTTGTGTTGTCGAATAGGGCCTGCAATAGCGTAGTTTAACCAGCGTGACGGTGTAGCAGTAAACTGTCATTCAGTGCCTAATAGAAGACACTGCATGCATAACAATATGTTAAAATTTAAACAGCAGCAGCTTGAGAAATGCAATAAACAAATAAATAACGGAAAGAATGACAAAATATAAAACATGAAATAAATCTAAAATATATTTATACAAGTAAAAAGTAGGGCCGTCAACGTTAACACAATAATGCATGCGATTAATACAAAATCCTTATCACGTAAAAATTATAACAAAACTAAACACACAATTAACATATATTGCATCCAGCAGATGGACTAGTTTTTGGAAAGTGGAAGTCCACTTTGCATATTCTCCCTGGAAGCCCAGGGAGAACATGCAAACTCCACACAGAAATACCCCTGCAGGGGAATTGAACCTAGGACCTACTTGCTGTGAGGCAACAGTGCTAAACACTAAGCCACCCTGCTGCCCTTAACTAAATAATTGTTTAAATAAAAAAAAAAATTAATTCTAAATAATTGTCTAAATCTGTTAATCAATCATTGAAATAACTGCTGTCCAATTATAAAGACATTTTTCTGTAGCATCACAAAGTCTGAGTCAGTTTTAAGTCAGTGTTGTCAGTGTAATGTTGACAGACTACCAGCAGGAGGCAGCTTGAACTGTGATAAAGCTTTGCATGATATCAAATCTACACCTAAACTCAGCAGGCAGTAAGGGCTCATTGATTTCTCAATGGAAAACAGTGGACTGAACCCTAAACCTTTCCACAATGCAATGGACAGCTGACATGTCTAGAGAATTTTTTTCAAGGAAGCGTTAGTTCTGAAAATTTGACCGTACCGCCCTCACGCAGATATGTGAATGTTTTGAGGTCCTCAGAGACTGCCACATTTATTGCTTTAAGGCTGTGAGCAACTAGCAGTTAAATAGGCTTTATCTTCCATTAAGCTTCATCTTTCTTTTGCATGGTGCATCTGTACCAGGAATGTCCAATCTCGGTTCTGGAGGGTTGGGGTGTCCTGCAGAATTCAGCTCCAACCCTAATTAAACAAACCCAGGGTTAACTAATCAAGATCTTGCTAGATGTACTTGAAACGTACAGGGGTAGGTGTGTTTGATTAGGGTTGGGATCGTTCTCTGCAGGACACCAACCCTCCAGGACCAAGTTTGGGCATGCTGTCCCATAAAATACAGAATCGTAGCGTAGAGGATTAAAAATGGCGCCCTGTTTGGAATCAAAGGTCGTCCCATATTTTTAAGTTGTGCAGCATTCTTGCAATTCATCCTACCCGCATTCTCAGAATACTTGTACAATTCTTTATGATCAGCGCGAGTGAGAAATAATCACTGCCATGGTGGCAGCCCTAGTCTCGGTACACGGGGAGTATCTTGTGTCAGTGTGTAGGATGTCAAGGATATCACCATATAGATGATTAGCCTCCATTCCTACTACGTCTGGAGTTTCTAAGAGATATTACTATCCAGCACTGGGAGAGAAAGTGCCTGCAGAGGGTTTTGTTTTTATTAGAAAGGATCTACAAGACACTGGATCACATTTCTAGTTTGCATTATAATATATAATGATGCCTCCAGTGAGTGTTTATGTACATAAGAAGATATGAGCTGCATCAATCTTTAACTGTACTGTCATGAAAGCGCCATGAAAGCGATGCCAAAAAAGGATTGGGATTGGACAGAGACAGAGGCAGGAAATGCCATCATTATAGCTTCCTGTGTGACAATCCAAAGCACTAGGGCTTTATCCATTACAGCCAGGTTTCAGCAGGAGAGAGAGAGAGATGAAAAAAGGACAAGCGAAGGGGAAAAAACAAGCTGCTTTCAGTACCACTTTAATGCATTTAGTGGCACTTTTTCATCTCCCGAGTTCCCCCTCAGAGTACCCCCCACCCGATGAATGCTGTGCTGCTATGGGAAGGGAGCAAGAGCAAGCAAGCGTGTGAGAGAGAAGGAGAGAGAGAGAGAGAGAGAGAGAGAGAGAGAGAGAGAGAGAGAGAGAGAGAGAGAGAGAGAAAAGGAGGAGCTGCAGATCCTACAGCAGAAAGGCTGTTGCTAGTGACCAGGCAGCTGTATTAGCCAACACTTCCTCACACTCAACACACACCACACTTTCGTTGAGATCACAGAAAACAGGAGTACACACTTGTGTGCTGCCATGCGCACCCAGCAGGGCGGCGCTGAGGGCTCAGTGTCCTTTCCCAGGGGTAGTTGCGGCAGTAGCAGTGGCAGTTCAGGCTTGTCACCTGGATCGGATTCGGATGCCAGTCTCGGGCCTGGAACTTACACTGGGTATGGGGGAACCTTGAGGGGCATGTTGTCTCGATACTGGAGCCTCGAGAGCCTTCACTCCACTACGGGTAAGATAAAAAATATCAAATGTATAACCTCGTTTAGTTTACTATAGTACAACTAAATTATATTTACCTATAATAATAATAATAATAATAATAATAATAATAATAATAATAACAATAATAACAGCAACTACAACTACTATATAGTAATACAGTTGTTCTGTTCTGAATGCTCACTACTTGTGTTTTGCCCAAGCTGGTCATGTCGGTGGACTGATGGCTGGCTGGCTGGATGAATGGATGGATGGAAAAATCTATGATTTATGGTTCTCTGCATAAATATTGGGACTAATGTTTGGTGTTTCTCTAGATAAATAGATGCATTGCTTTATTCTGGCCCTTCTGCTGGATGGATTTAAGTAAAGATGAATGAATGGATGGATGTCAGGCTTGCAATGCATCCATTTATCTGGAGAACCATCAAACATCAATCACAATATCTATTTACGGAGAAAATTAGGAGATCAATGTATTATGGTTGTCTAAATGAATGTAGGGATTGTTGCCTCTTGAAGAGATCTGTGCTTTATGAATGGAGGTATTGATGGTGTGTGGTTCTCCAGGATTAAGACTTTATAGATCTTTGTAATTGCTCATAAATATATTAATGATTAGATTAATGGATGTCTTAATGGATGGATGGATGGATGGATGGAAAGATCAATGGATGGAAAGATGGATGGATGGATTTCAGGCTTGATGCAGTTCACTGAGTTGATTGAAAGAATAATGTTGTGGATGTATAGATGGATTGTTGCATTTTGGATCCCAGATAGGTTGAATGGATGGTAAGCTCTATTCTTTATAGTTTGCGGCATAGATATTGGGATTGGTGTTTTATGGTTCTCTGGATAACTGGTGGGATACTTTCTGGTTCCTTTGATGGATTTAGTGTTTGAATTAATGCTTTATGGAAATGAAGATTCCAGATGAATTGGTGGATTAATAATTTGTGCTTTTAAAGATAAGTAGGGGGATTGATGATGTGTGTTGAACTATTTGATGGCTGGATCAGCTAATGCTTTATAGTTTTTCAAAAAAGATTGATGGGATTGGCAGATTTGTCTCTTTGAATAGATGAACGTCTGATGACGTTTGGATCTGTTGTTGGATTGCTGTTATCTGATTTTTAGATATTGCTAAATCAAAGTAAAACAAATCAAGTTTGCCAAAATTTACTTTTCTGGCATTTGGTAGACGTCCTTATCCAGAGAAACCTAAATTGATGTAAATTTTTATCCAGGAATTGAGGTTTAAGGGTCTTGCTAAGGGGCCCAGCAGTAGCAGCTTGGTGGCACTGGGAATTGCATTCACGATCTTAAGATCTGGAATCCAACACTAACTATCTATCTAGGGTTTCCCTTGAAATATGGAATCCTCCCGAAGAATGGAATAGTATAAATTCCACTCGATGATATAAGACAAATGATTAAACACCAGACAGCGTTTGTGTATTGTCAAATGGTGCAGCATTTATGCAAATCATCCCACCCGCATTCTGATAAGGCGCATGACATTTTTTCACTGATTGGTTAATATTTGCTGATATCATGTTTGATCGATTAAATACAGTCAGGTTCAGGCTAGGGCCAATCAGGGTGAAGAGGGGCGGGTCTCTTGACGATAAAGCTTGGCAGGGTGTGTCGATTTAGCAGAGGCAGCTCTATGTTATGAAAAACAACTATATGTTATGCTCAAGCAATCTGGATATTTTATTACATAAATACATTCGAGTAATAATAATAAAAATGGGATCGTACAAAACCTTTTTGTATAAAAAATATTTTCGATAAAAAAAAAAAAAAATTGTATAATTACATTTTGACTGTTAATTTTGAGCAGTAATTTATAGTTATAGTAAGTTACTATAAATGTATACTATAAACTGTAACCCTGTTAATTTAATAAGTTAAGTTAAGCTTCAAATCTTACATATAGTTCCTTTAAGTCTAATGATTTATGGTCTGACTGTCACTTGTTTCTTATTATCCAATATGAGCACTGGAGGAGTGTGTTGAGTTGTGATAATAAGAGACTGAGTGCATCTGTTCACACTGATTTTAATGAAAATAGATAATTGCCTGTAATGTCTGTTAGTATCTGTCTTATTTTTCATCACTAGCACTCCATCAGGTTAGCGTGGCCCCAAGGTGGGTTGCCCTCACTTCGGAAGCCGTCCGTTCTTTTGGTACCACTTGTGCTAATGGTCATGTTTTATTGGGAAAATAGGCACAAACCAAACAGTATTGGTATGATGGTCAGGTGTCCACATACTTAAGGCCAGACTTACATGGAGGTTCTCTTTCTCATTATGTTATTAGTTTTGCATTGATAAATATTCGATTTAAGCTAAAATCTTTTTCCTTATTTGATTATATCGTATATTTAACCACGGCATTTGCATATATACATGATGATGTCAAGTACTGATGACTTGTTTATATCTGTAGTATCTCGTGTGATTTATTTATGAAGCATGTAAAGTCCAGGAATATTAAGCGATTCTTTGATTAGATTTGTAAACCATTGGCTGTGAGCGTCTGCTGCTTCAGTGATCTAATCGTGTTTTTATGATTGTGTTGATGCATTAAATCTGACATGTTAGTCAAGCATGATCTCTCTCTCTCTCTGTGGAGTGCAAGCACGTGTTCGTTAACATTCCCTTCAATTGCTCCCTCATCGCCATGGTGACTAAAGCAGGCTGGACTTTATGACCCAGACCAGATGAGGATAAAGGAAAGGTCCGGTTCTAATATCAGTCATTGATTATTGTGAGCAGGAGGATGAGATTCCTGCATCATTTAACCAGAAAATTACAGTTTCACTCACAACCCGTGAACCAGAATCTGGTGGCATATAAATGGTTAACATGCCACTGTGATAAGCGAGTGTGTGTCTCATGATGTGCAGGAATCATTGACAAAATCCAGACACACTGTGCTGGAAGCAATCAAACTCCATTCACAAGGTTAATAAATCTTATTGTGGAATTTTTCTGTGTGTTTTTTTTTAAATACATGCATAATAAAATTCAAATTTACAGTTTTTGGTGGACACCATTATCCAGAGTGACTTACATCCATCCATGCATCCATCCATCCATCCGTTGTCTATACCTGCTCATTCCTAATCAGGGTCACGGGGATTTGCGGCAGTCTATCCCAGCTGTTATTGGGTAAAAAGAAGTAGTCACAAACTTTAAATTCACGCTGCTGCAATATCGTAGGTTACGTGACAATATCGTACGTCTGAATTTTATTTATTCTTTCTGTAATTATACTATATAAAACAGACTTATTCAACGGTTGGCATCTACGTACTAACAAATAAAGTACGGATTTTAGCATGTTTTTAGATATCTGCTAGGGTTAATAAAAGTCGTAAATTAGGAGCAGGTGGAGATCAAGCAGTCGAGTGCACTCATCATCCATCGCTTATCACTCGTTCATCCTCAGACTACTCCATTAATAAAACAGTCTGTGCACATTACACATTAAATTATTCACAAATGCTGATATTGTTATTCCAGAGTGCTAACCCTTAGGCTAACATGCTAATGTGGTAGGTTTGCTTTTACATTGTGCTAGCTTTTTGGGGACCATGTTTTGACTCACTGTGATGAGAGGTTTTCCCATCAAAACAGTGAGCTGCTGACTCAACCACCCAACCAGCTGAGGCATTGATGATGTCATAGTATGTCCATTCACAAAACAGCAGGGAAACGCATGGTTAGAGTCTCATGACATATATAATTAACAAAGAACAGAGAAACAACAGAAGAAGTCACATGGTTGCTACATGTTTCTGACAGCAGACATTCTCATATAATCCAAATCTAATGATTGTTTAAATCTCTTGGCTTCACCGTTATTACCGCTTCACCTTGGCCTCCTGTCTGTAAAAGGCAGCAGCTCTTAGTAAAAGTAAATTCTAAAGGTTCTGTTTTGACTTGTTATTGCCATTTGGATAAAAACACTTATCCAGAATAACTTACCTTCAGCGTTTGAGGGTTAAGGGCCTTGCTTATGGAACCAGCAGTGGCAGTCTTTGAAACAGAACCCATGATACCCTACATGATACCTTACAGCTTCCAGGAATCTGCGTAGAAACTCACTACAACAGAGTGTTTGCCAATCACCAAGACCTAAAAAAATATCCAGGGTAGAATTGAGGAACCAATCCATCCAATGGGACGTGGGGTACAAGATGGGCCAAAAACTGCTCATGCTGCCAGAACATCACAGGGCTCATTTGCACTCACATGCTCTAGGAAATTTAGAGATGTCAGGCAGCTGACAACATCTGGAAATCAGACAAAACCACCAAAGTACAAGAATAATAAGCGAAATACACACAGGACAAAGATGGGAGTCGAACCCCAAAACACGGAAGTTGTGACAAGGCAAAAATACTAAACACTAAGTTTGTGTGTCTGTGTGGAAACGAATTCTGGTGTAACAAATTTTTTTCATGAAACCTCCAGAGGTTTTTCAAGGGGAAACTGGAATTTCTCTTAAAGACCAGATTTTTTTTTTAACAATTTCTAATCAACAATCCTAAAACTAATTCTGGATCAGATGACAGCAAATGTGGGCCAGAAATTTGGGTTTGCAAGTATTAAAGATCATTTTTGTCTGCACAGACCAGCCTACGTCAGCACACTAATCAATACTTTTATTAAATTTTATTTGAACTTCTCTTCCTAAACCATCCTGTCCTCTGCATGACTGCACCAGGCGGCCTAAAGTGGGGGAATTTAAAGGTGATGTCATGCTTACAGAAGTTTATGTCATCTGAACACACACACACAAAGAGCTGCCTTTCATGGGGAAAAAACAAAGCGGTCATGCTTGAAAGCATTTATTTAGCAGGCACAGAAAGAGAGACAGGAATGTGAATTCATTTAAAATAGGTCACATTTTCTCAATCATAGAGCCACACCGCCTTACACACCGCCACCAACCACAGAGACGAAACATCCAAGCGTGAACAAAACACCCGTGATTTCTGTCTGCTCATACTGTCTACTGATCTTTTCCACTTATTCTCTTTAGACTTGAGCTGTTAGCACTGTTAACCCATCTTTTCTGAGAATGCTGTGCTGTAATAATGGTATTGCATGCACTTCTTAAAATAGCCACAAGCCATATATCAGTGGATCCAATATTACAAAACCGATATCGAATTTTTTTTAAAAAGCTTGAATATCGAGAAAAATATCGCTAAAACCAACTAATCGGTCAATCTATAGTTTTTTTTTCCCACATGAATGTAGACGGGGAAGTCGCAGGTCAGTGGTTGACATGTCGGACTGCTGATCATTTGTTCAATTCCCAGGACCACAAACTTGCTACTGCTTTGCTAATGCTGGCCAAAGCCATTATCCATCAAGTGCTTACATATATTCAAAAATTATACGTCCCTCTGGATAATGTAGACTAATATTGATCAACAGTTACATGTCTGCTTTCACATCTATTTTAAAAAGCTGAATGAAAACAAAGGCAGGACATTAATATTGATCATTGTGCATCATCATAAGATTTTACGAGAGTGTTGTTAATCGTCTGTCTGTCTGTCTGTGGCTGCATGATAGAAGTGTGTCTGGAGTTCTGGTGTGTCTGTGGAAGTAATAATCCACCTAATGGATTTATAACAGGCCCACAGTGTTCGATCAGCTGCTGCCATGTAGCACCAGACGAGCCATAAATGAGATTTAACACCATCCTGTTTTTTTGAATGATGTCATATGTAGGAGGCGGAGCAATCGATGGTTGTAAGTAGATTTGGATGGATCTAATGAAATCCAGTGGTCAATCAGTTGTCTGATGCATCCGGTTTATTTCTGTTCGGTTTCTTTGTTGTTCTGTTTGGTTGTCTTGCTAGATTCGATCAGACTTCGTGAGTCGGCGCATGCCGAGATGATGAGATAGACGTTTTCCACAGGTACTTAAACGTCTGTAAAATGTCCTGCTGCACAGGGTGCTTATTAAAACACCACCAGGCCAGAAATCATAAATCTCAGCACCTCGATTCACGTCTATTTCCAATATCACATTCAGACGTTTCAACTGCTGCTTATTTTCTCATCAGGACTCCGCGACCATCAGAACGCATCATCTACACGACATGTTTAATAAAGACCATTTAATAAAGAAGAGCGGCCATCTTGCAGGCTTAACTCGAACCGTATTGCTGCTTTCCATTAAAATGTCTCGATGTGCTGTAGCTGCAATAACTGCTCAGTTTTTAATTAAGGAAAGTGATAGCTTATTGTTTGAGGGGTTGGACACTTGATCAGATTAGATCAGATCAGAACAGGGGTTTAATTCTCTGCAACACCAAGCTGCCACTGCTGGACCCTTGTTGTTTTTAAAAAATGAGATCAGTGTAAGTCTCTCTGGATAGGAAGGTCTGCCAAATGCAAGAAAATGTGACTGTTAATAAAACGAGAAGTTTTTTCGCCAACATGACGAACCTGTGGTATAAAAATGCTGTTTAGGGAATTTAAGGATGATGGTGCAGTTCCAGAGCCGAGCAATTATTAAAGAGATCATCCGCTTTGGTCAGAACAGTTAAATACCCACATGAACATTTAGGCTCAGTTTTTCCTCTCACTCACTTCCAGGATTCTTTCTCCATAAATGGACAATTCTCCATCCTCCGTATCACTCGCATCCCAATCCCCCAGGAGCAGGAATGCTTGGTGAAAAACAGAGGAGTTTGAGGAGGTGAAATGATAGACGTGATAACGAAACAGAGGCTTGAATTCTGTAGAGCTGCTCAGCTGGAAAATGGGAATAAATCTGAACCATTAACATCAGAATGGAGAGGAGAGGAGAGGAGAGGAGAATAGATAGGAAAAGAAAAGAATAAATGAGAAAGAGTTAGATGAGAAAAAAGCAGGCAAATTCAACTGCAGATGTATTTTAATCTTATTAGTGCAATATTAAAAAAAATAAGACGTAATAAGATTAAAGTCATAATATTTCTGAATTGAATGTAAAATAAGAATAAAGTTAAAATTACAAGAAGAAAGAAGAAATAGTTTAAAAACAAAAATGTGATATTTTGAGAATAAAGATGGGATTACAAGAATAATGTTGAAATAAAGTCAAAATTACAAGAATAAAGTCGAAATACTTTAGAAATGAAGTCGAAATTACGGGAATAGTTAAAAATAACATACTTTGAAATAAAGTTGTAATGTTTTGACAATTAAGTTATTATTCACAATAATTTTATTACACTTTTTGTAATATTAACTTTTTTTTTCAATACAACTTTATTCTCTGCGTTTTGACTTTATTGTCCTTGTTTTTTATTCATTTCTTTATTACTGAATTTCTCGCTTTCTCTATCCCTCTTTCTATCTTTCCCTTTAGCTCTTTTTTCAATCTCTCTATTTCACTGGTTTTAGAACATTTCCATTTCTTTCTTGTGGTGCTGGGAATTGAACTCATGATCTTCTGGTCTGTAACTAGTGTGATGTTGTGTGTTATGTGCAGTGTGAAAGTCAGGAGTTTTATAGGAGATGGAGGAAGACCTGTTCTCCTGCTCTTCTCTTACCACAGCGTGATCCAGCTCAGCTCTCCATCTCCTCTTCCTCTGCTCCGATTACTCATCCTTACTTAGAGCAGTGTGTGTTTAATCTCCTCTGAGGAATTTCTCTCTGCTCCTGTTACTCTGTCGTGCTGTGTAGCGGTGTGTGGTGTGTGTGTGTGTGTGTGTGTGTGTGTGTGTGTGTGTGTGTGTGTGTGTGTGTGTGTGTGTGTGTGTGTGTGTGTGTAAGGGAGCTGTTGTCAGAGTGAAACCGTCTGAAGTTAAGGTCTTGGAGGTGATTATGGGGGATTTTTTTTTCCAACATATGCCAAAGAAGCTTATTATCAGTGCACTCACACCTTCTCTGTGCTAACAGATGAAGCAGCAGTGTGTGTGTGTGTGTGTGTGTGTGTGTGTGTGTGTTTGCTGCCATGGAGACTGTGTGTTTGCACCTAACTCTCTAAATTTAGGTTTAAGGGCTTATTGGCTCCCTGAAGGTGATACCATATGGACGTGTGTTTGTGTATTTGTGTGTGTATGTATACACACTGTATCCCTATTTCACTGCAGCCTTATTTATTTTGATCCTCACCTGTACAGTTCTATTTGTCTGTCCGTCCATCTGTATGTCCATCCGTCCATCCATCCATCTTTCTGTCTATCCACCCACCCCTGGAATTATAGTAGAACTTTGTTTACAAACTGGTATGGTACAGTGCTTTATGAATATTTTCAGTGAACATCAACACTTTACCCTCATTTTACCCTCTGCCCTGCTTTCGTTGCTCAGTGTTTCCACCCTGTTGGTACCATCTGTCACGCTCCGTGAGCATATATACAAATAAAATCAAGGTCAGGGGTGAATAAATATTTTCTTTACATTCTTTGTGCCAGCATCTCTATGAATAATTAATAAAGACCACCGTTAAACAATGCTCCGCTCTGTACATCTAAGGCAAAATATTGGCGAGCGAGCCAGGAGTAGAAAAAAATGCAAGGGACAAATGAAGGACATTTTTAAATGGCAAATGAAAGAAAAAGTAGAATTTGATGCAAGTTGGTTCAGATTGTGGTTCTATAATATACGCAGTTGAATTAAGTGTTTATGCTATAAACTGGTGTTAGTTGCTGGGTTGTTTGGTTAGCCAGAGCGACTTACATTTATCTCTATTTTTTAATCTAAATAAGATATAAAGGGTTAGGGGCCTTGCTCAAGGGCCCAGCGGTGGCAGCTTGGTTTTGCAGGAAGTTGAACCCATGATCTTCCAACCATCAGTTTAACACATTACCAACCACTGTCCACACACACTTACTGTAGATTTCCAGCATTTGGCAGAAAGTTTGCTCTAGATAATGTCGTAAATATACGGACACACCCCCTTAGACGCCTTTTTTTGTTGCTTCACATTCATAACATTCTACCATAGATTTATACTCGGTGTGAATCTTTACTTATAGTTATAAAAGTATCCTTTACTCCACCGACTTGAGGTGAGCGTGTCTCCGAGGGGCTTCTTGGCACTGAGTGATGAATGTAAAAGGTTCTTGCTTTGGTATGTGAGAGATAAGAAGTAATGTTAATCTTCAGACCTGAGGATATGCAGACCTGTCAGAAAGTGTGAGTGTGTGTGTGTGTGTGTGTGTGCGCGCATGTGTGTGAGAAAGAAAGATTTTTTTTCACTCTATTTCTGTATTCAACCTTTAAGAGATCTGCATATATTTTTATACATGAAAATAATTATAACCCTGTGGACCAAAACATGCCAATTAATTTAGTTTGTGTGTTTTCAAGAGATGAAAAAGCCAAAGATTTTTGTTAATTCCTTTTTGAGGGCAAGCAGCAGAACGATGGCCTTGTGGGGATCTTTGTTTAGTCCCTGTAAAAGAATAGCCTGTGTGAGACTGTGAGAGATGTGTGTGATTTTGTCTTTACAAGTACGCACTGATTGCCTGTTTTAGTGTGTGTGTGTGTGTTCTTAAGGCCGGTGGATTATCAGTAGAGCACAGACTGATAAACTGATGAAGTAAAACTGACATTTAGAGTATTGCTCCCTGCGGGTGTGGCAGAGAAAACTCCCTTTACACAACAACACACACACACACACACACACACACACACACAAAACCATAAAACCGGGTTTTACCGTAAAACCTGGACATTCCTACAGAAAATATTCAGGACTTAAACCACACTAGGGTTAGCGGAGTTTATCAGTCTATCAATCTGTCTGTCTGGGTGTCTGTTTATTTGTGACTGAAATGCTAAATTCAATAACAATGCAAAAAAAACGATCAACTAAAATCAAATCAAATTTATTTTACACCAAATTAAATGACTTGGCAACATTCATTTATTCATCTTCTATACCAGCTTATTCTCTAATTCGGGGTCACAGGGATCTGCTGGAGTCTAAACCAGCCGTCTCTGAAAGGGTGAAAGGCAGGAGGGGGACACCCTGGACAGGTTACCAGTCCATCACAGGGACACACACACTCACTCCTATTAAGATTAAGAATCACCAATGAATCTAACATACATGTTTTTGGACTGTGGGAGGAAACCGGAGAACCCGGAGTAAACACACACAAGCACAGGAAGAACATACAAACTCCACACAGAAAGACCCCTGCAGGGGAATCGAACCTTCTTACTGTAAGGTGGCGACTTGGCAACAGTGAATAAAATGAATTGTTGCGCCGATTAAGATGATGAATCAAATGAATTGCTGACACTGAATCAAATGATCTGGCAACACTAAATTAGATGACATTATGATGCTGAACCAGACAAAACTGTGACACAATCAAATAATTTGTAAGAATGAATCAACTCAAATAAAAATACAGTTTAAATGTAACTTGGAATGAAATCTGGAACGTGAGCACACGTGAGCGCATGTGTGAACCCGTGCATGGAGTTTAATGCAGGGTTCAGCTCACGTTTTTCTCCCTATTTGTCACAGCTAATCTCCTTCTCTGCTCAATCTATTGACTGTCTCTCGCCCTCTCTCTCTTTCACAGTTTTTCACTCCAAGGTTTTATTTAAAGCAGTGCAGCGTTGATGATTAAAGCCTCGTCCTAAACTGTGAAAGTTAAACGTAGGAAAGTCTGGCAGTCACAACTAACCTCAATTTCTATAACCATCTAAAACATGTTTAAGCTCATAAACGCAGCATTACAGATAAAATGAAACTTGGTGCTGCTGGGAATCAAACCCATATCAGGAAAACAACTTAACCAATGAGCTTCCACCTCGTCAAAAAACATATTCAAGTGATCCAAGATTTTAATGTGCGGCTATTGAAAAGTTTAACGGCTAAAAACTATTTGAAAGTCTTTTGGTCTCTGACTTCCCACTTTTGTATCATCTTCCAGACAGCAGAAGTGTGAATAGATTGTGTTGTGAATGTGTACTATCCTTTATAATGCAATGGGCCCTCTCGAGAACTATGGTGTTGTCCCGAACTCTGGTGTTGTCTTGAAGTGCATGCAACCCTAGTCCACAGATGGACTGTGCAGTTTTAATTACCCGCTGGAGAGTTTTCCTTTCCTGAACAGTGTAATTCCCGAACCACACTGTAATCGAGCTGGTGATTACACTGTAGACGTCTCTAGGGATTTTGGTTGACATGCCAAATATCTTCAACCTTCTTGAGAAGTACAGACATTGTTGGGACGTTTTTTTTCCTACTTCAATCTTTTGACTATCTTTCTCTAGTCAGAACTAGAGAGTCAGAACTAACCTCAATTTCTATAACCATCTGAAAAAAACATGCTTTAATCTCATAAACGCAGCATTACAGAGAAGTACAGACATTGTTGGGATTTTCTTAGAAGCTGTTGAGAATCGTGGCACAATGTGAGGTCCTTGCTAATGTTGATTTCCAGAAATGTAAAGGGTTTTTGCCCTCTTCACCTCAGTCCCATTGATGTACTTTAAGCAGTGTTGCACCTTCCTCTTCCTCTCAGGATCAATAACCATCTCCTTGGTCTTATCTACATTTTAGGAGAGACTGTTCCTCTGGCACCAGGCCACAATCCCGCCACATTATTTCTGTAAGTTGTTTCCTCTGCAAACTTTATGATCCTGGTGTTAATCTGGGGGGCCACATAGTCATGTGTGAAGAGTGTGTACAGCAGTAAGCTCAGAACACAATTCTTTTACCAGATGTTTGGTGCCCTATCCTGACTGAGGTCTGTTTGTAAGAAAGTTGAGCACCCAGTTACAAAAAGAGAGTGACAGTCTAAGAGGTGAAGAGCTTTTCTGAGATGTACATGATGTCTGTTGTATGCAGAGCCGTTATCGATGAACAGTAATTTCGCATATGTTTACTTCCCCTTTAAGTGTGTGGGAACTGTGTGAACGGCGGTGTTTACGGCATCACCAGTAGCCGTGTTTTGTCGATATGCAAATTTAAAATGGTCTATGGAGGCTGGGATGGTCCTTTTTATGTGGCACATAACTATCCTTTCAAAGCACTTCATAGCAATAGAGGTAAGTGCGACTGGTCGGTAGCCATTCAGGCAGGTTACAGTATTTTCTTAGGGAAAGGCACAATGGTGGTGGATTTGAAGCATCTGGGCACTAAAGCCTGCACAAGGGAGAGATTGTAGATATCTGTGAGCAGACCACCTAGCTCTGATGAACAAACGCTGCCCATGGGTATTATTTGGGCCTTCCGCTTTTTGTGGGTTTATTTTCATCAGGGCCTTGTGCACCTCTGTTCATGACATGGTGACTGGTGTATCTGGTCTGATCTCTAAGGAAAAGGTCCCATGCGAGCATAAAATTCATACAGTTCATCTGGGAGTAAGATCTCATTTGTTATGGTTCCCAGGCTCATCCACCAATAGTCCATAATGTGCTGAAGGCCTTGCCACATGTGCCGTGGTTCTGCAGTGGTGTAGTACTTCTCTACCCCCCAGCTGTACCATCTCTTTGTCTTCCTAATTTATTTCTGTAGCTTATATTTGGCCTTTTTATATTCTGTCACAAGAGGCAAATGCGATGAAGAGAGCCTGAATCATGGTCCACACCTCACAGTTGATCCAGGGTTTATCTTTGGGATATGTTTTAAAGTGTCTTGTAGGCATTATGTTTTTCTGTGTATGTGCTAATGTAGCTAGTCACAGCTGCATTGTAGTCATCTGGCTCCACAGTAGAATCTTTTCTCATATTAGCCATTTTAAACACATTCCAGTTGGTACTCTTACAGCAGCCCTGAAGAAGAAGCTCAGATTCTTTATTCTATACCTTAACAGTTTCACTTACTTGTTTGAGGAGCTAAGATGTGGTCTGACAGTCTTAGAGGGGTCTTTTATAGAATGTTTTTTCTCCTTGATGAAAACCTCACATATTGGTGATATGTGGGCAGCGCGGTCACATGATTGGCCTCCAGCAGAATGTAAACAGCTAGCAAAAACGCAGCAATTAACTTCCTCGTTAGATAGAAGGGTGTACCCTTCACCATTAAAAATCTAACGTCCCCAGTACAGTGCTTTCCAACAACCCATACATCCCCACACAACCTGTTGTTCAGATAGGCTAACACTGAATCAAATACATTCGAATCACTGAATCAAATGGGTTGTGATGAATTAGATAAGATTAAGATATGAAATCATTGTACAAGCAAATGAATTGGTGACTCCGACTAATGAAATAGTGACTCTGACTCACATGATTTGTCGACACTGAATCAAATTGGGGCAGTGGTGGCTAAAATGGTTAAGGCACTGGGTTGATGATTGGAAGCCCAGGAAGACCCTGGCTCAAGCCCCAGCATTCCACTGTTGGGTCCCTGAACAAGACTGCCCCCCCACCACCAAATGAGCAAACAACACTGAATCAAGTAACTTATAGCATGTCCAATCAAATAAATTGGAAACACCAAATCTAAAACAAACACTTGAATTAATAATTAAAAAACTAGCCTTACCAAGGGCTAAGTTAATGTTAGGAAAAACATGGGCATAAAAAATAAAAGCTAATCACTAGGCTAAACTTTAAGCATAAACTAGCTAAAGGAAAGGTTATTAGACTTAAACAGACTGTATATTGATTTTTACATAAACTACTAAAAAAGTCTGTAATGTAGATCAGTAACCATTTTAGAGCTACAACAGAGATAACAAGCTACTTACGTTGATAGATAAAGCATAGCTGAAGGTTTGGTTTAGTTTGCGATTTCGTTCAGGAGCTTCGAAAGGGTAGTGATCATTGTGGGACTTAATGTGAGAAAGTAGGATTGATTGATTGATTGATTGATTGAGAGAGAGAGAGAAGCGCGCGAGCGCTAAAAATTACTTTTTTTCTTAGCACCCTAAACTACTACTGAACTAAGACAAAGCCAAAAAGAGAAAAACCCAGAAAGAAGTGAAACAAACAACTAAAGAAGGAACTTGAATCTTTTTAAATTGAGACACTGCCCTCTGGTGGCCTGGGGAGGAACTGATCGTAAACCGTATACCATAAACATTGTGATTTTTTACAGTACATAAAAGCTGATATTTGTTAGTAATTTGTCTACTGTAAAGAGAAAAAGTGTTTTTGGAGCAGTTTTATTTAAATCTTCTTCTTGACCCAACCCAGTTGGGACTTAAACTCCCAATCGGCTCCAGAGACTGATGCCTCAGACCACTGAGTCTCAGCTGGACTTTTGTTAATGTGGCTGATGACAGACCGATTAATAATATAGTGAATAAAGTAATACTGAAGTTTACGTAACTTACACTAATAAAAAGGTCTGTCTATTTGCCATCCTGTATTAAATCTATAATAATTAATTATAGATTTACACAAAATTAAACCAGTTGATTTCTTTACTGTTAAACTACAGAAGGTGCTCTTAGAGTCACATGACCTTTCATAGAGTTAGGACCTCAAACCAACCCAGGTGGGACTTGAACCCACAATCTCCAGCTCCGGAGGCTGATGCCTTATCCATTAGGCCACTGGGTCAAGCCATGCTTTGTAAAGCTCCTTGACCAGATCAGACCAGAGCCATTGACATGGTGACAATGAATTAAATAACCTGTGACAGTAAATTAGATACAATTAGGACACTGAATTAAATAAACTGATGAGGCTGAATCAGAGAAATTGGTGACGCTGAATCAGATGGCTCGTCGACACGAAAAATACTTAAACTTTTTTGAAGAAGATTTACACAAAATAAAATTAGTCATGTTCACCACAACTACAGAGGGTGTTTTTGAAGCAGAGCCACCAGACACTTAATAATGTTTTACCAGTTCTGGTCATGTGACATGCCATGGTTGAACTATTACCAATTAGATTTAACTTACTGTTAAAAAGTAATTAGCTTCAGGTTCCTGTGTGTTCACATTATTCCAATCTCAAACAATCTTACCTGGGTACTTGACACTGAATCAAATAAACCGGCGCCAAAAAATTAAATCAATTGGTAACAATAAATCCAATAAATTTTTGACGCTGAATTAAATGCAGGGAGTGGTTTTGGAGCAGAGCCACCAGATCATGCATAGAGTTACAGGCTGCAACAACAATTCAACCCAGGTGGGACTTGAACCCACAATCCCCAACTCCGGAAGCTGATGCCTTATCCATTAGGCCACTGGGTTTCACTTTAGGGAAGATGAAACAGGTGAGACTCAAACCCTAAATCCACACCCTTCAGAAATTTTCTGAACCCAGCCAGACCTTCAGGAACCTAGAAAAAAACTGCATGAGGAAATCTGTTTCAATTGTTTATTAATAAAAATAACAGACACTTGATGATGTTTTACCGTTCCTGGTCATGTGACATGCTATGGCTTACTGAGGCTGAAATGGAAAAAGTAATTAGCTTCAGGTTCCTATGTGTTCACAGTATTCCAATCTCACCGGGTCTGGAATTAGCCCATCTGGCTACTTGACACTAAATCAAATGAACCAGCCCCCAAAATCAAATAAATTAGTAACGCTGAATCAAATGAACTGACAACACTGAATCAAATGAATTGATTTTAAATCACTGACAGGTCCAGGCATTTAGCATGACAAATATTTTATGGGCATCTTCACCGCATTAGCGATTCCTCACATTTTTGATCATTCACACTGTGTCAAACCCACAGCTCCCAAGGCTGATGACTTATCCATTAGGCCACTGGGTCCCTGCAATCTGAACTGGTGTGAGTTCTGCTAGGCAAAGCCATCAGAAAACCCATGAGCAATAAAAATGACAATAGCAATCCCCAGAACAGACTCTTAGCATCAGACAGATGCTGCAGGAATGTCAGGGCCAAAACATCAACGATTATACAATTCAGTGATTGGGAGTTAAGGGTCTGACTCAGGGGCCCAGCATTGTTGATGGGAACTCATCAACTCACAATCCTACAGTAAGCTGTACAACACCTTAACCACTGAGCTACCACCTACCCCACAGACCCCTATCCACTGTCTCTTCTGATAAAGATTACCATTTTAGAGGAGTCATTTAACCCTTAACACGCTAGGACACTGCAAAGAACATCAGAACAACAGACCTCTGCATATGTACAATACAGTTACATTTCTGGCATTTGGCAGACACCCTTATTCAGATGTGTGTGTATCTATAAGGAAAGGAATGCATGTCTTTAAAGCATATGCAAAGACAATAAAGATATACATGTTGTCATGGTAACAGAGCGGAACACTATTGAAATGAACTGAATGGGAGACGACACTGAAAATATGAGAGAGTGTAAACGACAGAAAAGAAAATGAGAAGAAAAGGAATAAGGATTCAGAGAGAAATTGTCCATTCTTTGTAGCACCTTGGCCTTGTATGGACATTTAGTTATCTTGGATTTGAATTACCAGAGAAGAGAAAAGTTCAGTGAGAGACAGACAGAGATTTTAAATCACTGACCGGTCCAGGCATTTAGCATGTGAACAAGCACAGATTTGCCTTCAATTTTGGTCAAAAACTGAGTGAAAATCAAGGCTGAAATCGTCCAGTGTCAACTTTACATAGGGGACCGCTTAATGATCCTGGGAATAAAGCGATTCTACAGAAAATGGTCATGCTTTGTTTGAGAGGTACAGATCTCTTACAGCTCCAAAGGTTGTTCCTAGAGCAGCATTAAATGTCCTTTTGTAATAACATAATCAACTGCTTGACCCAGATGGGACTCGAACCCACAATCCCCAGCACTGGAGGCTAATGCCTCATTCATTAGGCCACTGGGCCTGCCACATGAGGCATCTCTTATCCAGATACATATAAGTAGTTGGTTATGGGACTTAACTATAAATTCAGAGGGTCACCAGACCATGCATAGAGTTTTGGGCTCAAAAACAAAATAACCCAGGTGGGACACAAACCCACAACTCTGGAGGCTGATGCCTTATCCATTAGGCCCGCCATATGAGTAGTTGGTTATGGAACTTACTCATTGGCCCAGTGGCAGCAGCTTGGTGGTGCTAAGAATTGAACCTACAATCTTCTCATCAGCAGTCCAACACCATAATCACTGTATGTATCAGTTTGCCCCAATCAGCAGTGGATACAGAGAGAGAGTTTCAGCAGGGGTAATCTCTAACCCTGATGAAATTCACCTAAACAAATCAAGATCTAGGTGTATCTGAAACATACAGTTGGGTGTGTTGAGGCAAATTTTAGCTAAACTCTGCAGAACACCAGCCCTCCAGGACCTCTTGTGAACAGAAACATGGGTAGCTTAACAACCCTGCATTAGACCACCAAATGTAGCAGATATAACAATCAGTGTAAGGAGCCCAAGTGGACTCGCAAACTACAGCAGTAGTCTTTGAAATATTGTTAGTGGACCCTAAAGAGATTGCTCACTGTAACCCAGTCCACGTAGGACTCAAACCCACAATGGCCATTTTACCTTACCTGGATTTTTGTAGATTGGAAATAAAGATCTAAACCAGGTAAAGTCTAAACCCACAATCCCCAGCCTTTCAAAGATCTTTTGAACAGAGATAGAAAATACTTTAAATCTAAATTTAGATTTATGTTTTCTCCTTTGGTGTCTCTGCCTCTGGTGAAGGATCTCATTAGTCTCATAGTTTGGACCTTTTTTCTGCTGCTCTGCAGGTCAGAAGAACACAACTGCCCTCAAACGGGCCTCCAGAGACGGATCAGAGTGATAACGGTGATAAAGCCTGGCTTCTTTCTCTCTCAAACACACAGTCAGGGGCACTAATTAGATCTCGGTTCCTGCTGCAGATGAACACACTGACACAGGAGCTGTCTGCTGTTTAGTGTATGTGTGTTTGGAAGCTTTAGGAAGTAAAAAAAATGATCTGCTGAGATCTTCAAGTCAGGTAGTTTGCTGTGGATGTGACTCATTTTTCTTATATGTCTGATTTTTTTTAATGAACCAAATGACATCCGCAGAACCTGAAAAAACCTTCCTGAACCAAAAAAAAACATTAATTAAATGCATGTTTTGGAATTCCATCTCTGGACTAGACTGTTTTGTCAGGATCTTCTGAAACTTCTTGATTAGTAGTTTAGAAGAGAACCTTCCAGACTTCTCTATACATTTGTTGCTTAGACACAAATATGTCTCTCAAAACAGTTAGAATTAAACTACTATGGTCGCCATGGAAACCAGGCGGACAGGGACGTCTCAGCTTTGACGTGCCATCTGGTGGGCAAAGCTTTAAATAACCCGGATTTGTAAAAGTGTAGAACAGCGTGCTTTGCTTATTTATCCTCTGATAAATAACAGTGTAAAAGAAAGTGGTTGCTCAGTGGTGACTGGAAGATTGTGGGTTCAATTCCCAACACCCCCAACCGATTTCATCGATAGGCTCCTAGGCAAGGCCCCTAACCCTCGACTTCTCAGTTGAATGAAAAGAAATGAGATAAATGTAAGTTGCCTTTTATAAGGGCGTCTGCCTAATGCATGAAATGTGAAATGTGTGTAAAGTTAGTGTGTAAACTCATAACCTCCTGTTCCTGTCTTGTTCTTCTGAGAAATTAAGCTCGCTATTCCAGCAGATGTTCTCGTCTCTCTGAAGCATTTTTGCATGCACACTGGGATTCAGAGGTCACATTCTGACCCCCCAAGCTTAAAATACTGCTCGTGTATCGTTCCACCGAGACCCACCAGCCTGATGATAAATAAATGTATAAATAATACCAGATGAGATCAGAGCTCTGATCTGCACTCTTTCCTCAGGAGTGTCGATATCTCTGATTTAATACAGTATAATTACATGAGAAAAATTAACTTTTCCTCCTTTGGCAGCCAATCGCATGTAAACAAGATCACCGACGCATCACGCAGAAGCAACATTGCCGTGAAATTATCAATGAAAATATAATGATATAGAATTTTTAGAACCGATGCCGATTATTTGCATGTTGATGTGAGCGACAATTGATATTCACAGCCGATATTTATTGATTGTTTTCCTTTTTGTTTTTGACCCAATTACAACAAAAGTACTGAACTGAACAAATATTTCTAACAGTATCAATCCTGTTACTTTACTCCCTAACAACAAACACAACTAATCAACACTTATAAGTGTAGTTATTAAAGTGTTTTTGTTAAATAAAAGCTTTGATCAAAAAAACAAACAAGGAACAAATAAACAAGAAACAGTCAAAATAAAAAAATTGACTCATCTTTACTCTTGATAAATTGTTGTATCGTCTGTCTTGAAAGAAATTCTCACATATCGGTGGATCCAATATTACAAAACTGATATCTGATATTTTAAAAAGGCTCAAATATCAGGAATAATATCGGTATAATCGGTTATCGATCAATCCATAGTCAGAAGATTTTTTCTCGAATACGTTATCAACGTCTTACGCAACAGTTTTTTTTTTTTTTTTTTAGCATCGATTAGAGTTGCATGTTGTGTTGTTTTGTAGGAACTCTGGATTGCTGTGCTTTGAGTTTTTATAAATTATCCAGATGTCTCTATGCTGATGGTGTGTATTTATCGGTACATACAGCAGATTTTCTCAAAAGTTCCATCTGTTTTACAGTTTCTGCTGTTTCAGTAAGTGCTGAAATGCTAAAATAATGCGGAATGTCGCATTTTAGCACTCATTTAGTTTTGGTGCTTTAGAAAGTAAGCTTGTATATCCACTTTTATTATTATTAACAGTTGTAGATTCAAGATGATTTGATATGATTAGACCAGGGATGCCTAATCTCAGTTCAGGAGGGTCGGGTGTCCTGCAGAGTTTAGCTCCAACTTGGCTCAACACACCTACCTCTAAGTTTCAAGTAAACCTAGCAAGATCTTGATTGGTTGGTTCAGGTGAGTTTGATTAAGGTTGGAGCTAAACTCTGCCATACACCGACCCTCCAGGGCCGAGTTTAGACACCCCTGGATTAGATGAAATAAAAGTCTGATCTAAATAAATTTGTTGTTAAGCATCTGTGGACTTCAGCAACTCGCAGGGTTTTTTCAGTAGAATCTCGTCAACATTTCAAGTTAAGGCTTCGTTTCAGATACTTCCTTTTAAATTTCAGCATTATTAACACTGAGCTATCAGAGAAACCGTTTCAATACCTCAACTCAGCAGCTAATGCCTTATCTATTAGGCCACTGGGCTATAGTCTGAGAGCAGACATAACATTATGAGCACTGATCGGTGTAGACGTGTAGCAAGAGATCGATCAGGGTGCCCACCCTGGCCCCAGTCTACAACTGAAAGTGCCAAGAACTGAATCATGGAACAATGAAAGAAGGTGGCCTGGTTTGATGAATCATGTTTTCTTTTGCATCACGTGGCTTGAATGTCAGTTGTACATGAGTCACTTTCCTTGAGACCAGCCTTGTGTGTCCATGTGGATGTTACTTTGACACGTACCACCTGGTCTCTTTTAGAAAGATAATGTGCCCTGAAACAAAGGTGTTGTGGTGTTGACTTGGCCTACAAATTTCACTTCAATTGAGTATCTGTGGGATGTGCTGGACAACCAAGTCTCATCAATGGAGGCCCCTCTTCCTGCAACTTATAGGACTTAAATAATCCACTGCTAAAATCCTGGTTCCAGATACCACAGCACATTCTCAGGGGTCCAGTGCCTCAATGGTCACGGCTGGGGACCAATACCGCATTTGGCAGATGGTCATAATGTTATGCCGTTTTGGTGTAAATAGTAAACAGTGCTATACTGTATATGGGGTGTAAGAGTGTATATATTTAATTGAGATGGAGAATGATTTAAAGAGAGTAGATGGAATGCACACTATGTACACACATGCACACTATATATACTCGTACACATGTTGAACTGCTTCGTCTAGTAAATTGTCGTGGAGAATGCTGACATGTCATAAATTGGACCATCATGGAGGGAAACTCTGCCTTATTGCCTTAGAGCATTGTTTAGGGTTCATTAGCCGTGCTGTTGTTTTTTTTTTGGTTTGTTCTGTAAGTGGGTCATGGTCATGTTTAGAGCTGAAGCTAAAAATACTCCGGATCTTTATCACTCCCTGAAGAAACATCAACAAAATCAGATCAGCAGGTTTTCTTATTGTTTTTTGTAGGGATTAGTTTTGGTGCCCATGCACTTTGGTGGCCCACAGGGATCTGTTCCTCAAGTAGTAAAATTGTGTAATGGGTGTGGTAGGAGTTCCAATGTCATTATCTTTCCTAGGTCCCAAAATTGCTAGCGGTGCCCCTGGCTCTGAATGCATGTTTGCTCTATGATACATTATTCATGGCTCTATTTGCTCCTGTTATTCTTCAGTTCGGTTTTGTTCTTCAGATTATGTATAACTTATAAACGAGTTAATCGTGGTGGCCATTTTAATTTTGTGTAGATCTTGCCTTGTTTTAGCACAGGCTTTACAAATTACATTCTCAGCAGAGCCTCTGCCACATTTATTACCTTTTAAGATGAGTCCATAATTTTGTGTCAACTGCAATTTAATAATGGTTTTAATAAAGTAGGTTGGGGTACAGTCGTCGCACCGGAGTCGCTGTAGGTTGTTGTGAATACAGTGGTTCTCTATTTGTATCTTTTTTTCAGCTTTTGCACCCTTAATGGCTCTTTTAAGGTTCAGCTCTGGCTGTACTATAGAAGGATTTTTGTGTTTGAAACTGAAGGCAGCACTGCAGGCTTTTAGTAGGGTCTTGACCTTGTCAGCCACCAAAGGCTTCTGGTTGGAGTAAATTTGGACAGTGGCATTGTCTTTACAGTTCTTAATGTAGCTGAGTGCTGTTAATGTGTACTTCTCTAAATCCTGGTTCTTGAAGACGTCCCAGTTGATCATCTCAAAACAGTCTTGAAGCTGAGAAGTGTCTCCTTCTGGCCATGTGGTCTGAATGACCCATGTTGGGCAGTGGGGTTGATCTGTAGTGTCTCTTGATGTTTGAGTAGTTTGAAATCCCCCGCTGGGATATGGAAGGCATCAGGGGAGGTAGTGTGATGTAAGTTAATGGCATGTGGCAGAAAGCCTTGAGCTGTGCATTTCTTTATCTCGATCGATCTTCTTCTTTTCCTTATTTACCTAAAAAGCCTCCGCACCTCACACTCACCTCGTATCTCAAACTGCCTCACTGCCTTCTGTCAAAAAACCTTCTGTCTGTATGTGAAAGTTTAAACATCTGTCATACAGGTTTACAGCATGCTGAGCTCTTTATGTGTGTGTGCTTTTTTATACCTGTATGACAGTGCTATACATCTTCTTTACACACATACACACACACAGCCAGATTTATGAGCCCACACACACGAGTCGACATGTTGGCCTGCTATGGTTTCATCGTTCTTTTAGGTGTAGGATGGAATTCACATTTACATCTATATGCTAAGCAGTTAAGGATTAAGAGCCTTTCTCAGGGGCCCAGTGTGGCATCTTATATAATTATAATTAAATATATTAACAAATAAAACAGCTATGAGCTGGCATAACTAACCGGAAAGTAATCATAGAAATCTATAGTAGTTTCAGTTACTAGTGTTAAATATAACACCGCAGAACTAGAATCAAACAAATAAATAGTGAATTAGCATCATAGTAAAGTGCTGTCAACAACTAGGATTAAGCAGTAGTATTGAGCGGTTAACTAACATTGGGACAGGTTTACTAGCATTACTGTAAAGTGCCATGAACATTAAGTATTCCATATTAAACAGTTAAAATGACCAACTTTAAACAGACATACATGACAACAAATTCATTTACTATATACATTTATAATAATAGTTAAAAGCCTCAAACTAGCATTAAACAGATTAGCCACTAATCATTGCTAGCTTTTTAATTTTGTTAAAATATGTTACAGAGAAGCTAGCATATAGCAGTGTGATCCACTAAACAGTGTTACAGGGATCAGCTACTGTATAAACTAGTTTAATAGCTAACGAGTTAAATCAATTCAAGTTTCAGTCAAACAGCTCAAAGGCGACAGCGTAAAAAGTCAGCCATGATATTGATCGCTGGTGCTAACGTGTGTGTGTGTGTGTGTAGTGCTCGGCAGTGAGCAGGTCGGCATGAAGACACAGACACCCTCGAGGCACTGTGTGGTATCATCCAGATATCAGATTAAAACTGTTTTGTTTGGAATATGATTTAAGCACCAGGCTAAACACACTGATTAGCATTACAGCAAACAGACTAACACCAAAAACAAAGAAAAACAAGCTAACTTATATGCAAAAACTGCAACCAGGCTAACGACTAATCTTACTGATGTGAGTGCTGTGTGTGTGTAAGAGAGAGAGAGAGAGACAGAAGTAAGTAGAACTAAAGCAAGTAAAGCAATGGATGAAGAGATAGTGTGTACTACTGAGCCATAGTGTGAGCTGCAGCGCCCCCTGCTGGACACACACAGAAATATTTACATTTGCAGCATTCAGAGGGACTCTTATATCTTTTATACAAATGAGCAATTGGGGGTTAAGGGCCTTACTTAGGGACCGACAGTGGTGGCTTGGTGGTGCTGTTATCAGTCCAACACCTTAACCACTAAGCCACCACTTATATATGCATTAGACTGAAATAATTCTAATAACCCTTTCAGATAAAAAAAAATCCCTCTGTTTATTTAGCTGTCCATCCCTTCATACACAAACACAGATTAAAGATGTTCGAATTATTAACACTCGTGAGTTCGTGTTGGGTTTCCATGGTGATTTCTCATCTCATACACATGACAACTGAGACCCTGAGTGAGTGGCTGTGATTGGCTGAAACTGGAGGCCTATTTTTAAACAAGAAGCAGGTGGATATTAATGACAGTAGCAGTGAGGATGCTAAAGTGTGTGTGGGGGGTGCACTTCCTGTTGTCACTTACCTCCCTGAGGCTAGAAACAGGCGATCCCCTGAAATAGTAGTTCAGGGGGTTAGGGTGAAGTGGTAGTTAAGGGGTTAAGGTAAAGTTAAGGGTTAAGGGGAAGTGGTGGCTCATGGTAAGGTGTTGAACTGCCAACCCGAAGATTGTGGATTCGATTCCCAACTTCACCAAGCCACCACTGCTGGGCCCCTGAGCAAGACCCTTGTAATGTAAGTCGCTCTGGTCTGCCAAATGCTGTAAATGTAAAGCGGTAGTTCAGGGGTTAAGGTGAAATGATAGTTAAGGTAGAGTGTATCTCATTGTTTAGGGTAAAGTGGTAGTTCAGAGGTTAAGGTGAAGTGGTAGGTCAGGAGTTATGGTAAAGTGATAGTTCAGGGTTTAAGGTGAAGTGGTAGTTCAGGAATTAATTTGAAGTATAGCTTATTGGTTAAGGTAAAGTGGTAGTTCAGGGGTTACTTGAAACGTAGTTCAGAGTTTAAGGTGAAGTGGTAGTTTAGAAGCTAAGTTAAAGTGTAGCTCATTGGTTAAAGTAAAGTGGTGGTTCAGGGGTTACTTGAAGTGGTAGTTCAGGGGTTACAGTGAAATGGTAGTTCAGGAGTTACTGGAAATGGTAGTTCAGGAGTTAATTTGAAAGTGGTAGTTCAGGAGTTAAGGTGAAGTGGTAGCTTAGCTGCTCTGTCACATAAAACACTTGATTATTGTACTTTGCTCCAGGTTTTATGACTGTCTCATATAATCCCTCCATTCTAATTAAATCTGTTTATCCGAGTGGTTGAACAGCTTCAGTTGTTCAGCTCGTTACTTTAACTTAACTATCTAATCACTGGTTATCTTCATCTATTCTTCATCTGTTCCTCAGCGGTGATCCTTCCTGATGGAGCTGCTGAGAAGCTGGGTGTAGGAGATGAAGCAGGCAGTGATGAGGATCTTTATGAGGAGCTCCGAACTTCTGGACATCGTTTCCCTCATACAGGAGGAGCAGGAGAACAGCTGGCCATAAACGAGGTAAGAGACACAAAAATTAACGAAGATCTGTGTCCAGGGAAACATAGACACACTTTTGGGATGAAAACTGTGATCCATCCAGGACGTTCAGAAGAAAAGTAAACTCGCGTTTATGGAAATGTATCGTGTGTGTTGTTAATGATAGACCAGGAAGTGGTTGCCAAAGTTTGCAAAAGTAAACCGGTTTATTAATCCAATCAGCAGTCAAATACAAAACAGGGGGGGACATGGTAGCAGTGGAAGCAGCAGCTCAGCATCTCGTTTGGACTGCTAATTGGAAAATCATAGGTTCAAATCCCAGCACCACTACACTGGCACCACTGGGCCCCTGAGCGTGGCCCTTAAAACCAAACTACTTAGTGTGATAAAATAAATAGATTAACATGATTTGATCCAAATGCCAATAAACTGATTAGTAAAGAATCAAATGCAAGAAGTTCTTAAAGGTTTTCCATCACCATTTTAAAAGATGATGATGTGTGTGTGTGTGTGTGTGTGTGTGTGTGTGTGTGTGTGTGTGTGTGTGTGTGTAAATGTGATGCTTTTAAATAGTTAAGCACTGATCTATTGTGTTATATAATCTGTAAAATAGGATTTGGTAAGAGGGATGAGAATTTATTCGGTCTGATTTCCTGGAAATGTGTCTTCTAAAACAAAAACGGCCTCAGCCTCCAAACATCAGATTATGTGTGTGTGTGTATGTGTGTGCTGTATAGTATTGTATAGATTCAGTGTTAATGGTATACTTTAATAAACACCTCTGACAGCTTTTATATATTATTAAGAACTGCAAGAGTGAGCGAGCGAGAGAGAGTAAGAGAGAGAGTAAGAGAGAGCTAGATTAAGACAGTGAGGGAGTGAGAGAGAGAGAGAGAGAGATGATCCATCTAATAAGCCATCAGCTCCATCTTCTCGGCTCCTCCTCTTCTACCCCTTCACCACGGTTGCTAAGCGCTGCCTCAACCATTCCGGTTTCCAGGATACGATGAAGAACCGGGCTCTCTGATTGGTCCGATGAAAGGGGACAGGCAAAAAAGGCTGCAAGAGAATAGAGTGATGCTGCGAGCGTGATGGACGAGCATTCCGACAGAGATCTGGACGCAGTCAAGCTCCGTCATCAACGTGTGTGTTTACTTAGAGAGGAAAACACAGCCAAGGAGGAAAACTGCCATCGTCCTGTTGTGTGTGTGTGAGGAAGAGAGAGAGAAAAAGAGGGAGAAAGAGGAGGATGGAGGAGAAGGCCTGAGCTTTAAAATATGAACAGCCAAATCGATGAGATCGTCATGGTGAGATTCGGATTCTCCTGACGTCTCAGCTGGAAGACAAGACGGAGGAAAGGACAAAGAAGAGACGAGGATCTGAGGACTGGGGTTTAAATATATAGACAGCAGGAAAGCTGGACAGATAGTGGGGGTGCTCATGGCTCGTAGCTGGGTGAGGAGCGTAAGGCCGCGGCCAGGCCTCCTCCACACACTCTTCCGCTGCAACATGGAGCCCGAGACGCAGCGTGTGGTTGTCTTTCTCATCATGATGTTCCTCATTGTTATCAACGTGGTGCTTGTGTTTCTGCTCGCCTTCCAGTAGAGGAGCAGGGGGACTAAGGGAGGGAGTGGGGGGCGCTCAGGACAGCTGTTTTTCTCATGGGCTTCTGGTACAACTGGAGAATAAAAAGCCAGGTAAAAATTAACAACTTTTACAACATGTTTCTTTAAAGCATCTCTCTGTTTTATTTATTCATTCCATTTTTTATTTTTAGCATGTTAACATGAGCAGTGCTGCAGTGAGCTTTATTTTTATGAAGTAGATAGATAGATAGATAGATAGATAGATAGATAGACAGACAGATCATTTAATAATCAATTATTAATAATTAGCAGACAACCAGGAAAGTTTTATAAAAGTAAATACTATATTGTTGATTAATTATTTAGGGTTAAATAACTAATTAAAAACTATTATTTCTATTAGTTTATTATTATTATAATTATTATACCAACAAATAATGTAATCTTTTATTTAAAATATCTTTCGATACAAAATCAATCAAAATTCAATATCAAAGCTCAGCCACTAAAGTTAATAACATAAAAATATAGCAACTATTTTTGTAATAACATAATAATTACAATGTGTTGTTATTACAGGAAATTGCAGTATTCTGAATTTATTGTATTTACTTAAATATGTTTTAGTTCAAAATGTCACAATGTTATTGCTTATCGTGGTAATTGTATAGTAATAATACTGTAATAACAACATTTGTTTTACAGAGCGCTATTACTTTTATCCTAATTAAACGGCTACACTCATTTGTGCTAATTAAAGGATTAAATTTGTAACTATAGAGATATTACAACATCTGTAGCAGTGTAATCTGCATGAACATCATAGAAATTCATCAACATTCATACCTGTGAATTTGTTTTTTTTTTAAATTGCAGAAATTCTGGAAATGAACTTACACAAAGAAATTCTGCTACTGTTCCTAAAGGTGGATTACATGTGTTTGTATAGGATTAATAAATATGATTTATGTCCCACAGGATGTGAGGTCAAATCCTCTGATTCCCAGAAACCAGGTTTTGCTATAAACGTTAAAATCATGTTAAGCTTTGATTGCTCAGCTTCCGGCTCAGATTCCATTTCCGATGAAAGCATCCAGCCAATGAATAAACCCGATTAGTGAGATTTAAGTTGATGTATAGTGTTACGATGTATTGTGCATTATAAATATACACTTTTGCTGATGCTGTCAGTTTATACAGCATGATAAACGATCTCCACACTGCTGCAGCGCCAACGTTCCAGATGTTTCTCATGATCTGCATGTGTAATCACCATTATGCCCAAGTTATCTTTTATTTCTCTCTG
Source organism: Bagarius yarrelli (assembly GCA_005784505.1). Taxonomy (NCBI): domain Eukaryota; kingdom Metazoa; phylum Chordata; class Actinopteri; order Siluriformes; family Sisoridae; genus Bagarius; species Bagarius yarrelli. Next base: position 904,603 of record VCAZ01000120.1, read on the forward strand.
AGCAAAGCGAAGCCTAAGGATGATAAAACTCATATGGTTTAAACTTGAAATTTTGTTTTTGACCATCTTGACTTAAGAGGACTTGAACCAGGACCAGTTCTTGCCAACCATAAAAGGATGGGCAGACAGATATCCCAGGTGGGCAGTTTTTGGGGGTGGGGTTGAGGAGATAGATACTCTCTAAAATTCAACTAAATAAATGATAAAATAGCAAAATTATTGTGGTACTAATAAAATTATTCGGGTTTTGTTAAGAAGACTTTATATTAAGTCAAATTAAACACAAATAAGTTTTTTAAATGTTAAATAAAGGATTATTTTCAGGGATTTCTACACCCTTTCTTTAAACTTCAGAGCCCGTCTCAGACTGCTTTTATCAAATCACAAACTATACAAAAAAAATACAAACGTATTCGTATACCATGGTCTCTACCAGATTTTGATTGAAAAGGTAACTGTATATATTGTACATGGCAATGTGTTTTGAGAAATAAAAACTTTCCACTGTCTTTGCTCATATTTATGTGACCGCAAAGGCTTAACTTACACTTGTCTGTGCAGAAAGGGCAGGGATACAGGAAGTGGATTTGGTCTTCTTCTTTTCCTTTTGGCTGTTCCCTTTTAGGGGTCACCACAGCGAATCATCTGTCTCCACCTACCCCTATTCTCTACACCCTCTTCACTCACACCCACTGACTTCATGTCCTCATTTATTGCATCCATATACCTTCTCTTTGTTCATCTTCTTTGCCTTCTGCCTGGTAGCTTCATTTCCAACATCCTCCTACCAATATATTCACTATTCCTCCTCTGTACATGTCCAAACCACCTAAATCTGGCTTCTCTGACTTTCTCCCCAAAACATCTAACATGAGCCGTCCCCCCTGATGAACTCGTTCTAAATCCTGTCCAACCTCGTCTATCCCAAAGAAAACCTCAACATCTTCAGCTCTGTTAATTTCAGCTCTGCCTGTCTCTGCCTCAGCGCCACTGTCTCTAAACCATACATCATAACTGGTCTCACCACTGTCTCTAAACCGTACAGCATAGCTGTCTCACCACTGTCTCTAAACCACACCTCATAGCTGGTCTCACCACTGTCTCTAAACCATACATCATAGCTGGTTTCACCACTGTCTCTAAACCATACATCATAGCTGGTTTCACCACTGTCTCTAAACCATACATCATAGCTGGTTTCACCACTGTATGTACACCTTCCCTAAGCTAATATTCTCCTGTCACACATCACCCCTGACACATTTCTCCACCTATTCCAACCTGCCTGTACTCGCTTCTTTACCTCTTTTACACACTCTCCATTGCTCTGGACTGTCGACCCCGAGTACTTAAACTTCTGTACCTTTTTACCTCTTCACCATATAATCTCACTGTTCCACTTCCCTCTCTTTCATTTAAACACATGTAATCTATTTTGCTACGACTGACTTTTATAGGAAGTGGATTTGGTGTTATATAAAAAAACAGCATGTGAATTTCTGTGATGCTGTTGTGAGACAAGATTACACAGGACCCATGTCGCTTAGCAACAAAGCTCTTTCTTTAATGATAGATGGATTATCTCCCTCCGTTCTATTTCTATCTTCCTTCCATTAATGTACAGGGTACACAGAGCAGAGTGACTACTGTATCATAAGTATATGTACACATGATGTCTGTAGTAATTTGATGGTTTTGGTTCTTGAATAGCGATTTTATAATCAACTTTGGTGTGGGAACCATATCTCCCACTATGTCCTCCCACTAATCCATGACTATAATTATTTAAATTGACAATAAAGCTCTCCTGCCTGGAAGCATCTACCTACCTGTGTTTCTCTATCGTGCAGCTGATCAGCGATGGCAGCGTGGTGTATGCCGAGGCTTTATGGGATCATGTCACCATGGACGACCAGGAACTCGGCTTCAAGGCTGGAGATGTCATCGAAGTAGTGGACGCCACTAACAAGGAGTGGTGGTGGGGGCGCATCCTGGACAGCGAGGGCTGGTTTCCAGCCAGCTTTGTCAGGGTGAGGAGTTCACCCTTGTGTTCTGTTTCCGACCGTATTCCGTGTTGTAAATTATTTTCACACAATTTCTGTCACTTGTTTCTCAAATGTATTAAATCTGTCTTTTCTCAGTTGAGGGTAAACCAGGATGAGCCGATAGAGGATTACCTTGCACAGCTGGAGGAGGCTCAGGAAGAGCAGAGCTCTGGTATTGGGCTGCTCCTCCGGCCTGGACTTCCCTGCAAAGAGCAGATGAGGACCAACGTCATCAACGAGATCATGAGCACTGAGAGGGATTATATCAAACACCTGAAGGACATCTGTGAGGTCAGATTAACCATTGAGATCAGGAATTTGTTGAGCAAATTAAGTAAAATTAGCTTCACAAAACAATTAATTAATCTCCGCCATTTACATCAACTGTAGGCTGCTATTGCTAGGTCCCTGTCCCAGACCCTTAAGTGCTTCTCAAGATCCTTAAGTTACACCTCAAGTTCTCAGATGGTTAAAAAATATGCAATAAATGTACAGTAGGCTGTACTGGATAAAGATCTTTGCCAAATGGCAAAAATGTAAAAAGTTAATTCAACAACATAGAGGGCAGTCTCTTATCCAGAGTGTTTTGGGAAATGGTAGCTCTGCTGATGGGTTAAAGTTCCTGGACCACCAAGCGGATACTTTTGGGCCCCTGAGCAAGTCTTCTAACCCCTTAACTGCTCAAATACATAAAGAATTAGATAAATGTAAGTCATCTTGAGGTTTTCTTTGGGAGTGACGAGGTTGGAGAAGATTAGGAACGGGTTCATCTGGGGTACGGCTCATGTTAGAGGTTTTGGGGAAAAAGTCAGGAAAGCCAGCTTAAGGTGGTTTGGACATGTACAGAGGAGGGATAGCAAATATATTGGTAGGAGGATGTTAGAAATAAAGCTGTGATGCAAAAGGCAAAGAGGAAGAGCAGAGAGGAGGTATATGGATGCGATAAACGAGGACATGAAGTCAGTGGGTGTGAGTGAAGACTATGTAGAGAATAGGGGTAGGTGGAGACAGATGATTCGCTGTGGCAACCCCTAAAAGGGAACAGCCGAAAGGAAAAGAAGAAGAAGTCACTATCGATAGAGTATGAGATGATTCTTTAACATTGCTCACTGTTAACAGAAGAGACCGTAGAGACTTTCATTTTGATATTTTGGTCTGTTCACATGGACTTTGCTGAACCCATCAGACCCCAGTGGTCCACTGTAATGACCTGTGTTTGGCCCTTTGTGCTCTCTGCAGGGTTACATCAAACAGTGCCGGAAGCGCATGGACATGTTCACAGAAGAGCAGCTGTGCACCATCTTTGGGAACATCGAGGACCTCTACCGATTTCAGAAGAAGTTTCTTAAATGTCTAGAGAAAAGGTTCAACAAGGACGAACCTCACCTCAGCGAAATTGGCTCCTGCTTTTTAGAGCATGTACGTTTTGTGAGAATGTCAGATAAAATTAGAGCAAATAAATTAGAGCAATAAAGCCTATTTGCCAGTGAGACCTTCAAGAAGTTATTGACATCACCATGGCAACCACAGCAAATTATAACAATCAGAAATGCCACACTTTTTCCACATTCGCTTCCATGATCTAGTGTATTGTCTTTGATCTTAATGATCAAAGCTTATGATACATGGTGTATTTTTTAGTTTACAGATGGGATCTTATATTTGATATTCTTTGATCTGTGATAAGATATAACCTGTTTTTTGATGTTTCAATCTTCTTAATCATTGATGTACCTTATTTCTGATCTCCCTGATCAGCATTGGAATCTTTATGGTCCAATGAGGTCACTTTAAATCCTTTGATGATGGCAATTTATGTTAAATTTCTTTACTGCTTGAGAATTGGTGGCACGTGAATTGTGGCACGTGAACCCTGATTTCTTACTTGTGATCACATGGATTCATAAAGTCATAGGATCAGAAGATTACAGATCCCATTTAAGCGCCAATGTTCCTCATCACTGAAATTACTGTCTTTCTAATCCTTATTTATCTTTATTGTCATATTATCGTTGTGGTTCTCTAGCAAACGGATTTCCAGATCTACTCCGAGTACTGTAACAACCACCCCAACGCCTGTGTTCAGCTCTCCAAGCTTATGAAGCTCAACAAGTACGTGTTCTTCTTCGAGGCTTGCCGTCTGCTGCAGAAGATGATCGACATTTCTCTGGATGGCTTTCTCCTCACCCCTGTCCAAAAGATCTGCAAGTATCCGCTGCAGCTGGCCGAATTACTGAAGTACACCAACCCCCAGCACAGGTACTCCATGGTGATCAGCATCTCCATCATTCAGGATATTTCTCTCAGTAAACGTATAGAACAGGTTATAATAAGAAGAAACTTTTCTTAGGGACTACAAAGACGTAGAAGCGGCTTTAAACGGGATGAAGAACGTGGCCAGGCTTATAAACGAGAGGAAACGACGTCTGGAGAATGTGGATAAGATCGCTCAGTGGCAGAGCTCCATAGAGGACTGGGAGGTGACCAAACAATGATATATTATTAATTAATAATTTATTTACGTTTTTAAAACTTTGTTTAAAAATTGATTCGGGGGAGGGGCTTCGTGTTCACTGTTTACCTAAATGCTAAGCTAGTTAGCTCCATAACTTAAACTTTAACTTCAGTCTCATGAACAAAATCACCATTGCCATAGTAACACTTTAAAATATAAAACTACAAACAGCAAACAGGAAATTTGTATTTGTAGTTAAAAGCGGATTATTATCCTAGCATGTCCTTAAAATATCACTTAACAAATAACAAGATTAAAATCATTCAAAACATCAGAAATTTTCCCTCTATAACAGTTACAATAATTACCGTTATGTTGTGGAACATCTGGGTTAATAAGCACCATCTGACCAATCAAAATCCAGATAAAAAACAGCTTGTTCTCATGCCCAAGACTGGACCGGTTGCTATAGAAACATTAGAACGAGTGTCTTTTAATTCATCAAATATTGACAGCTGAACTACAGTTCAAGTATTTATCAAAACCTCTTGACCAATCAGAACCCAGAATTCAGAGCACTGAACGTTAATGTGACTGTCTTTTCTCTTCTCTTCTCTTTTCTTTTCTCTTCTCTTCTCTTCTCTTCTCTTCTCTTCTCTTCTCTTCTCTTCTCTCGCCATACTTTTTCCTTCTTTTCTCCTCTGTTCTCCTTTCTTCTCTTCTCTCGTCTTCTTTTTTCTTTGGTCATTGTCACAAAACAGCTGTACAAAATCAAGAAATCAATTTGTACCTTATGAGCAAACCGGGGCCAATGGTGGCAAGGAAAAACTCCCTCAGACGGAATAGGAAGAAACCTTGGAAGGACCATTTACTGTTATGTTCTGGAACCTGGATGGTGATTAACACCACCTGAGCAATGAGAATCCACAATAATGCTTTTGCATAAATTCAATGCTTTGTATAAACAGAAAGAGAGAGTAGTTAAGGTTGCAAACTGCTGTTCAGATGGTTATAAGTTTATAAGCAAGACCCCCAACCCCTCAACTGCTCATCTGTGTAAATAAGATAAATGTAAGTCGTTCTGTATCTAGTGCATCTGTTAATGCTGTGAATGTGTATGTGTATGTCAGGGTGAAGACATCCTCAGCAGAAGTTCAGACCTGATCTACTCCGGAGAACTCACAAAGATCTCAACACCTCATGCTAAGAGCCATCAGCGCATGTTTTTCCTCTTTAATCACCAGATGGTCTACTGTAAAAAGGTGAGAGCTCTAAACAGACATCCTGCTGGATAAAACCTTCCTTTCATCTCCATGTTACAGTCATTTTAAGATCTTATACGCTGCTCAGAATCTCCAGCTTACAATTCTGTTTCAAATCGACGTTTGTAGTCATCATCCATAAACACAATTTCCGCTGTCACCCAGATGAGGATAGGTTTCACCCTAAATCAGGTTTCTCTCATTTCTAACATTATCTCAGGGGGTTATTTAGGAGGTATGGGGAAGTAGTAGCTCAGTGACCTGCTGATTGGAGGATTATGTGTTCATTTCCCAGCAACACCAATTTGCCACTGCTGGCCAGGACACTGTATATTATATATATGCTTTCTATGCTAGCATAAAATATCTGTCCTGCTAGCCAGGATGGCAGAGACATCTCCTCTAGGGCATGGGTTTAAATCCTTTGACTGTTTTTCTTTGAATCTGCTTGGTGAAAAGAAATATATGTAGTCCTGTAGGAAGTGCTAGTTCATTTCGTAAGATGTTGGACTGCTGATCAAAAAGTCATAAGTTTTAGGTCCAGGACCACCAAGCTGCCACTGCTGAGCCCCTGAGAAAGGCTCTGGTTAAGAGCGTCTGCTAAATACCAGAAATGTAAATTGAATTTTATTATGAATCCAAGATTTATAACATTGTGCACACTAGTGATATCTGGTGGTCCAACAGTGAAGCTAATAATTCAATCAGTCTGAGGTGGGCTAGCGTTTGCTGCATGTATACATTCCGGTGTGTTCCAGTGCTTTGAAAAGTTTTTTTTAAAACACATTTATGTAACATTTGGAGAAATAAACGTGTCTGCTTCTGTTTTCTTTGTTGGTGCTGTTTCAGGATTTACTGCGCAGGGACATCTTGTACTACAAAGGCCGAATGGACATGGATCAGATGGAGGTGCTGGATGTGGAGGACGGAAGGGACAGGGAGCTAAACGTGAGTGTGAAGAACGCGGTGAAGCTCCGCTCGCTCGGCGGAGACGAGGTTCATCTCCTGTGCGCTAAAAAACCTGAACAGAAAGAGCGCTGGCTCCGTGCCTTCAAGGACGAGAGGGAGCAGGTGCACCACGACCGGGAAACAGGTGAGAACATTTCCACATCACAGAGACTTCTGTTTCACAGACTGATGTTCTATTGCACCAAACTGAGCGGTTCCTACAGAAACATTAGAACAAGTGGTTTTTAATTGAATGACAGCTGAACTACAGCTGTGTTTGTGTTAAAATATTCATCAAAACCTCCTGACCGAACAGTTCTCTTCTCTTCTCTTCTCTTCTCTTCTCTTCTCTTCTCTTCTCTTCTCTTCTCTTCTCTTCTCTTCTCTTCTCTTTCTCCCCTTCTCTTCTCTCCCTCTTCTTCTCTCTTCTCTTCTCTTCTCTTCTCTTCTCTTCTCTTCTCTTCTCTTCTCTCCAGGTTTTTCTATTACTGATGTGCAGAAGAAACAGGCGATGCTTAACGCCTGTAAAAGTTATCCAGCTGGCAAACCAAAAGGTCTGTTAAACTTTATAATTTTAAAATTTAAATTCTAAATAAAAATCCTTGCTCCATTCGATGTTCCACTTAAAAAGCAACACCAGATGATGCAATATGGAGGAGTAATTGACTATAGGGAACATCTAAAGTTGCATACTTGTACACTTCACTGTTCTATGATGAATTAATCGTGTTATGTAGCTAGACTTATGTAGTAAAAGGGGCGGGGCTTCCGGACACTGACAGTGACCCTGATATCATCCACTGAAAAACGGCTTTTAATTTTGATTATTTTAAAACATTAATAAGATGATACGCCGTGTTGATTGTGTGGGACATTATTTTGGACACAGCTTTAATTTAACTATAACGAACAATGTTTTTATCCTGAAGTATTTAAAGTTTCTTTAAACACTTGTATAGTCGGCGCTTTTGTAAATTTGGATTATGGCGAGTCGTCTCTCACGTGGGATCATGGGATAAAGTGTCCATAAAATGTTTACCTCAGAATCCAGTTCTGTGACGGAGCTCGTAACTCAAATTAATTGTATGTCAAATAAATTTTTCCCATTAAAAGTAATTGAAATGCCATTAATTTGTTCCGGGTCCCCAAAAAACACTGCAGTTTTTTTTATTATATGTTTTTAAATAAAAAAAATAAACTTAACGATAAATAACAAATATTGTATAAAAACAATACAATAGGATGTACTGTAATAAACTGGTTTTATTAAGTATAATGTAAACAGCATTTACCTTGGAGATCAGACGACTCCACATGCTAATGCACTATCTATCGAGTGAGACAATGGATGCTGGTCGGATGTTACAGCGTTCACTGTAGTGTTCGCTATGCTAACTAGCGGTTGGATGTCTGAAGCTGCCTTGTAACCGGAATATTAGCAACTTAAAGCAAAAAAATGGCAGAGAGACGACTCGTATAACGAAAAACTCGTAAGCTGGGACACTAGTAAGTCAAAATACCGCTGTATATGTATTCAGACATACTACACAGCTCACACACTTAATTTCACACCATATAAAAAAAGTCAAAGTATGTGATTAGCTATGATAAGCTTTACTAGCTATCTTCAAGCAGGAAGAATTAATTGATTTATTTCCTTTTATTGCTGAGCTTGTGTGTTTTTTTCTTTTTAGCCGTGAACAGGCCATATTATGACCTCCTGCTGCGGCAGAAACACCCCACTCTCCCCACCAGCCTTCCGCAGCAGCAGGTCTTCATGCTGGCTGAGCCGAAACGCAAAAGCTCCAACTTCTGGCACAACATCGGCCGATTAACACCTTTCAAGAAGTGAACCAGAAGAAGAGTCCCAGAAAAAGAGAGAAAGAAAGAGAGAAAGAGAGTGAAGCTCTCAGCTTGTGCCTAAACCTTATTCTTTGATCCTAATTTTATTATTATTATTATTATTATTGTATTCCATGGCCATGGTTGCCCTGGTTACAGACGCTCCACAGATTTGTTGTAAATATGTTTGACAAAGCACTTTATTACGGTGGTTAAATCAGACTTGGCGGCTGGCTCCCCGGGACGGCCTGGATACCTGTTTCTTTTTTTGGGGGGAGGGTTCCATCTCCTGAAGCTTTGATTAACCTCTGTACACACTAATATCTCTAACTCATGGTGTTTCTTATTCCTTTCATGTCGATTGTACACAGCGCCCGATGAGTTCGCTTTTATATTTAAGTTTGTTCCTTATCACCTGGAAAGTAAATGAGTTTCCTGATCTGTCAGTGTTTCAAATTTTGATTGCTGTTGATTTATCGCGATGCTTTACAATTAAAACACGATTCACCTAAAAATTGATTAAGGGTTTCGGCAATGTCAATCAATTTAATTCATTCATTTATATCTTCTATAGGCGCTTATTCCCTAATTTGGGGTCACAGGGATCTGCTGGAGTCTATCCCAGCCGTCTCTGAAAGGGGGAAAGGCAAGAGGGGGACACCCTAAAAAGGTCACCAGTCCATCACAGGGCCACACACACTCCTATGGGCCATTTAGAATCATGAATGATCAATCTAACATACATGTTTTTGGACTGTGGGAGGAAACCGGAGAACCCGGAGTAAACACACACAAACACAGGGAGAACAAGCTCCACGCAGAAAGATCCCTAAACTGGAAATCGAACCTGGGACCTTCTTACTGTGAGGAAACAGTGCCGTAACCGTTTTGTGCTTTTAACAGTGGACATTGTCTTAAAGCAGCTTTCCACAGAATGCAGTAACAGTGAAAAGTGTAAGTTTGTCCTTAATGAAGAAGCCAGTGGCGACTGTGGCAATAAAAAAACTCCCTGAGATGAAGTAGGAAGAAACCTTGAAAGGAACCAGACTCAATAGGGAACCTGTCCTCATCTGGGGGACACTGCATGTTATTGTTCATTACAGCATATTGCAATGATCAAATGTAATGTAAACTGTAGGTTTGGGTCAGTGGAGCAGAGTGAATTCCAGTCTCTTATCGAAACTCCTCGAAATCAAGGAAAATTTATCGATAAAGTTGACTAATTGTCGAAGTGTAAGTGTCTAACTTTTCTTACAAACTTTTCTCATGTAAATACTTACATACTCCTTTTCATCCATCAGAAGACGTACCACCGCCTGTCTTGGGCTTCGAACCGTCTTTCTTCCTTGAGGTCAATGATGTCCATTACAATGTTGTTCTCTGCCTTTCCTTTTAGTACTTGTCAGGTAGGGTGACCCCCCCAAGGAGTTTCCAGTACTGATCTTTAAATGTCATACAGTAGCTCAGGTGTTGGACTGGTGAATTAAAGATCCAGTTTCCAGTCCCAACAATTTACCACTGCTGGGCCCCCGCGTAAGGCCCTTAACCATTTAATGCTCAGATGTTCGAAAAGGATAAGTATTCGTCATTCTGGATAAGGGCGTCTGCCAAATGTCAGAAATGTTTTAACTCTGCCCCCTTCTGGCTGCCTGTATTTTTATATTACAGTTGCTTTAAATAATGTAAACGTACAATAGCCCAGAAAGTGACAGTAAATAAAATACAGAACCAATTCAGCCGCCAAAAAACAATTCTGGATTTTAACAAAATATTGTCTTTTTATTAGTTTTTTATTTGCCAATATATAATTATTTTTAATGAAAAAAGTATTTTACTATTTACTATTTTAAGTGAGCTATCTATTGCTAATTATTGCTAATTTATTGATGATAGCTCACTGGTAACTCAGTGGTTAAGGTGTTGGACTGCTAATTAAAAGATCGGGGTTTAATTTCCGGCACCACCAAGCTGCCACCGCTGTTGGGCCCTTGAGCAAGACCCTTAACCCCCAATTGCTCAGTTGTATAAAAGAGATAAATGTAAGTCGCTCTGGATAAGGACGTCTGCTGAATGCCAGAAATGTACATGTAACTAAAATCCTATTATATTAATCCAAAACCATATACGTAAAATCCATTACACTAAATTCCTTTAAGTCATTTTTTAAATGTATTTTATTAGGTTTTTTGTGCCATCCCAATATTTGTTGTGGAGGTTTAAAATATTCTGGCAGCACCAGGTTAAGGGCCTTGCTCAGAGGCCCAACAGTAGCAGCTTGGTTGTTTTGAGAATCAAACCCCACCAGTAGTCCAATTACTGAGTTACCACCTCCCAAATACAAATGAGATAGTCGAGTGTGATTATAAAATGATATTACGGGGGAACGACTTAATGAAGAATTAGTCGTGCCTTTAGAGAGATAAAGTCTGGCAACAAATTAGTGCAAGAGGAATCACTATTAAAGAATAAAAATGGCCACAAATTAGTACCACAGGTCTGGGAGAGGACATGATAAAGATGGAAGGACCTGGTAACATGGGTGAATGAGGTCATTTAGTATGTGAGATACTGTAATTAATAAGAAGCTGCATGTTGGTGATGAAATGAGAAACATAAGATAATTAAGAAATTGGAACAAGCTGGTAAATAAAGAAAAGACGGTGATGAGTAAGACTAAATGAGAGTATAACACAAACTGACCACAACTTGGTAGCTGTTACTTGATAATACAAGAGTAAATGAGATAATTAAGGAGAAGCTGCAATCTGTCAATTCGAGAGATTGAGATAATTAAAAGGGGTCGTAACACAAGACAATGAGATTATAAAGGCATTGCTTTGACCTGCTTATACAAGACAATAACAGAACTAAGGCATAACCGGACAACGGAGAAAATGAGATAATCACAAAGTGAAAACATCTTAGTGACATAAATAAAGGAGATAATAAATAAATGGCCAGTTAATATACCGCCTCTTCACACCACTAGGGGCAGCCCTCCTTCAATCCTGTCACTGTCTCGTTTTCTTGCAATATCAAATCCCAGCCAGCTTTAAAAGTGTTCCAGAAAAAAAGAAAACAAAACTCATGTGTAAAATAAAAAAGACAATTTATTTCCAGTGTTTTTAACCTTCTCTTTTTTTTTTTCTTAGCATTTTGGTCATCACACATGCATCGGTTTACATCATGCGACACACACACACACACACTTCCGCAGTCTGTCCTGGCTCGGAGACAAAAGTTGCCACCTTCAGGTAACCGATAACATACTGACATATTTCGAGTTAAGACTGGAAGCACTGGTACTTCGTCACATGGTTCTGTACAAAAGCATCACTCGCATTTGGATTTTGCAACATTACACATGAGCAACACTTATTTCCAACACTTATTTCAACGCAAAAAAAGTTCCTGTATTAGATATTAGCGGTGGAGGCACTTCATTACAGACAAACATGACTTTATGTGACTTCAATGCTTAGCACTTCCTGTAGTACCTGTATAAAGGATCTGACGGTTTCCAGACTCTTATAGATAAAAATATAGATCGACTTCATTCTCATGTCGCTGCTTTGTGATGCCTGGTTCCATCATTGCACTGAAAAAAAAAGCCTACGAAACAGAAAACACATCCTGGCGTAGACTTCACCTTCCTCCGTAACACACAAACATATCATTATGGACACAACATAACATTTAGGAATTTTCCACTATTTAAATCATCCAAGTGACAAGCTTTCATTTTTTTTTTTTTTTTACATAATACAGAATGGCGACTTTAGGGACATCACTTATGCAAATTAGCTACATCACACCTAGTAGAGCGGCCAATTGAAGTGTTTTTCTTAGATGGATCCTCGGACCAAAACTTTTTTGACTTTTCACTTTTTTTCAAATTCCTGTTCACAACTTAACTTCCTACATAACTTAACTTCCTGCGGTCGGTTCGTGTTCACTGTCAGATGCACAAACATGGAAATGGAACTCATACCCCTGCTTTATAGCCACAACCTAGTGACCTGGTAACTTTGAGGCATGGCCATGATTAGGTAACTGAAAAGAACAAGATAATTATAGCTTGGAAACTGCATTGCATACAAAGGTTGTTTGATTAGCATGCTGTGCTAATCTGATCTGCTAAGGAAGCTAGAACAACGCTGACATGAAGAACTCATTACAATCTTGATTAGCATGACATTGTGGTTTAAAACCGTAGAATGTGTCACTAGGACCATTTCTGATCGTAACTAGTATTAAACCATGCACTGGACCTGCTACACCCACAAGTGACAAACTACAATTTACAGGACGTAGAGTTGATGTTGCCATCATTTAGTTCTGTGTTGTTTTCAGGTCTCCAATGCTAGCGGCGCAAACATAAACCCTCGTAAACACATGGGCACACGATCATGTAAATGCTAAAGGGCTAAAAGAGGCTCATCATCCGGCGGTTTGGTGCTTAGACAGCAGAAATAGCTGTTCTTTATGTCCTTGTTATCGTTTAGTGCTTCAAAAGAAAATGACTTAATATTTAGAAATAATTCTAAATAGAAGAGAAGATCATGACATTCTTTCCAGTACTGACTTCAAACTTTTCAATAACAAAATAAAACAAAAAAAAAAATGTAAACCATTTCACAGTTTACCGCACATGCAGTCGATCCACCAAGACGCGTTTGTGAGACATTTGCTACTTTCGGTTTTGTACTTGAAACTAAATTTATATAAAGCGAAACATTGGAATATTACATAAGATTTCTGATGTTGGGTGTCCATAATGGCGACCTGTGCTCTCTGGTGGACATATGTCCTCATTCACTTGGGATACGTATAAGCAATTCTTCCATAGACCAAGCATAGCTTTAATACACTGATTGTTTTGCCTATTAAGTGCTTGCTGTTGCATTCAATCTCTGATAGGTCACATGACTATAACATACATGAGGGAAGTGGTGGCTTAGTGGTTTAGGTGTTGGTCTGATACCAGAAAGACTGGGGTTCAATTCCACCCACCACCAAGCCACCACTGTTGGGCCCCTGAGCAAGGCCCTTAAACCCCAATTGCTCGGGTGCATAAAAGTGATACATGTGAGTCGCTCTGGATAAAAGCATCTGCCAAATACCAAAAATATACATACATAACATACACCTGCTGTTTCCATGCTAGGAACTGATCCTGATGGTAAGTTCCAATAAACATAGAAAGGTTGCTACTTTGACATGTTCAAACCTTAAAAAACCTTTAAACCTTTTTAACCCTATTAAGAAAACATTGGCAAAATGTTGTAAAGGAGCAATGTCTGCTAGCAAACGTGTCCTAGTGAATCCAGAACAAGTGGGAAACTGAACAACTTTGATCCATAAAATTGAGATTACAATTTAAATCTGATACATTTAATTCCAGTTAGTCTTATAATCCTATACACATAGAGATATATACAATTTACATTTATATATATTTATATTTATATATATACTTTGTTAAAAAGAGAAGAAAATATAAGAATAAAAAATATTGTGCAGTACCTCTATGAACTTTTAATCATTTGTTCATTTACTCTTGTTTGTTTCAAATATCCTTACACACATACACAGAGATGTTTATAAACATTGGTAGAACTGTGAGCGCACGACTTGTGCCCCGGACAGTTTGTGTGGGTGAGCGTCGGAACCCGAGTTCACATTAGATTTGCCTTTGCAATTTGGCTGTTCTCCATTCAACTGATCCACATTAGATTGGCAACGTCGCATAGAAGCAGAATGACTCGAACCCTCGCCAGTTTTTGTCATGGCCTTTGACCCTTGTGAACCAGCCCGTGTAGAATCTCGAATAAAAACTTCTCTAGCATTTTCAAGTTTGAGTCGGTCGGTTTCTGAAAGCTCCGCCCACTTTTCAGCACCGCCCTGTTCACGCCAGTCGTTAATGACGGCAAGTTCACCAAAGTCCCTCTGGCCACCGACAGTGTGTCTCCGACGGACCCTTTTTTCTCTTTTCTTGCTATTTTTTTGCCCTCCAATGCCAAACATATCATCTGCGGACAATCGGAAATGAGATTTTAGCCGCTCTGTGATACTCGGGCGCTTTGCTCGTTCTGTATGGTTGGGGGAGGAGGAAGAGGCATTGTTAAGGCTTCCCACAGATCGCCCTTTTCTTACTGCTTCCAGAACACGAGATAGTCGGCTCGGTTCACTTCGGCTTATCCTTTTACCCTCTCGGCCGGCTCCAGCTTCTAACGATGATTCACTGTCCGTCTTTTGGTTCAAGGACCTTCTCTTGAATGCAGTCAACCTTTGTGAAGGCAGGATATAGTAGTGTAAAGGTTTCAGAACGTTAGGACTTTCTGACATTTTAGAGACAATCCTGGAGTGGGTAACAGAAGTTGTGGTACCTCTGACAAACACAGGAAACTCAGTCTCGCTGTCTGTCTCCATGTGTCGTCCTTCACTGATGAGCTCACTGCGCTCGTCATCCGCCTCCTCTCCACCCCGGCTCTGCAAATCTGCACTAAGCATGCTTAACTCTGCCCCTGTTAGAAAAGTCATAGAGGATGTGGTAGAGTAATCCGAAGTGATAGAGCTGACTTCTGCTGTGGCCGAGCCTCCGACAGAACCGGACGGAGGCAAATCTGTGGGAGAGGAAGTGACCGTGTTCCAAATTCTTGTGCGATTCCTGGATCCAGATGTTCTTGACTTCACAATGCCAAGGTCCTCCACCTGAGAAGGTGATTCAGATGTGGAACTTTTGGTTAAAGCAGTTCTGAGTCGAAGATTGGGCAGTGTAGAGTATTTTTCAAATTCTAATATCTTAATAGGGGTTGGTTTCTTCAAGAAAAATGAGTTCCTGTGCTCTTTGTGTTCTTTTGATGTTTTTTCAGGTTCTTTTCTACCATGAAATTCTCCTGCAGATTCCTGCTCAGTTTCTTTCTGGTCCTGCAGCTCATTTTGAAGAAAAACAGCATCGAGGTCATCATCAGAGCTACTAGCATGCAGCTTCTCCTTGGGCTTCTTGCGTTTACGATTAGCTGCAGCAAAAATGGAGGAGACCAGTTCGTGACTGTACTGGTCCTTCCCAGACCCCCACGAACCCTGATAATGAGAAAAGAGCAAAAACAGAACAAAAAAGAAAAATATATGAGGACAAAACATCAATGGAGAACAAATGAGAAAGCACAGCATTGAGAGCAGCATTAAGAGCAGGAAGTCAAAGATCTAACCGCTGTGCCATTCCAACACCACTCCACCTGCTCCTCTGAAAATGGCTTAATAGAAGAAAGAAATCCAAAAGAGAAAAGAGTCTCAGTAAAAAAAGTGCCACAGCTCATAAGCAACACCAGCAACACTTGCAGTGACACCATCAAGTCAGCAATATTTGTGTTTACATGCAGCAGAATAATCTGTGGCAAAATCACCTGGGGGTCAATCAGAATAATAAAAAATCCATCAGGTAAATCCCTAATCAAGTTTAATCCAAATGAAAAGCTTTTTGTCTGATTTCCTTGACTACCAGACAATGACAGGGAACCATGTACATTGAGTTGTTGATCTGAAGATTATTAAGACCAGGGTTTAAGCCCTACCACCGCCAGCCAGTCATGGTTGCATCCTTGAGCAAGACCCCTAGCCTTTCCTGCTCCAGGGGCACTGCATCATAGCTGATCCTGTGCTCTGACCCCAGCTTACTAAGATAGATATGCGAAGAAATAGTTTCACTGCGTAAAAGAGTATATGTGACAAATAAAGGCATTAACATTTACAAGTTCACCACAATCCATCTGACCACCAACAGTGTGTCTAGGTCATATTGTTATTGTTCTCTGATACATTACATATCATCTGTGGACTAGCAGAAATGGGATTTCGACCTCCTGATGATACTTAGGTGCTTTCTTTTTCTGTTAGAATTGCTAAGGAAGAAGAGTCAGGTCTAAAGGCTTTCCAAAGATTGTCCTTTCTTCACTGTTTTCAAAACACGAGATAGTTGGTTTGATTCATTTTGCTGTCTACTTTCTGGTGCAAGAAACACCTCTTGAATGTAGTCAGCCAGCTTGGCATGAGACATTAATTGGAGGGTACCAATTACATCCACCTCTATCAGAGATAGTATTTTTTTTAGCTTCTGTTTAACTAAACACACCTGATCCAGGTAATCAGCAGTGGGCAAGGCAGGGATAGTCGGAAAACAAGTAGGAGAGGGCAACTAAAGAAGCAACGGTTTTCTAACATTGCTATAAAAATGTTATCAGGAATCACTGCATTATGATTAAGGAGAACTCAAAATCTTTGATCAATCAAATTTTTTTGCATGTTATTTATGTTAGGGGAAAGTGGTAGTGCAGTGGTTATGGTGTTGGACTGCTAACTAGATGATTGTGGATTTGATTCCCAGCACCATCAAGTTACCACTGCTGGGTGCCTAAGGTTAGGCCCTTAACCCCCCAATTGCTCAGTTGTATAGATGAAATAAATGAAAAAGTCACTCTGGATAAGGGCATCTGCCAAATGCTGAAAAGGTTTTTTTTAAAATAGTGCTTGGTAATTAGTTCCAGTAGTAGGTAAGAACTTAAACTAAACTTAGTTCTTAGTGTATTTGTTTAAGAATGTAGGACAAATATAAAACTTTATGCTCTTGTGCTCATACCTGGTGAATCTAAACCATGTTCTTGTACATTTATTCTGGACAGTTTCTTAGAAATCTGTGACTGGCCCTTTTTGTTTGGGATTGTTTTGGGTTTTCTGTGAATTTCTGCATGTAAACACAGTCGCTGTAAGCCGGACACACACAGACACGGTCCAATCAGCACCACAGACTTGCACCTCTGCATGTATGATATGGATGCATTGCTGAAGCCACATCAGTCTGGCAAGCGGTGGTGTCTTTTGGAAAGCGTGATGTATGCAGAAAGCATATCTCGATGTGTTCTGATCCATCTGTCAGAGCTGCTCGTGTTTATCTCGGCAAGGAAATTGACTATTTTAGCAAAATGTGTTCAAGAAAGAGTTCACAATCGGACTCGCACTCACCTTCGATTTGGCAGAATCACTAGTAGGTGAATCTGTGAGGGAGAAAACAGAGAGAGAGAGAATTATAAATGAGAACAAGCAGTTCACTTAGTCTAAACATGAAGGAACTAATTAAAACGGACAGGAAGCACAACACAGTAGGTAAGACAACAAAGAGGACAAATGAGGCCATGGCATTCAGACTGAATAAGACCTTAATAAAAACCATGAAAATCTAATGAAAATCGTTAAAACACTAGAAGCTGTAAAGTAAAGTGCTTATGCATTTAAATAGCTTTCGAAGGTGGACTTGTTAAGGTAGGACGCGGTGCCTCATCCTGACCTACAAGTCAAAGGGGCAGTGGTGGCTCAAATGATTAACCCTGGGGTGCTGATCTAAACACCTGGGTTCAAGCCCCACCACCGGCAAGCCAACCACTGTTGGGTCCTTGAGCAAGACCCTTCCTGTGTCTGTATCATAGCTGACCCTGCGCTCTGACCCCAACTTACTAAGATGGGATATGCGAAAAACACTGCATTTCATTGGCTCTGTATGTGTACCTTGCACAACGACAATAAAGTTGAATATTTATTTATTTATTATATATTTGTGTCTGGGCTATTGGCTTCCTTCACCCAGGTAATAAGATTTAGATCAAGTCTGAAACGAACAACTGGGAGCTCTGGTTCTTGTCCACCCCAAGAAGTAGGAGCCAAATCAGGACTCACACTAATCCCTCAGAATTTTGGTTCGGCTTCACCCTAATAAGATCAAGTCCAAGTTTAGCATCTAGAAGCTTTGTTTTGGCTCCACACCAAAAAAGCAGAGATAAATTAGATCCAACTTCAGACACAGACTTGGAATTAGCTTTGTCCTAGGTTTAAAAAATCTATAGTAGGTCCAAATCCAAACCTTGGACATTTGGTGTGGCTCCAGCCCAATTAGGAGAAGCTAGATAAGTTTCAAGTTGAAACAGCTGAGAGTTTTGATTTGGTTTACACTGAGGGCAGTGGTAGCTCAGTGTGTTGGACTGGAAGGTCGGAAGGTCATATGTTCAAATTCCAGGAACACAGCCCTGCCACTGCTGGGGCTTTAAGCAAGACTCATAACCCTCAACTGCTTAGTTATAAATGGTATAAATACAATTTCTTTCTGAAAAAAGAGCATCTGCCAAATACCATAAATGTTTGACTTCAACCCATAAAAATGTTTTTACTGCACTGTGCTTCCCACCTGTTCAAGAACTGTTCTGCAGTGAACAATACTTGAATAAATGAGAAGAGCAAGGTATTAAGTTCAGGTCCATGTCCACCAGCAAGACCCAAACTTTTTCCTGTATTACATTTAAAAGACAACAAAGTAAACCCCCAGTTTGGGTCAGCCATGATACAACACCCCTGGAATTAAGAGGGTTAAGGGCTTGCCCAGGAACCCAGCATTGGTGGGGCTTGAACCTTGATTCTCCAATGAACAACCCTGAGCCTCAACCATTTGAGCCACCACTGCACGAACAACAAGGTATAACAGTATTGAATGTTGCTGTAAAAAAAAAAAAATGATACTGAACTGAAGATAGGATAAGGGGAGCCATGCAAAATGGGATGTGGAAGTTTTGGTGAGGACGGGCAATATTTATTTTAACAGAATGATTAGAAAATAATGAGAACATGATTCATTCTTAGAAAAGAATAGGAAATAATAATAAGAAGAATAAACATCCAAGTTGTAGGGATGAAAAAAGATTTGCCATAATCTGTCAGACACAATAGACACAATTATCATTACAACTACTGAGGGGTAAAAACAACAGGATAAAAGAAAAAGTAGAAAATGTTTTTGTTTTTTAATGAAGATGGGGAGGATGTGTCATGACAACAGTAGCAACAAAAATTACTATAGACTTAACCATGAGGAAAATTGACGGGGGAGTCAGAGAGGGGCTAGCTACAGAGAAAATACAACACTTTGTGTTAGAATGGAACAGAAAGCAAAGGACAGAAAACTAAAAAATTATTTTAAATTGTATTTTGGGAGCTGAGCCTCCCTCCTGGACAACCCCTTCATTGGTGACAGATGGCATGAGCAAGCGAGGTTCAGGAGCAGTAGAAAATTACCGTGCCATTACTCCAATAGGTCAGCATTAAGAGAAAGACAGAGACAGAGAAAGAAAAAGAAAAAAGGGACAAGAGACAGGCCTTCCCCTTGCCCTCGCTTTTGATGCCCCTGTTTCTTTCATCTCTTTTTATTCCCTTTCACAGCAAGCGAGGGTTTCTGCAGATTAGACAGCTACAGTGCGGGCAACAGTCTTCTTTCTTCCTACAGCTCCATCTGTCCATCACGGACATTAGCGAGTCCATCAGTGACATCACGGCGTAATGGACTCCTCCCACCTGGCCTGTGTCAAGATCAGGATTGTGTGAAATGCTGCAAATGGCCTTAGGAGACGCGACACGGCCGGGCTACGGACAGAGGGATCAGACATTTGGCAAGCTTGCTCTTTGAGGAATCTAACGCGTTTTCTGTGATTTGTTTGTTGTCAACAAAGATCATGCCATGTTAGCGTGAGAGAGCTTAGCGAAAGAGAATGAGTGTGGGAAAAGACTGAGGATTAGGGTTAGGATCAGATTAATTGTCAAGAATACAAAAAGCACAAATATCATAGTAAGCACAATTCATTTACAGTCATGTTTAAAGCTGCGGTATGGAACTTTAGCAAGTTAGCAAGGGTTAGCGTAGTTAGAACTGATATCAATCTGATATCATAGAGGTTTTATAGGTGAATAATGTTACGTAATTTCATCTGGCATGCATCTCAGTCTGCATTTAGATCACTTACTTCTGACCCAGATAAGATATTGGTAAATTAACCTACCTAGTACATCCATCTGTACTTGTAACTCTGGTGTTACCCAATTAAAAACAATGTCAGATTTGGTGCTCATGTGAGACAATCAAGACATACATTTGATCACTTGGCAGAAATACAACTAATACAACAAAGCACTTATTGCTGCTTTAAGTTAGAGTTCCATATTGTTGCTTTAAACAAACTCACAGAAGATCCAGTGTATTTAGTGCACACAGGCTACGACAGATAGATTTAAAAACAAGACTCTGCCCCCTACAGGCGATGGGCTGCTTGGACATGTTACCTGACACTTCTCCCGGAGCGACGCTGGTGCGGCCGATGTTGGTGAGCAGGTGATCGATGTTGGGAACGGGCTGCGTCTCCACCGCGCTCTCCGTCTGAACCACCGTCTGTACAGGAAGAGTAATAACCAATAATCTCTTCATCCATCCATCATTCATGTATTCATCCATTCAAACTTTCTTGTCTGTCTTTATGTTTGGCTGTCTGACTTCTATCCTTTCATACATCACACATCCGTCTGTCTATCTCTAGCTATCTGTCTGTCTGACTTTGTCTATTTATCATTCTGAATAGTTGTCTGTGTGTCTATATGTGTTTATCTATCTATCTATTCATCCATCCATCCATCTATCTATATATATTTATCCATCCATCTATCTATAGATCTGATAAAAGTTCTTCACACCTCTGGTTCCTCTTCTCCGTCATCAGTAAAGAACCAGTTATACTGTAAAAGACAATAACAGGTCGTTACAGGGGGTTATTACAAAATATTGTGTGTCTTTGTAGATGTGTCTGTATATATATGTGTGTGTGTGTGTGTGTGTGTGTGTGTGTCTCACGTGTTGTATAAGCGTCTCTACGATCTTGTACTGATCAGGCATGTGTGTGACCATGTGTGTCATGTTGTCCTCAGACGTGCGCACCAGGGTGGGACCGAACACAATAGCCAGGTTCCGTGGCTCCATCTGACATACACACACACACATACACACACACATTTGTATAAACCTGTGTATTGTAAACAGATAACAGCTAAATAAATGTAGGGAAGTGTGTTAATGTTGGTACTTTGTTCTTCTCTGAGTTTTCAGCCACAGTTTTCAGGTGAGCTGAGAGGAATTTTAGCGTCTCGTAATGATGATCTGGCAACTCATGGAGCTGAAACAACCAAGAGCACAATCACACACACACACACACACACACAAAATCAAATAAACAATTCACTATCAAATTAATAACATTTAGAAGGAGATCACTGACTCACCAGCCTCTTCAGTGCCTTCAGCCTCTCCACGGGATCCTCTGTTCTGTTTGCATCAATGAAGTCTCCGTATTTCTCTATTAAACACACCCACACACACACAAAGCACGCACACACACACATAAAGCATGCACACACACCCAAATTAATTAATTCCACCTTGCGACTGAAAGGTTAATAAGCTGTTATAATGTTCAGGAATAACACACTGAATCAGCAGTGGCAGATTTGTACCGTTGGTAAAGAGAGGATCGGGAAGTTTCCGGAAAAAAGATTTTAATAAACTGCTGATCACATTGAGGTCCTTCCATTTCTGTAACAACAAATTAATACAAAATAAAGATAAAAATACCATTATTATTATTATTATTATTATTATTTATTTATTTATTTATTAATATTATTATTTTTTTTATGTTCCCTGCTAGAAAAAAGTAATAAATAGAACAGTTATATAAACATAATAATGATTTTATTATATTTTGATGCACAATAAATAAAATAAAAATGTGAAT
Organism: Bagarius yarrelli; assembly: GCA_005784505.1. Lineage (NCBI taxonomy): Eukaryota > Metazoa > Chordata > Actinopteri > Siluriformes > Sisoridae > Bagarius > Bagarius yarrelli. Next base: position 926,807 of record VCAZ01000120.1, read on the forward strand.
AAAATTAAGACATGTAATGATTGGTTAAATTAGTATGCAAATTTTGCTAATTAAGAAACATTAATATTTTTTTCAGCCTTTAAAAAAACATGGATATAATTGAAATTATAACTAATAAGGAAAATGTAGTAATAAAGAAAAACATTAAGCATTTATTACACATATAACAATCAATAAATGTTGTTATTTATGTTATTTCTGTACATTTACAATTACATTTCCGGTATTTGGCAGATGTTCTTATCCAGAGCGACTTACATTCATCCCATTTATACAACGGAGCAATTGGGGGTTAAGGGCCTTACTTACGGGCCCAGCAATGGTAACTTGGTGGTACTGGGATCTTCCAGGTATCAGTCCAAAACCGTAACTACTGAGAGACCACTCCCCCCCATATGTATTTATTTATCGCTATTATAAATATTAATACAGCTAATCTTTTTTTCTTTAATTTTTAAATATCAATGAATTATTCTACTATGATGTGAATAATTTTAGTATGTAATGATGAGACTGTATGAATATTTTTTCCCTGCTGTGTGTTGAAACTCACGTCCTCCTGTGTGTCGATCTCTCCGACTCCTCGGTTCAGTTCCTCCTGCATGCTGGAGATGGCAGCGTTGTTCCCCGGCACTCGGTAAATCCCAGTGTACTCCAGACCTCTCTCCTCCACCAGCTTACAGCACACCTCCACAATCAGGGGTACAAACTACACACACACACACACACACACACACACACACACACACCACAGCTGGATGATTCATTAGGTTACTGATATAATTAGATACAATAATTATATTGTATGAAATTATATTCTATTCTTATTCTTAAAACTATTCTATTTTATACTTTTTTAATTAATATTTGATTCTATTTTTATTCTTTTTATTACTATTCTTTTTTTTTAATTCACATTACAATTCTATTCAATTCTATGATGTTTTTATTCTTCTTCTTATTATTATATTCAGTTCAACTCAATTTGACTCAAGTGTGTCAGAGTCAGATTCCAGAGTGAACATTGTGTTAGAGTCAGACTCCGGAGTGAACAGTGTGTCAGAGTCAGATTCCGGAGTGAACAGTGTGTTAGAGTCAGACTCCGGAGTGAACAGTGTGTTAGAGTCAGACGTCCGGAGTGGGAACAGTTGTGTAAACTCAGACTCCGGAGTGAACAGTGTGTTAAAGTCAGACTCCGGAGTGAACAGTGTGTCAGAGTCAGATTCCGGAGTGAACAGTGTGTTACAGTCAGACTCAGGTCCGGAGTGAACCGTGTGTTCAACAGTGAACAGTGTGTCAAAGTCAGATTCCGGAGTGAAAGTGTGGCAGGACCCGGAGTCGAACAGTGAACAGGTTCAGATCCGGATGTGAACAGTGTGTAGTCAGATTCCGGAGTGAACAGTGTGTCAGAGTCAGATTCCGGAGTGAACAGTGTGTTAGAGTCAGACTCCGGAGTGAACAGTGTGTCAGAGTCAGACTCCGGAGTGAACAGTGTGTTAGAGTCAGACTCCGGAGTGAACAGTGTGTTAGAGTCAGACTCCGGACGAACGTGAACAGTGTGTTGTTCGGGACACAGATGATGTTCTTACTCTGTTAGTGTGAGCAGGAGGACAGTCATCCAATCTGGCACCAAAGGTGACTCCAGGAGCTGCTTTCTTCTCGAACGGTTTCCTCTTTAGTCCCGCGATTCCTTTCCTCCGCAGTCCTTTCTCCTTCGGTGGACTCGCTTCATCTGACAGAGTTAAAGCACGTAACAATAATCATCTCCCACATAAATATTTCAATCAGAAATTAACTATTCCATTTCTTTTTTGTCTTGACAACAAGGACAACTTTGTCCTTATAATTTGCTATTTATAAAGTATAAAATATATAAGGAATAATCACACAATAAAAAACTATAATTATAAAAAATATATTTCTATAAAAAAAATTCTTAAATGGTGGTCAAATTTGACTCAAAGTTCAACAGAAAAGGGTTCTATGGTTATATAGTGAAAGCAAAAGAAAAACAAAAAAACAAACAGAAAATAAATTTTCATAAAGTTGTAATGTTTATGATTATTTAGGACGAGTTAATTAAAAATAAGGATTAATATCACATAATCAGCATTTTGCAGTAGCGTAAATTTATTTTAACTTTTACACTTTATTTTTTGTGTACTCTTAAAATTAAATATAGTAAATAATAAAAAAAAAATTAACAAAAAATAAGTTAAAAAAAAAAAATGAAAGTTTATAATTTTAACAATAAATCCGCTTATTATAGCAAAGTTTAAATAAATAAATACATTTTATTGAACAACAAACAAAAACAAAATGAGGAGATAAAAAAAAATTAATAACAATAAAAACATTTGTTTTCGTTGTAAGTTACCGTTTTAACGATAAATCTGCTTTTCAACAAGTTTGAAAAAAAATAATGAAATAACTTTATAAAATTAAATATATAAATAATTAAATGATAATAATAATAATAATAATAATAATATAATAATAACAATAATAATAATATAATAATAGGCAAAAAATAAACCAGTAATAATTTATGCCAATAATTTACTATTAATCATCAGATGATATAATTTAATGATATGATTAATAAAATATCCCAGGAAAAGTGTATTTTTAGTAAATCATCATCAGTTATAATGACTTTGTCCAGTTTCATTTTAATTCTAATTTGTATTTTTCTGTTATTTTATTAATATTATTTGTTTTACTCCTGTAGTGACGGGTTCTCCTGTGAGTGTGAGATTTAGACAGGAGTGTGTTTAGGATGAAGGTGATGCGGCATTACTGTACCTCTGTGTATCATCCTCCTCTCCTGGTCTTTGTGTGGTGAATGAGGACTCGGGGTTTTGTTGCCCCCCAGCAGAGTGTGTTTAATACTCAGAGACTGACGAGACGACCTCGGGGACGGCTCGGTTTTACTGCTGGTTGGACTGAAACACACACACGCACACACACACACACAATTCTGTTGTGGGTAATAATGTAGGAGAGGAATAAAGAACTTTGTGCTGATGACCAGTGGTTCTTACAGTACCACCAAGCTACCACTGTTGGGCCCCTGAGCAAGGACCTTAACCCCCAACTAACCCCAAAAAATGAAATAAATGTAAGTTGCTCTGAATGAGGATGTGTGTGTGTGTGTGTTTGTGTGTGTTTACCTCATTAGTGTGTTGTACTCCTGGATTTTGCGGTTAATGAGGTCTGTGCTGGTGATCAGTGCGTTCTAAAGGAAAGAACAACAAACGTTACAAAGTGTAAACAAAATTACAGCAACGGAAACACAACAGAGACAAAAACTATTACTGTCAAAATATTATTATTATTATGATTATTATAGTTATTATTGTGTGTGTATGTGTGTTTATATGTGTATATGTGTGTATGTGTATATATGTGGTGTGTTTCTGTTTGTGTATGTGTGTTTATATGTGTATGTGTTTGTATGTTTATATGTGTGTGTATGTGTGTTTATATGTATATATGTGTGGTGTATGTGTTTGTATGTTTATATGTGTGTGTATGTATACATTTGTGTGATGTGTTTGTGTGATGTGTTTGTGTGTGTGGTGTATATGTGTATGTGTTTGTGTGATGTGTTTGTGTGTGTGTGTATACATTTGTGTGCTGTGTTTGTGTGTGTGTATATATATGTGTGTGAATGTGTGTGTATATGTGTGTGAAAGTGTGTGTGTGTATGTGTATGTATGTGTGTTTATGTGTGTGTATGTGTTTGTGTATTTATGTGTGTGTGTGTGTAAATATATGTGTGTGTGTGTGTGTGTGTGAGTGTATGTGTATGTATGTGTATGTGTGTGTATATGTGTGTATGTGTGTGTGTGTATGTGTATATATGTGTGTGTGTGTGTGTATGTGTGTGTATGTGTATGTATGTGTATGTGTGTATATATAGGTGTGTATGTGTATACATGTGTGTGGTGTGTTTATATTTGTGTGTAATTGTGTGTGTGTGTGTAAGTACATGTGTATGTGTGTGTGTGTGTGTTGTGTGTGTGTGTGCATGAATGTGTGTATGTGTACCTCCTCATCCAGGTTGCTGTTCTCCTGAATGGCTCGTATCCAGTTCAGCATGTCGTCTCTGTCCTCAGCCTGGAACAGGTACTGACAGTCGGAGGTGGTGAGTCTCAGGACGTTCTTCCTCTTGGTGTCGCTGTAGGAGATGTCGATCAGACACGCCCTGATGCTGATGCTGATTGGCTCCTCCTCCATGTGGGAGTTTGGTGTTTGCCCCTCCTTCTTGTCCTTATATAGACAGAGGGCGTGGCCACGGAGCACGGCATACATTTGCTTCCACGGCCGCATGCCTCCAGTTACACGCTGACAGGAAGAACACACACACATATACATTAATGTTAAATCAAAACACACACACACACACACACACACACACACTATATATATATATATATATACACATAAAAATATCAACGACGTTATGACCCTGTGCGTGTGTGTGTCTTTTACTTTCTCATTCTCACTTAATCACTCTATTCCTCCTCCTTCTCTGTATCAGTTTGTCTGTCTGTCTGTTTCTCTCACTCTCTATCACTGGCTTTATCACTATAAGACTCTCTCTCTCTCTCTCTCTTACTCTTGCTCTTTTTTACTGTTACTCTCTCTCTCTCTCCCTCTCTCTCTCTCTCTCTCTCTCTCTCTCTTACTCTTTCTCTCTCACTGTTATTTCACCCCAATCAGAACACAGCATGTCATCATGGAGGTCAGGGGTTTTGTGCACAGGAACATTGTCATACTGAAGGAGAGTTTGAGTCTCAGTTCCTGTTTAGAAAGAACGGAATAATACAATACAAAGACGTTCCAGATGACTGTGTGACTCAGACTTACACTCCAGACTGCTGGTGAGGTGTCCGCAAACTTTTGGTCACATAGTGCATCTTAGAGTACATAAATAATTTATATCAAATGATTCGGTCTTTCATGTCCTCACAGAAGGTCCTTTATAAAAGCCTTACAGATTACAATATTTTAAGAAAGTGTGTGTGTGTGTGTGTGTGTGTGTGTGTGTGTGTAGTACCTTGCCCTTGTCTGAGCTGAACTGCCGGAAGTGCAGGAATCCCTCCTTCGTAGTGTTAATAAAAACATCAGACAAAGAGTTTCTCCCAGAGCCAGAATCTTCTGAGGACCGATCCACAGCCTAAAACACACACACCCACACACATTTAATATCATTTATGTGCATAACACACACACACACACACACACACACAATTCTGGTGTCTATACTCACCTTCCTGAGTCCTTTCAGATCGATGTGTTTTAAAAGTTTCCTGCACAGAGACACAGATGATTACATTACCAGTAACAGTGAATACTGTAATGTCATGAAAGTGATGTCGTTTTTGTACACCTGTTATTAACGAAGTTCCTCGTTATTACAATACCACACCTGTCTTTACTGACACTACAACTCTCTTTAAAGAACACACCTATCATAAGTAAAACACCACATCTCTCAGTGGCGAAATATCACATCTGTCCTGTCATTAGTGAAACAGTAGACCAATCATTAAACATCACAACTACAGTTTCATTAATAAAACCCCAAACTGGTTATTAATCAAACCTCACATCCATCTTTAATAAAACACCACATGTTATTCACAAAACTGGTCATTAGTGAAACATCGAAATCATTAATGGTACATCTGTCCTGGCATTAGTAAAACATCACATCTGTCCTGTCATTAGTGAAACATTACATCTGTCCTGTCATTAGAAAAACATCACATCTGTCCTGTCATTAGTAAAACATCACATCTGTCCTGTCATTAGTAAAACATTACATCTGTCCTGTCATTAGTAAAACATCACATCTGTCCTGTCATTAGTGAAACATCACATCTGTCCTGTCATTAGTGAAACATCACATCTGTCTTGCCATCAGTAAAACATCACATCTGTCCTTTCATTAGTAAAACATCACATCTGTAACTGTCATTAGTGAAACAGAACATCTGTCTTGCCATTAGTGAAACATCACATCTGTCCTGTCATTAGTGAAACATTACATCTGTCCTGTCATTAGTAAAACATCACATCTGTCCTGTCATTAGTGAAACATCACACCTGTCTTGCCATTAGTAAAACATCACATCTGTCCTGTCATTAGTAAAACATCACATCTGTCCTGTCATTAGTAAAACATCACATCTGTCCTGTCATTAGTAAAACATCACATCTGTCCTGTCATTAGTAAAAACATCACATCTGTCTTGTCGTTATTGAAACATTACATCTGTCCGGTCATTAGTGAAATTTTACATCTGTCCTGTCATTAGTGAAACATCACATCTGTCCTGTTGTTAGTGAAACATTACATCTGTCCTGTCATTAATAAAAAGTAATATCCGTCCTGTCATTAGTAAAACATCACATCTGTTCTGTCATTGGTAAAAATGTCACATTTGTTATGCTTAAAATGTCAGATTTGTTATGTTATTAGTAAAATTTGTCCTGTCTACTAAAACATCACAGTGGTCATTTGTGGTAAAATACTACTTACATTATTAAAACCCTACACCGTCCCATCAGTAACAAAACACTGCACAGGCCACCAGAAAAAAATCACACACCTGTCCTGTTATTAGTGAACCGATACACATGGTATTAGTGCGACATCTTACATGTCATCATTGCCTTTTTTTTACACACTGTTATATAAATATCCCAACAATATCACACTCATCACTGGTGCAACACTACACACTCCTCACTGCTGTCGCACTGTTACATTCCCTAAAAATCAGTAAGAACTATAATTAAGACTAGAAAAAATGTGGCTACCGAAAATAAACAAACAAACAAACAAACGGCTGCGATGTGATGAAGTGATGAACGTACCCATGTGCTTCCTCCCTGTAGTTATCCAGTCCCTCGTCGCAGGACTTAGAGCGCTCTGTTTTACTGCAGGAATCAGAATCCAATACTGTAAACCGCAAGGAGTCTGCAGACACACACACACAGACAGACACACACACCTGTCATAACCTGTCTTCAGGTATTTACTGACTGCTGACGTGCTTCCCGTGTGTGTAACGCGTGTGTCACCTTGGCCGTGTGACAGCTGGCGGTGCAGTATGGCAGAGGAGGAAGTAGGGCTCGGAGGAGCAGCCGAGACAACGGTGCAAACGGGAAAGTGTATGTCATGGACGTCAGCGCTGGGACTGGAGGGCTCGTCTGGAAAAGAGGGATAAAAATAAAAAAACATTTTAAGATGTGTTTAATTTTTACATAATTTGGGTTTGATTTAATCCTCAATTTCACCTGCATGCGTCTTTTTACCTGTAACATCTCAAGTGATGCAAGTGCACACACACACACACACACACACACACACAACGCTAGCTTCAAATCCGGCTGAAAATTTCCCATATATTCCCCCTATAACACAACACTCACTCTAACGCTGTTCTTCGAAATACTACCACATTGGATACCCCGCCCCCGTTCCCGTGACACTTAAAACAGAGTAATAAAGGGGGTAGGGATGAAAATATTAATATTAGAAATAGGACACCACTAATATATCAGTACATGTCATCATCCATGCAGTAAAAAGTTAATTTCATGCCACCGGATTTACGTTATGGTAAATGGTTACAGTAACGTTATTAGACATAAAAATATGTTGTGGGACAACATACAGCAGTGTAACGTTACCAAACTTCAGCGAAGTTTCTTTAAAGAACATGACGGTAAACTATGAATGTAATAAAATAGTTGATTGTTGGTTGTTAAATTCTTTATCAATGGCAAAAAATACTTCTGTGTAAATCTGATTGGTCGTCTGGGCGGCCATGTTGCCTCTTCAGCTGGTGGATCTTGGGAAATTCCTCCTACCCTTACATGTAAAGTGTGGTTATTGAAAATCCTCGTTTGAAGGGGTATCTGGACCTCTAACCAAAAAAGAATAGAAACCCTTCTACCCCTTTACATAATTGTGTGTAACGGAAGGGATGAAACCGCTGTAATCAGATTTTAGTCCAATCACATGTAGGCAGTAGAAGTTTGGGAAGAGGTTTGAAACGACCTGATTTGACTTGCAGTCGTGTCTTGTTTAAGTCTCATTTAAAGCTTCCTTGATAATGAAATCACAGTTGCATTAATACTGTTCGTCACTGTGTTTCCTGATCATGTGACCTTAAGCTAATGATTCAAAGTTTCATTTTTTAATTATTAAACTGCTAAAACTGTATTTATATTTACTTTTTATTAATGACAGGACAGATGTAAAATTTCACTAATGACTGATGGGATTTTCACTACTCTTCTTCACTACTAATAAAAAAATAAATAAATAAATAAATCAGTGGACATCTCCACACCTACGTCATTGTATTTAAAAAAAAACATTTTATTTTACTCTATCACTTTAATATTTATTAACTGAATACATTAATATTTATTAATATCAAACACAACTTTAGTCGTTTAAAATAGCTGTATTTTTTACTTTATAAATATAAATACTTTAATGTTAAAAACATTAAATAACATTATTTCACATTAGGAACCTGGCAGAAGGGAAATTAAGGCTTTTGTTTTTGTCGTCATCATCGAGGTAAAGAGGAAGTGATTAATTCCTGTTTTGGGATTAGAGAAGCAGGTGAGCAGTGGAGTCACACTGTTTGTCAGAGAGGCGAGCGTGTTGGCTCAGGTTCTTACAGGTCCTGCGGCTTGTCACGCTTCCGTAACATCGGTGTGAAAAACCATTTTAGAGTGTGGGACTGTGAAGATAAGCAGTGAAAGTGAAATATGGGTCACATCACACCCTTTACTAATGACGTGTGATTGCCATCATGACGAATATCAGAAACAGGTCCCAAGTCAACGGAGGATTTGGTAGAATAACTGATTAATTTTGCCACTTTATTTTTTCTATCTCTTATTATATTTTTACATGGTTGTTATATTTTTTAATACTTAAGTATATTCAATTCATTGTCATTGTGGAAGGTTCGTGTACAGAGCCAATGAAATGCATTTTTCGCATATCCCATCTTAGTAAGTTGGGGGTCAGAGCGCAGGGTCAGCTATGATGCAGCGCCCCTGGAGCAGGAGGGGTTAAGGGTCTTGCTCAAGGACCCAACAGTGGTTGACTTGCCGGAGGTGGGGCTTGAACCCAGGTGTTTCTGGTCTTCAGATTAACAACTCAGCACCTTAACCATTTCAGCCACCCTGCCCCATGTGCGAAATGTGCGAAATTAATGTGCGAAAGCCGCACGCAAATTTAATCTAAAGCTCAGAATTTAGCCGCGTACATTATATCTAGTTTGATGCGTCTTCGACTGCTCACAATATACGTAAACATGTGGAAGACCCCATCTCCACTCTGGACCTGTCAGACCCTTCCGTGTGACCCACCTCTAGTTGATGATCATCACATCACCAGGGTGATCGAAGACGTTTTCACTCTGCCATAAAGCAGTTTTTTGAGGACTAATTATTTAAGTTGCTTACACACACATAGTGTGACTGCATAATCCCTGCTACCTTTTTTTCACCCAAATGAGGATGGGTTTTCTGGTGAGTCTGGTTCCTCTCAAGGTTTCTTCCTATTCCGTCTCAGGGGGTTTTTCCTTGCCGCGGTCACCCTCATACCCCCTCATCAGGGACAAACTGATTTCTGATTCATTTGCATCTTATAATCTCTCTAATTGTGTACAGCTGCTTTGTGACAATGGCTAATTATTTGTGCTGGAAAATAGACAGTTAGTGTCTTGTTTTGGGCTGTACTATTAGTTCAGACCAGGAAAAACATTTGAAATATTATAAACCGCAAAATGTTTCAACAAATCAAGGAGAAAAGTGCAAAAAGTGTTGGAAGAAAGAAGCATTTGTCGTGGTCCAAACTGAATCAGGACTTTCAGAGCAAGAATCTCAACAAAGTATGTTTTTGTTCCTAAAATTTCCAATGTAGTTAACGATGCTCTGTTGCATTAATGAACTGATTCTGTGCCTTTCTCGCCCATCCACACACCAGTTAAGGTCTTTAGCTGTGTGTTGGCATGGTGAAAAAACGAGGTGGCTCCTGGGGATCCCTACCATCAAATAGCTTTAGTTTCAAAATATCACTCTTTCCTGTTTACTAAGTCATTTTTTATTTTATTGTGCAGCTTCCACATGTTTTTCTGTGGTTAAAATTATTAAAAACAATGTCTTCTATAGTGCATTACTGAGCAATTCAAAGCTCCAATATGGCTGCAAATCCCAGTAAATTTACAGCGTTTGGTAGACGCCCTTTTCCAGAGCCACTTTTATCTCATTTATACATCTGAGCAATTGGGAGTTGAGGGTTAGCTGGGGCCCTTGGTGGAGCTGAGATCGAACCCAAAATCTTCAGGTTGGAGGTCCAACACCGTAACCATGAGCCACCACTTTCCCACAAGTAACTGACCAAAACGTGACATAGGTGAAAACACTGCACTGACTCCCTATTAAATATCCAATAGATAGTTTTAAAATCCTGTTAATTACTGATAAAGTCCTGAATGGTTTAGTACCTCAGTACCGGAGTGACTCTTATCCTATTCTAGTCCTCCACGTCCGCTGCGCTCTCAGGACTCAGACAGTCTGATAGAACCTAGAATAACTAAATCAACTGCAGGCGGCAGATCTTTTTTTTATCTAGAACCCAAAACTCTGGAATAATTTACCCTGCACTGTTCGGGAGGCAGAAACACACACTGTCAGTTTAACACTAGAGTAAAGACACATCTCTTTAACCTGATTTACACATAATACACACATTTTTATTATTTAAATCTGCTAAAGGATTGTCAGGCTGCAATAATCAGATCACTCGGAACCGGGAAACACCACCAATAACACACACCGTATTTGTATATCATAAGTCGAATGACATCTACACTAACATACGTCTGTTCTTCGTTATTCCGAGCTCACCGTCGTCAACAGCCCAAGTTGGCGGTTCAGCACTTGGAGACAGGCAGTGATGTCTTCAGTGATGATTTTGTCTTTTAGACGGCCATCCGGACAAAACCCCAGAATCTTTACTCTAGTATAGAAGAACCTGCTGGTTTATCTGTTCACTGACCCCCTGACTGAACCTGGTTTCTCCGTTCATCCTGTCAGTGATGGAGTTTCGGTTTCTTGCCACTGTCGCCTCTGACTTGCTCAGTTGGAGACTCTTAATTTAATTTATTAAACTGAGTGTTTTAATAAGTGTTTAATATTGTCTTATTTGATGTGATTCTGTGAAGCTGCTTTGAAACAATCTCCGTTGTTAAAAGCGCTAAATAATTAAAGAACTTTAAACCCTCAACTGTTTTACAGCACTCTGGATAAGGATGTCTGCCAATCCAGCCAATAAATTTTATGTTCTGGGAACGTTTTTTTTTTTTTTTAAATGTTCTATTTTGGTTTTACACGCGAATTTAAAAGGTTACATCGATGTGAAAATGTCCAGTTTGTTCGAAACGTTGATAGAATGTAATTTTAAGGTTAGTTTTTGGTGCTCTACTAGGACCGTTTTTTTTCTAAACACTTTAGAAACAACTACAAAAAAGTAAATAACTATTAAAAAGTCATGATATTTTTGGGAACAATTTGTCTTTATATTAAGACAACATTTATAGAACGTTAGCAAAAGTTCCCTGTTAGAAATGTAAACCTGAATAAAAGTATCTTTTAAAAATTCTCATAATAAAAGTAATAGACTGACGTCTCAATACTGCTAATTTTGTCCTATTTGCCCCAGCACACTTTTCAGTATTTATTATAATAGCTCCGGCTTCCTGTTCTCCCCAACCCTGTTCCTCTAAACTGTCTCACTCTCTGGCGGCTGTGTGTCTCTCTCACATTCTTTCTCTTGATGCTTGTGGTTTTGTGTTATTTTTTCTCTTCTAACTCGATTATTCCGGTTTGTAAGTAAGGATTCTGTCACCACGGGATTTTCTAATTTGTGTTTCAGGTGAAAAATTGTTGATGTGGTGATATAAAATAACCCAAATAAAGTGGAATGATTTAATTAGTTGGAAATCTGATATATGGAGGAATGTTTAGCAGAGGAATGTGTTGTAATCGCACCTTATAAGGGCCTCATTGTGGTGTTAGTGTGTGATGGTGTGTGTTGGTGTATGTTGGTAAGTGAAGGTTGCCTGTAATAGTGTGTGTGTTGGTGTTTGATGGTAAGTTATTTGATGTGTGTTGGTGTGTGACTGATATTGTTGGTTTGTGATTGATATTGTTGATGTGTGTTGTTGTGTGATTATTAGTGTTTGCGTGTGCTGGTGTGTAATAGACAATGTTGGAGTGTGTTAATGTATGATGGTCAGCGTTAGTGTCTGTTGGTGTGTGATTGTCAGTGTTGGCGGGTTTGTGAGGGTGTTAACAGGTGTTTAAGTTGAGTGTAAGTCTGTAATAATTTGTTGGTCCGATGGTAAGTGTATGTGTGCGATGTTGTTTATTGGTTTTTAAAGCGTGTGTAGGTGTGTATTGGTGTGTAATGGTCAGTTTTTTGTATTGGTGTGTAATGGTCAGTGTTGTTGTGTATTTGTGTGTAATGGTGAGTGGGGCTGTGTATTGGTGTGTAATAGACAGTGTTGTTGTTTATTGGTGTGTAATTATCAGTGTTGTTGTGCATTGGTGTTTAATACACTGTGTTGTTGTGTATTGATGTTTAACAATCAGTGTTGTTGTGTATTGGTTTGTAACAGACAGTGTTCTTGTGTATTGGTGTGTAATGTTCAGGGTTGTTGTGTATTGGTGTGTAACAATCAGTGTTGTTGTCTATTGGTGTGTAATAGACAGTGTTCTTGTGTATTGGTGTGTAATGGTCAGTGTTATGTATTGGGGTGTAATAATCAGCGTGGTTGTGTATTTATGTGTAATAATCAGTGTTGTGTATTGGTGTGTATTGGTTTTTGATAGTGTAAATGTGCACTGGTGAATCTTGTTACTGATGTGCATTACAGCAGAGGTATCCTGGTGGTGTGTATTATTGTGTGATGGTGTTTGATGCTGAATTTAGGTGTGTGATGGTGTGTAGTGGTGTAAAAAATGTGTGATGGTGTGTAGTGGTGTTAATGTGCACCAGCGAATCTCAGTATTAAAGTGCACTGCACTAGAATTGCCGAACTAGTAGCCTCCTGCTATGTGTTTGTACAGGCAGCTACATTTTTTTCATACCTTAAACACGCACTGCATTACGAAATCCACTGCAGCATTTCCTGGAATGTGCTGCTGTTTCCTAATGCCAAACACCTCAGACATGACCAGCTGCTCTCGGGTTTCAGTTGGAAGAGCATTAGAACTTCAGATAGGAGCTTTAATATATAAAAGAAAGAACGGGATCTTCTTTCCAGTCAGAACATGGCAATCCTGATCTGTTACGGAATAATCCGATCTTTTCTAAATCCCAATCCACATACCAATAATATCCTGGGTTCTAACTCTGTAATCTCAGGTGTTTACTATGGAAATATGCACAGGTATCGAATAAAAACACACACACAGTAATAAGGGCCTAATCTGTTGAGCCTTGGGTCCTTTACAAATAAATCACAGTATTATCCTAGCATGGCTGATACAATCCAGTCATAACTTATGATTACATAAAATTAAAGCTTACCAATAAAGGGGATAGAGTCGAGAGACTCATGCAGTTTACCGGATCCCGAAGGTTTATAATCCTGAACAAAACAGTGAGTTAAGTTGTCTTGCACAGCATCATTGGATCCCTGTAACTTTGGCGTCTTTGTCATTTTCTCCACTCGACCTGTTTCATCGTTTACAGCCTGGAGGTAGGACAGGTGTCTGAGGGGTAAAGCACCTAACTTTTTAGTTTTCTCCCGTCTCACCACCACAACTGTGGCCTCAGTGCCTTCATGACCTGTGGCAGCAGGTACTTTAGACCCTTCCTTCTGCGTCCTTTGACTTTTGGAGTGATCATGGTATGGAGTGGACGCAGTAGGCTCCTGAAGGCTGTCTGTTTGTCCTTTTGGAGACATGTGATTTGACACGAGGGTAGTTCTTTGGTTTTTTGTGGTTACGGAGGCTGTCGTTACACCTGTGTTTAAGGAAGCGAGGGCCTTAGCCACATAGGAGTCATCCAGTCTGGAATTCTGAATAAGTGCTGACCTAGAGGCAGCATAGGTATCCAGATTCTTTTGACTATTTTGAGTCTGTGCCAATTTGCCCACCAAGAGTGACTGTCTGCAGTCTCTGATCTCCTCTTTAGTGCAACTAAGTCCCTTCTCCTCCGTCTCTGTCCTTCCATAAACCCGTCTGTCCATCAGCGATACCCTGCTTTCAGCCTGTCTGCCCAAATAGTCGCAAGATCTTGCCCGAGGTTTGTATGTGCTTCTCGTGGATGAAGGAATCGCATCCTGTGATGCGCTCCGATGCCAGTTCCTTGATGTTGCTCGTTCCTTTGCTTCCAGTCTTTCCTGAGACACATTGCATAAAGACTGGACCCCGGAATTTGCAGGACCTCGCTCCTGACACATGCTCCTTTGCCTTGTCTGAGTTGTGTTCATGCTCTCTGTACTCATGTTTGCTTTATTGGCCTGGCTTGCTGCACGCAAGCTGTCCAGTCTTTCCTGGATAGTTCTGCTACCGTAGGTATAGAGGCGTTTGTTGTCGATGTACTCCTTGTAAGTGGTATAGTTTCTCCAGTCAATGTTCTGGTGCATTGGAGAGCAGGGAGATGATGCAACAGCTGGAGGAGAAGGCGTGAAAGGGCTTTTGGCATGTCTACCTGATGGTGTGGAAGTGGATCCAGGGTGAAATAGAGGGATGTGTGTGGAAAATTCTGAGGATTCCAATAGTCTATTTGGTGCATAGTGAAACTGTTTTCCTTTGGCAGAAGAAGCAGAAGGCGTGGTTCGGGATCTTGGACGGACAGAGGAAAGGTTTTCAAGGGACGATGTACAGAGCGGCATATTTTCGGTCTCCTGTAACCTGTGATTAGCGTTTGTGCCATGCCAGTGAGAAGAACATTCTGGGAAGTCTGAATCCTTTTGCCCTGAACAATAAGCCACATCTGAGATTTGCGCTGTCCCTTTGGACAACACTCCATGCTCTTCAGGGGGAGCAGAAGGCTCATCAGTGTGCGTCATCCCTGACGTCTGAGGTTCTATGCAAGGGTAGCAAATACGAGGAGGTTCTGGGATGTTCTGTGCATTTCCACTGTATGCTTCATTCCCTTTGAGATATGCATCTTTGGAGTAGGCCTAAAAAAAGAAACAAGTACTTAATGTAGTAGATAGATAATTGTTAATTAAGTAGAAAAAGCAGTATGGTGGGTTAAGTTTACCACCGTGATGTTACCATGAGGGCTTTAATCATAAAAAAGCATGCAACAACATATAAGAGAGAGAGAGAGCGATATCCGGCTTACACACCCTTGACTTTGTTAAAAAAGGAAGGACGCACATAAGAGAAATGATCCAAGCGTCTACCAACCAAATCAAACATCTCTCGCACCATAAAGTTTACTGCGCCAGTAAAAATAACGAGGTAAAATCCAATCTTCTACCCGTTCCTGACTAGTGCACGGGTACGAGAGCGCTGATGTAGGTACCATATCGTCGGTCAAAATTGCGATGTCTCTGAGAGTGTGTGCAAAACGCTCGCTCGGGCTGAAGTGAGGGGAAGGCGTGTGAGTTATGTGTTGGACTTCTGCCATGGCAAATTCACCTGAGAAGTCAAATTACATCAATATACTTTCTTCCTCTCTCTCTCTTTCAACGCTCTCTCTTTTTATCTCTCACTGCTCTCTCTCTCTCTCTCTCTTTCTCTAACCGCTTAGTCGTTTTTTTGATCACCACTCCCTCCTTTTTATTCTCTCTTAACGCTCTTTCTAACTCTCTCACCGCTCTCTCTCTTTCTCTCTTACTGCTCCATTTCTCTCTCACAGATCTTTTTGTCTCTCTTCCTCTGCTCTCTCTTTTTCTCTTTCTCACTGCTATCCCTCTCTTTTTCAAGCTCTTATCACTCTTTCCCTCTTCTTTAATCTCTATCTCTTTCTACTCTTTTGTAAACATTACTAAATCATTTATTAACTATTAATAACAATAGACCCTGTGAAACTCGGTTCTAATACATAAATCAATAAATAAATATAACTCTTTCTCTCTCTCGCTTTCTCTCTTTTTCTCTTTCTTTGTTCGTATAAGAGTTTTTAAAAGCTTTAATGGATGTAGGTATTGCTGTAAAGACCGCACACACACACACACACACACACACACATAGGCATTGATGAAAAAGGGTGATTAGCGATGTACGAGAAAAGCAAGAGACATGTAGCTGAAATCCTGCTTACCAGAGCCGTGATGTCCCGAGAGAACTGAGGGTTGAAAAACGGACGACAGAAAAGAGGAAAGGAATGAAAGAGAGGAGAAGAAAAATAAAAAGAAATCAGCAATAGATAGAATGACCATTCAAATTCAGGATGAAAGCAGGCTGTACATACACACCGGTGTGTGTGTGTGTTCAAAAGAGAGAGAGAGAGAGAGAGAGAAAGAGAGAGGGAGAGAGAGAAAGATAGATAGAGAGAGAGAGGATTTTTACAAAATATTTGAACAGAACTCACCAACTGTAAAATGTCTTCATCTTTCGGCATCACACACAACTCCAGAGACGCGTCGCTGCAACCAGGAAACAGGAACACAACCATCTTTCACTGACAATCAGAATAACAGATCACCGCATACTCACTCGCATACACACACAAGCACACACACACACACAGAAGTGCTCTGAGGAGTTTCATCTGAAATTCTAAATGGGATGAAGAAACGCTCAGTGGAAATGAAGCGGAGATAAAGTTCAACCATTTTAGATAAATGAGTAATTCATTCAAAACAAGCTTTCCTGTTCTGACTGAAAATAAGTACCAGGGAGGGAGGGAGGGAGGGAGAGAGGGAGGGAGTAAGGAAGAGAGAGAGAGAGGGAGAGAGAAAGAAAGAAAGAAAAAAAGAAAGAAAGAAAGAAAGAAAGAAAGGGAAAGAAAGAAAGATATACGGGGAGAAAGAAAGGAAGAAAGAAATACAGGAAAAAAGAAAAAAAGAAAGAAAGAAAGAAAGAAAGAAAGAAAGAAAGAAATACGGGGAAAAAGAAAGAAAGAAAAAAGAAAGAAAGAAAAAAAGAAAGAAAGAAAGAAAGAAAGAAAGAAAGAAAGAAAAAAAAGAGGGAAGATAGAGAAAAAGAAAGAAAGAAAGAAAAAAAGAAATCCAGGGAAAAGAAAAGAAAGAAATACGGGGAAAAAGGAAAGAAAAGAAGAGAAAAAAAGAAAGAAAGAAAGAAAGAAAAAGAAAGAAAGAAAGAAAGAAAAAAGAAAGAAAGAAAGAAAGAAAAGGAAAGAAAGAATAGTTAAAGAAAGGAAGATAAGACAGATTTATTGACCTGTTCTGGATGAGGGCGATGACTTGTGAGTATGTTTTTCCGATGATACTCTCGCTGTTTACTTTCACTATACGATCACCTGCGACACAAACACACACACACACACAAACACACACACACTTGAAGCTCTCGAAAAAAAATTAGTGAAAGTATTACATAATCCTGAAGTCTCACGTTACTTCCTGCGGATTCACTCTGTTGCACCATTAATGCAAATGGGTTTTTTTTTTATTATTAACTTTCATAAGCCTCTAGTGGTCAAATAAATTATTACACACTTTCAATAATTATATACAATTATAATAAATAACACTTGAAAAAATATTTAGGTGTCCTTAATTTACATTTACAGATACAACTTTACCCGCTGCTCAGAATGACTCACTACCCAAAATGAGTCATTAATTGCCCAAAATGCCTCACTTTGCATGGCATAATGAATTATTATCCCGAAGCCTTCGTAAGGAAGGAGGGAGAGGTTGATATTTTGGTTGTCTGCTATTCTATCTACCTGTGCAGAGCCCGGCTTGGTGGGCGGAGCCTCCCTCCTTCACCTGTTTCACAAAGATGGTGTCCATCGGCTCCAGGCGACATCGTGGTCTCCCTGAGTAAGTAAAAAAAGAAAAAGTGTGTGAAGCAAATATAAGTGCAGAGAAACAATGATGGCTAAGTAAAAAGAATGACTCCTCCACCCAACACACACACACACACATACGCCTTTATATCCAACAGTGTGATGCAGGGAGGTGTAATCAACATTTCAATCACTACAAATGTATGTTTTTTTTAAAAAGAAAAGCGAATCTTGTTTTGTTGCTGGTAGCAGCATGTTAGCAAAGGCAAAAACAAATATCGCACAATCTGTCACATATACTTTCATTCATCTTCTATACCTGCCATCTAACCCTAGGAAAGGGAACCCTGGACAGGTCACCAGTCTCTCACACACACTTTTACACTATGGGCAATTTAGAATCACCAATCAATCTAACATACATGTTTTTGGACTGTGGGAGGAAACCGGGTAACCCGGAGTAAACCCACACAAGCACAGGGAGAACATACAAACTCCACACAAATAGAACCCTGCAGGGGAATCAAACCCGGGACCTTCTTGCTGTGAGGCAACAGTGTTAACAACTAAACCAAAGTACTAAACAGTATGTGATTTATCACATAAAAGAACATACCACAATAAGCCCGATGGTGGGTAGTGACAGTGTCGTTTCTGGAACAGATTATTTTTTGAGTAAATGTCTGACTGTGGTACTTATAATCGATCACCTCTATTCATGCAAAAAAAAACAACATGTCAAACCCTTGATTAAATCATCATTTGTTTGGAATTATAAATCATTTGGCATTAAAAATGAATCATTTCGCATTAATAATGAATCAATTGGTATCTATAATTAATATCATTTGGCATTAAAAATGAATCATTTCGCATTACTAATTAATCAATTGGTATCGATAATGAATCATTTGGCATCTATAAACATCTTCTGGCGTTAATAATAAATCATTTGGTATCTATAATGAATCATTTGGCATCAATAATGAATCATTTGGCATCAATAATGAATCATTTGGCATCAATAATAAATCATTTGGCATCAATAATGAACCATTTGGCATCGATAATAAATCATTTGGCATCAATAATGAATCATTTGGCATCTATAAAAATCTTCTGGCGTTAATAATAAATCATTTGGTATCTATAATGAATCATTTGGCATCAATAATGAATCATTTGGCATCAATAATATATCTTTTGGCATCAATAATGAATCATTTGGTATCGATAATGAACCATTTGGCATCAATAATGAATAATTTGGTATCGATGACGAACCATTTGACAACTATAATAAATTATTTGCCATCTATAATAAATCATTTGGCATCAATAATGAATTATTTGGCATCAATAATAAATCATTTGGCATCGATAATGAATCATTTGGCATCAATAATGAATCATTTGGCATCTATAATGAATCATTTGGCATCGATAATGAATCATTTGGCATCTATAATAAATCATTTGGCATCAATAATGAATCATTTGGCATCTATAATAAATCATTTGGCATCTATAATGAATCATTTGGCATCTATAAAAATCTTCTGGCGTTAATAATAAATCATTTGGTATCTATAATGAATCATTTGGAATCAATAATGAATCATTGGAATCAATTGAATCAATAATGAATCATTTGGCATCAATAATATATCTTTTGGCATCAATAATGAATCATTTGGCATCGATAATGAATCATTTGGCATCTATAATGAATCATTTGGCATCTATAATAAATCATTTGGCATCGATAATGAATCATTTGGCATCTATAATGAATCATTTGGCATCTATAATGAATCATTTGGCATCAATAATGAATCATTTGTTTTTCATAATTTATAACTTGATGCCTATGGGTAACAATTTGGTCCAAAAAAAAAAAAACATTTGGTAGCCACGATTAATCGTGTGATTCACATGTAACACACTTCTACACTACATCGGTAACACACTTCTACACTTCTACACTTCTACACATCAGGTAACACACTTCTACACTCCATCGGTAACACACTTCTACACTCTATCAGTAACACACTTCTACATCTCCATCAGTAACACACTTCTACACTCCATCAGTAACACACTTCTACTTCTACATCAGTAACACACTTCTACACTCCATCAGTAACACACTTCTACACCCCATCAGTAACACACTTCTACACCCCATCAGTAACACACTTCTACACTCCATCAGTAACACACTTCTACACCCCATCAGTAACACACTTCTACACTACACTACATCAGTAACACACTTCTACAACTCCCATCAGCACAATTCTACACTACACACAACTCAGTACAGTAACACACTTCTACCCTACACTACATCAGTAACACACTCTTGTACACACACATCCATCGGTAACACACTTCTACTTCTACACTCTATCAGTAACACACTTCTACACTCCATCAGTAACACACTTCTACACCCCATCAGTAACACACTTCTACACTACACTACATCAGTAGCACTATTCTACTCTACATCAGTAACACACTTCTACCCTACACTACATCAGTAACACACTTGTACACTCCATCGGTAACACACTTCCACACTCTATCGGTAACACACTTCTACACCTACACACTTTACAACACATCAGAACACTCCATCAGTAACACACTTCTACCCTACACTACATCAGTACCACTACACTACACATCAGTAACACACTTCTACACCCCATCAGTAACACACTTCTACACCCCATCAGTAACACACTTCTACACTCCATCAGTAACACACTTCTACACCCCATCAGTAACACACTTCTACACTACACTACATCAGTAGCACAATTCTACACTACATCAGTAACAACTCTTCTACCCTACACTACATCAGTAACCCACACTTGTACACACCATCAGTAACACACACAGTCACCTTCTACATCAGTAACACACTTTCTACCCTGTCTAGTAACACATCTTCTACACACCACTCAGTAACACACCTGTACACTCCATCAGTAAAACACTTCTACACCTATCAGTAACACACTTCTACCTACACTCTACATCAGTAACACACACTTCTACACACCCTACATCAGTACACACTCCACTACCATCAGTAACACACTTCTACACTACATCAGTAACACACTTCTACACCCCATCAGTAACACACTTCTACACTCCATCAGTAACACACTTCTACACTCCATCAGTAACACACTTCTACACATTCTACACTCAGTAACACACACTCTACATTCACTGTAAAAAACACACTTCTACACTACACTACAGTAACAGTACACACTCTTCTACACTACATCAGTAACACACCTGTCAACACTCAATCAGTAACACACACTTCTATACCCCATCAGTAACACACTTCTACACTCTATCAGTAACACACACTTCTACACCCCATCAGTAACACACTCTACTACAACACACATAAACCACTCTACACTACACACTCAGTAACACACTTCTACACTACACCATCAGTTTCTAACACAACTTCTACACACCCCATCAGTAACACCTTCTACACTCACATCAGTAACACACTTCTACACCCATCAGTAAGTAAACACACTTCTACACACTCCATCAGTAACACACGTTTTACACCCATCATAACACACTTCTACGTAACACACTTCTACACCCCATCAGTAACACACTTCTACACTCCATCAGTAACACACTTCTACACTCCATCAGTAACACACTTCTACACTCCATCAGTAACACACTTCTACACTTCAGTTACACCACTTACACTCAGTAACCAATCAGTAACACACTTCTACACCCATCAGTAACACACTTCTACACCCCATCACACTTCTACCCCAGTAACACACTTCGACACTCCATCAGTACCACACACTCCATCAGGTAAACACTCCATCAGTAACACACTTCTACACTCCATCAGTAACACACTTCTACACCCCATCAGTAACACACTTCTACACTCCATCTGGTTACCAATGAATTCCAGGCTTCCAACATCACTTTTTTTCCACAGGGTGGAGTTTTAAGAGTTTCTTTTTTCCCACTGATGCTTTATGACAACAAGCTTGTTTTCATTTCCTTGCTGAAACGGGCTGATTTCCAGTTTTTACACAAAGAAACCAGCAGAGGGCGACGTGACACGTTCTTGTGTGGGTAAAATGTTTTTTTTTTTTAATTTAGTTTTTTTTTTTAAAGGCAGCTTCCACTTGATTCTGTTTAGAAAGAAAAATATCATCATTAACTAGATAATAATAATATTTATTTTCCAGATAATAATTCATACTTGTTTAATAAATAACAAAAATGAATACTAATTGATTAATAATAAATACTAAAATCACAGCTCTTTACACTTCAGCTCTAGTTGGTCCGTCTAATAGTTTGGTTTAGTGGCTGAGAACAGTGGCATAATTAGGGGGGAGGGGCGACAAGCGGGGCATCTGTCTCCAGGCACAACATCTCCAATTACATCTTTAAATAGTATTTGTTGCCTCAATTATTTTACTTTTTTCACCCTCTTCATTCCCTAAAAAAGGTTTCAGGGGAAGTGGTGGCTCATGGTTAAGGTGTTGAACTACCAATCCGAAGGTTGTGGGCTCATCACTCCGAATCCTTAAACCTCAGGTTCTCAGAATAATCTTCATATTGAAGCAGTGGATGAAAATAGATTACTAACTTCAACGCCGTAACTTCACTGTGTCTCACCCTCACATCACAGCTCTGCAATGCTCCTCTAATTTTTTTACATTTTCTTCACCCCAATCTAAATCGTCAACTCTGGTTCCCCAACTCTAACCTACAGCTTTGGTTCCGCAAACAGAAACATTTGAATGAACCCCCCAACCCATTCATCACAACTCTGGTTCCTCAACTTCAATTTATTGCATTGCTTCTCGAACCACTCAAGGTTTCTTAGAATTTCTTAAATGATCTCAGAGGGTTTTTTTCTTGATCTCAACCTAAAACCTTAAACTTTTGTTCCTTAATTTTAATTATAGAACCCTAATATACATCTCTGGTTTTACAACCCAAATCCATAGTGCTGGTTTCTCACCCTCATTCTACAGCTTGGGTTCCTCAACCCTTATTCTATTGCACTGCTCTGATACCATCTACCCTGATCCCTTAAGGTTACTTCCTCATACAGTTCCCATACCCTCACACCTTGGTTTACAGCTCTGGTTACTCAACCTCACTTAACAACTCTGGTTTCTTAACCTCAGTCAGCAACGCTGGTTTCTTAACCTCAATCTACATCTTTGGTTAATTAACCTCAATCTAGAGCTCTGGTTCCTCAAACTTAGTCGACAGCTCTGGTTCCTTAACCTCAGTTTACATCTCTGGTTACTCAACCTAGAGCTCTGGTTCCTTAATCTCACTTTACATCTTTGGTTCCTTAACCTCAGTCTACAGCTCTGGTTCCTCGACCTCAATATATTTAACTGTTCCATAGTCTTACATCACAGCTTTGGTTCCTCAACTATAACCTACAGAATTGCTCCTCCTTTAATCTTTACATAAAGCTACTGTACAGTTCCTCCAACCTCTCAAAGTTTGTTTCTCATGTTATCTCAAAAGGTTTTCTTAACTTGACCTCAAAATAACTACAACTCTGATTCCTCAACCTCACACTACAGCCCTGGGATCACAACCACAATTCATAGCACTGATTTCTTAACTTTAATCTACTGAATGTTTACCCCACCCTTACATCAAAGCTCTGATTCTACAACCACAACCCGTTCCAAACACTCCAGGTTTTTTACTCACATTATCTTAAAGGGTTTTTTTACATCAATATAAATCTACAATTCTTCATCTCCTCCACTACAGCCCAAGTTTCACAACCTGTCCATAGTGCTCATTTTTTAACCTTACTCCACAACCCTGGTTCCTCGACCCAAATCTATTGTATCTCCTTCACCTCAACATGTTCCTTTGCGTCTTCAGAGTCACACAGTAGCTCTGACATCAAACTCAAAGCTGGATCCATCTCGGTCTGGTGGAGTTTCATACAAAAATCTCCCGAGGTCAGATGGTGTACTGGACGACATGAATCCGCCATGTTGAATAAATTAGGTTATAGTGTGACACTCACAATCCAATAATCTCAATTTTTTCTTTCGCTCACTCGCTCACTCACTCACTCACTCACTCACTCACATACATGGACCTCTGCTTAGCACAGCTGTTGGAGCAATGTTGGGTTTGGTCCTCCTGTTAGCGCTTAGCTTGGATTATGTTATTCTGCAGGGACTGGGAGGACGCCCATATTCCTCAGCAGCCAGACAATTACACAACACAGATGAACTCATTTTCTCTCTCTCTCTCTCTCTCTCTCTCTCTTTTTCTTTCTCTTTCTCTCTCTCTCAGTCTCTCTCTGTCTCCCATTAAATTCTTGCTCCTTATCCAATGAGCTGCTTTCGCTGTTGAAAGCAACAGGATCAGATATATCAACAACTGGAAATGCTGCTGAGATCCCCAACCTTCACATGCCTGCGATTCTGCCATGATTCCTGAGTATCCCTCGAGGATCATGAGCACTGGAATGTGTGTGTGTGTGTGTGTGAGCTTGCAGTGATGAAGAGAGCAGACTCAGGACAGGGAAAAGGAGATAAATATTGAATTATCCAATGTCGTTAAGAATCAGAAAAAAAAAGTGTATCAGTTTGTCCAATCAAAGTTTGGGTCAAACAGTCATGCAGCTGAAAACCATCCAGACAAACACAGAGAAAGAAAGCTTCATATTAGAAGGATTAGGTAAAGTTTCATTCATCCCACTATAATAACATTTATCCTCCTCGTCCTTATTGTCATCATCATCATAACCAGGTTGTGGTTATTACCACCAGCACCGTCATCATCATTATCATCATCATCATCATCGTCATAATCATCATCATCATCAAAATCAACATAATCATCACTACCATCATCATCATCATCATCACCACCACCACCAGCACCGTCATCATTATTATCACCACCATCATCATCAAAATCATCATTATCATCATCATCATCACCATCTTCATCATCATTACCATCATCATCACCATTATCAAAATCATCATCATTACTACAATGATCTTTATTACCAACATCATCGCCACCACCAGCACCAACATCATCATCATCATTATTAACACCATCACCATTATCATCATCATCATCATCATCATCACCACCACCACCATCATCATCTTTATTACCAACATCATCATCACCACCAGCACCGTCATCGTTATCATCACCACCATTATCATCAAAATCATCATCATCATCGTCATCCTCATCATCATCATTATTATCATCACAACCATCATCATCATCTTTATCATCATCTTCATCCTCATTACTATCATCATCATCATTATCAAAATCATCATCATCATCATCATCATCATCACTACAATGACCTTTATCACCAACATCATCATCATTACCACCAGCACTGTCATCATCATCCTCATCCTCATCATCACCATCATCATCACCATCATCATGTGTGATCAAAAATAAGCCATGAATTTATTTTTGATACTTTAGCTCTGAAAAAAAATTGTGCAAGATTTTTCTCAATTTTAGTTGATTTATGAATCGATTTTAACTTTGTCCTGTTTGGATAGAACCACAGCACAGCCTACATCCTGCAATTATTTTTCTTGGTTTAATTCATTTATATAAAATTTTAAAAGCTACATCTTTGAAGTCTCTGCACGAATTTCTTCTGTGCCCTGGTCTCGGCGCCGAGCCACCTCAAAACCTTTCTGGTCTTATGTAGGACCTGATGACATCAGTGGGCGGAGCTTCCACCATTAAGCAACAACACTGGGATTTGAACCCGCAATCTTTCTGTGTTAATCATTTCACATTTTAGTAGATGAAAGTTCTCATATTTTAGTTCCTGTTTCAGAGTTTCAGTGTTTGTGTTTAAGCTGTGTGTGAATTTAGGTTCTAATTGTGGGTTCTGATAGATCTTGGTTTGGATTCTGACAGTGTGCGGAAACAGCAAAAACATCACACACTGGTCACACAAACGCAGTATCAAAAGCATGTGACTTGATCCATCAGAGGTGAAATGTTCTAACGGGAACCGAAGTGAGACAAACTCAGTGTTTCACTTCAGCATGTTTACGCACACACATGCCGAACACACACCGCCTGCACACTCTGACTGCAGCATTCCACAGACACGATACGTGTGTGTGTGTGTGTGTTATTTGTGGCTGCTGCAGATGAAGGCCAGGCATGGTGCCAGTGTCCCGCTGTGGGACAAGAGGGGAAAGAGGGACAAACCGCCAAACATTCTAACACGTAGAGAAATGGAGGAGTAGAGACAGCCGTCAAAAGAGGACTAGACATGAGACAAAGAGAGAACAAGAAAAAAGAATGTTAAATGTTTTACTGGGACTCGGACCCAAGGGCATCCTGGCGCGTCAACAAACAAACTTTTGTAGGGTTTTTTTTAATACAATAAAAATATCCAAATGCTATTCATACATTTTTTATAAACAAAGGGTGCCAATATTTTTGCCAGTTGTCTGCCCCTGACCTCCCGGAGCAATGGCATGCTGGGAGTTTTCCGGAAAAGTCTGCTGCCTCACTGAGCAACCGGGTCAAACACGGGCCAGTGAGGAGCACACAGCCATCTAATTGTGCTGCACAAAACCCATGGAATCACACACACACACACACACACACACACACACACACACACACTCAAACTAAGGAATGTGATGGTCTGATATGAACGTGGCGACAGTGTGTTGCAGCACATGATCAAAGATGGCAAAAAAAACAGTAAAACGAAGATTGTGAGTCATTCTGTAAGAGTCGTGGCCTCTGTGTCTGCAAGTCTTAATAAAGGAGGCGTGGCCTCTGTGCCTGTAGGTCTTAATAAAGAAGGGGCGTGACATCAGTGTCTGTAAGTCTTAATAAAGGGGGCGTGGCTTCTGTGTCTGTAAGTCGTAATAAAAGAGGCGTGTCCTCTGTGTCTGTAAAACTTAATAAAGGAGGCGTGGCCTCTGTGTCTGCAAGTCTTAATAAAGGAGGCAGGGCCTCTGTGTCTGTAAGTCTTAATAAAGGGGGCGTGGCATCTGTGTCTGTAAGTCGTAATAAAGGAAGCGTGGCTTCTGTGTCTGCAAGTCTTAATAAAGGAGGTGTGGCCTCTGTGTCTGTAGGTCTTAAAAAAGGGGGCATGGCATCTGTGTCTGTAAATCCTAATAAAGGAGGCGTGGCCTCTGTGTCTGTAAATCTGAATAAAGGAGGTGTGGCCTCTGTGTCTGCAAGTCTTAATAAAGGAGGCGTGGCATCTGTGTCTAAGTCATAATAAAGAAAATGTGGCTTCTGTGTCTGTAAGTCGTAATAAAGGAGGCGTGGCTTCTGTGTCTGTAAATCTTAGTAAAGGAGGCGTGGCCTTTGTGTCTAAGTCTTACTAAAGAAGGCAGGGCCTCTGTGTCTGTAAATCTTAATAGACACAAAGAACATTGAAGGAAAAACAAAAAGTGCTGTGCAGAAACTCACCTCCACTTCCATTGTCTTCATCCTGAAGGAAAGAAAAACAGATTTAAAAACCTTCTAGTTGCAGTTGAGTTAAATAGATAGATGTATGTATGTATGTATGTATGTATGTGTGTGTGTTGGTGTGTGTGTGTGTATGTATGTGTGTGTGTGCCAACCCTGACCCTAAAGGAGGACTGTACGGCAGACTCCGGTGGGTAGACAATGAAGTGACGCAGCGTGAATCCAAAGCCCTGTGAGGTTCTCTGTAAGTGCAGGGTTTTTGGCCCAGGCCAGGAGAAGAGCTGGTCCACAGGGGCCGGAGACATGGGGGACATGGGGGACATGGGGGACAACTCACTTGGACCATCCTTCTTACACTAAGATTAGACAGAAAAAGAGAGAAAGCACTTTCAAAAAAAAACAATCACATTCTTTTAAAACATTAATATTGTAATAAAATCCGACATAAAAGTA
Source organism: Bagarius yarrelli (assembly GCA_005784505.1). Classification (NCBI taxonomy): domain Eukaryota; kingdom Metazoa; phylum Chordata; class Actinopteri; order Siluriformes; family Sisoridae; genus Bagarius; species Bagarius yarrelli. The sequence goes on from VCAZ01000120.1 coordinate 954,792, forward strand.
AAAGAAATGGATTGTGTGTAAACGTGTAAATCCGTGAAGAGAAGAACAACGACGTCTGTTTCCAACCCAGCAAAGTTTCCCAATGTTCCTCATTCCTGCCATGACAACGGCAACAATACAAGAAACACCATGACTCACTTCAGCCATCTTTAAGAGAAAACCCAAATCCACCCACACACTGACCCAAAATCACCAACACACACACACACACACTCTCCCTCTCTTTCACTCTCGCGGTGCCATGGCTAATCCAGTGTGTTAATCCGCTCTCGTTATGGATTTCCTGTCTTTTCCTGACACACAACCAGACATCAATCAATGGTGATCTGATGATCTGGTGTTGTACTGACACGTGTCTCCATGGCAACACGAACAACAGCTTTCTGGATATCGTTATCAACGTTTATTCATCAGTTCTGGTACTCAAGAGCGCAGCTTACAGGGGAGAAGTTAGATCGATTCTAAGGGCCCATCGAATTTATCGGCCCCACGAGATCTGTTGTATTAGTAGTGACAGTGCGGAATGCCCAAAATTGCTAGCGGCGCCCCCTGCTGTTATCTCAATTTACAGTAATGTTACCTCAACCTTCAACCTCACACTTCAGCTCTGGTTCCTCAACCTCACACTATAACTCTTTCCTCAGCCTTCATCCACAGCTATGGTCCTTAAACCATAAAGATCTGGTTCCTAAATCTTAACATACAGCTCTGGTTTTTTAACCTAAAGTAAGTAAATACTGAGACAAGCGTATGTGCGTTCTGGAGACAAAGAAAACTGGCGACACAGATGGCATGGTGGTGAGTTGTATTTTTTATATAAATACTCTACACTGTCGCACATAGAATGCTCTAGTTCTAAGTATGTAAAAGCTGTGCCGCATAGTTTTAAGCGCAGTTAGATTAACCAAGTTTTCTCGAAGCACAGTTGATTTAACCAATTTTATTGTTCCGTCCCACTGACACAGTTGACAGAAGCCGCAACATGTTGCCACTTGCAACGCTTCTTCTTAGCTCCTGTGGCCACCAAACTAATAGTCCACCTTCCCTACAAATGTGTGTATCTCAGTGTCTCAGAAGTTACATTTTTGTTCTTTTTTTACCTGTCACCATTATCCAGCATAAAAAACAAACAAACAAATGTGCGACTCATTAATGTTCAGATTAGCATTTAGTTAAAAATAGGCGTGTACAAGAGCGGGATATGAGGTGCATTCACGTACAAACACTTGCGGGTGATCTGGAATTGATAAAAAAAACATTTCTTACAGATGTGCATACGTACAGTTTTGTTAGTCGAAAAATCTTTGGATGTATGATATTTTTGCTTTTAGGCAAATGTACACTTTTAGCAAGGGCGTTTTTTTAAACGAGAACCCTGGTTCTTTAACTTGATCCATAGTGTTGGTTTGATATATTACGAATACGGAATAGTTTTTATAGTTATAGCTCCAAAAATTACAAAACATTTTTATTTTCGGGAAAAGGTAAATTTGATTTACCATGGGGAAGTGGTAGCTGGGTAGGTAAACTGCTAACTGGTAAATTGTGGCTTTAGTTTCCTGCACCACTAATTTACTATTGATGGACCCCTGGGCAAGACTCTCAACCCTTAATTGTTAATTTGTATAAAAATGTATGTCCCTATGGATAAGGGCCGCTGCTAAACTCCAGAAATGAACATGTATATTCTTTTTTACAGTTGAGAGCTGAGGGCTTTGCTTAGAGGCCCAGCAGGGTCACTTTTAGTGCAATCATACTGTAACTTTTAGTGATATGACATTTGCATGAAGTTCTGACTGTCTTGCTATGTTCTTCAACGTTAACAATGTTCTTCCTCTCCTTTATCTTCGGCTTGATCATCTTGTGAACTGAGAAAAGCTGCACTATTTCATTCCACCAGTTAATCATGGCGGTTTTCCAGGACGACCATGTCAGTGGAATGTTTGCTCTTAAGAGAGGAGAAAAATGAAACGAGACGAGACGAGACGAGCGTAAACCTGGTCACACAGCTCATCATTTTGCTCTGGCTTTTTTTAGGTTGGTATGTCATTCCGTCCGTCTGTGGTTTTGCCTTCGACACTGCCGGCTTTCACCGAGTCGCTTCTTCTCAAAACAACGGAGCTTCACATGAGCTTATTTTTACCCTCAGCTTCACAGGCTGCTGTGTGAAGAACACTTGTTCATGTGTGTGTGTGTGTGAAGGGGGCATACTGTCATCATCGCATTCCACACTCGCCTTCTTGTTTTAGGATTCTCCAGACAGTGTGTGTGTGTGTGTGGTTTATTCTCTGATACAGTGATCCTTTGGGGTCACTTCACCACACTCCACCACTGGAAAACACACGATTCCGATCATTATTGCTGAAGCGCTCGACTGCAGGATCTGTTCTGACCTAGTAAATCCTACATGGCCCACAGAAGGCTGGGGGTTCTGTAGATCAAAAACTAGTATCATAGATGATAACACAAGATGGGAAAGCTTTGTGCAAGTTCAGCTACTCCAACTACTTGCGGATGGTGGTAGTTTACAGTTAATGTCCTAGAGGGTCGGGTGTCCTGCAGAGTTTAGCCCCAACTTGCCGCAACACACCTACTTGTAAGTTTCAAGGAACTTAATTAGTTGGTTCAGGTGTGTTTAATTAGGGTTGAAACTAAATTCTGCAAAACCAAGTTTAGAAACCCCTGAGTTAAGGCAATTAAGGTGCTGAATTGTTGACCAGAGGCTTGGGGGGTTGGGCCTCACCATCGCCAGACTGCCACTGTCAGGCCCTTGAGCAAGGCCTTTGGCCTGCTTCCATTTGCAAATGGGTAAGTCTGTCTAGCATTTGGGGGAGGAGCTAAGGATGTTTGGGGTAAACTTAAGTTGTTCAAGTGATGAGGTAAGTCTATTTAACATTAAAACCGGAACCGGGGTTCAGGGACTTGTTAAACCTGGTCTGGAGGAGGAACAGTGTCTGTTTAATTTAAAACACATGCGATATGTGGATTAATTGCTAGATTTAATAATCGAGTGAAAGTTTAACATTTGTATATAGTACAGATAGAGAGACAGACAGACAGAGATAGTGACATACAGATAGATAGAGAGAGACAGAGAGAGACAGAGATAGAGACAGACAGACAGACAAACAGACAGACAAAGATAGAGAGAGAGAAAGAGAGAGACAGACAGACAGAGAGAAACAGACAGACAAAGACAGAGAGAGAGAGAGAGAGAGAGAGAGAGAGAGAGAGAGAGACAGACAGACAGAGAGAAACAGACAGACAAAGACAGAGAGAGAGAGAGAGAGAGAAAACAAAGAGAGGGAGAATGTGTCTATCTGTTTCTCACTCGATTTGACTGTTTGAACTTTCACCCTGTTTTGTTGATTCGTTCTTTTCCACAATCAAAAAAAGACAAGCAACAAATGACTCCTGAGGACAAAACACACCTACGCTGGTTTCACCGGACCTGAGAGGAGACATGAGAAAGACATACAGCATCTCCATGTGTGTGTGTGTGTGTGTGTGATTCTATTCATCAATAAAATATAATAAGCGGACCTTTACACACTTTTCTAAAGGTGCATTAAACACACAGACTTCAAAACAGCCACAACACACAGACGAGAACACACACAGCAGGAAGAGTTTCAACCTGGCAGGTGCTTCATTTCAATCAGCTGCTGACCTTTAACCACTACTGACCGGGCGACAGGGGTGTGTGAGGGTGTGTGTGTGTCAGGTCTGTCAGGTAGAGGGAACAGAGAAATTACTACAGCTTTTTTATAAGAAATATAATAAATAAATGTTTAAAATAATCTTCCAGGCAGTTAGGGGCCTTGCTCAGGGGTCCAGCAGTGGGAGATTGATGGTGGTGCCTGGAATTGAACTTACAATCTTCCGAGCAGTTTAACATCCTAATCACTGAGCTGAACTTTACTGTAAATAAATATATATAAACATAAATATGATTATTAATGAGTAATAAAACCGTATTGCGCGCACACACACACACACACACACACACACCTAAAAAATTTTTTTAATGGAAAATACACAAGTGTGAATTAAGATGAATGATGCAGCAGAAAAACATGCCTAGCCTTCATTTCCTGAGCTTTGTCCCTTGTGTGTGTGTGTGTGTGTGTGTGTGTGTGTGCGTTTGTGTGTGTGCATTTGTGTGTGTGTTTGTATAAAATGATTCATTTTCTGCTCAACCTAAATTCAAACTAAGTATATGTTTGGAATGGGGTCTTGTGTATATTGGAGCGTTGTAATGAAACCCCGCCCTCGATTCAACAGGCACACATCTGCCAAAACATCTGTCCAAGTGTAACAGAGCAAGTGTGTGTGTGTGTGTATGAGAAAAAGAGAGAGCATGTGTGTGTGTGTATACGTGAGAGTGTATGTGTGTAAGAGAGGGAGATTGTGTGAGAGTAACTGTGTGTGTGTGTGTGTATGTGTGTGCGAGAAAGTGAGTGTGTATGTGTGTGTGCGAGAAAGTGAGTGTGTATGTGTGTGTGTGTGTGTGTGTGAGAGAGAGAGAGAGAGAGAGAAAGAGAAAGCGAGAAAGAGTTTGTGAGTATGTGTGTGAGTGTGTGTGCATGTGTGTGTGATAGTAAAATTAGCTCCTCTGAAAACTGGGTTGGTGTTTTCCCAGTCAAGTGTAAACCCAGCCGAAATGTGAGCAGAGGGTTTTAACTGGTCAATGGGTGTGTTTCACTCTCTCACACACACGGATGAGACTGTGACCCTTGCAGTGTCATGTTTCTCTAAGTGTGTGTGAGTTTCAGTTAGAGAATCTCTCCATTATTCACAGAGTGTGTGTGAGTTTCAGTCAGAGAATCTCTCCGTTATTCACAGAGTGTGTGTGAGTTTCAGTTAGAGAATCTCTCCATTATTCACAGAGTGTGTGAGAGATTAAATCAGATAGACAGACACATAGGCAGATAGACTGACATACAGGCAGGCAGACAGATGTACACAGAGAGAGCGAGAGAGAGAGAGAGTGAGATAGATAGATAGATAGATAGATAGATAGATAGATAGATAGATAGATAGATAGATGACATAGATCCAGAAAAAAAGAAAGGGCAGACAGACAGATGGGCAGACCAAAAAACACACAGTGGTAGAGGAAGACAGAGTAGACAGACAGAGACTGACATAAAGACACAAAGACACACGAACAGGCAGTTAGACATTTCTGTGTAACATTCAGAATATGAGTATGATGATGTAATCAGAGTTAAATCTCTCGTCCTGGGACTCGACAGCGCTCTCAGTCGAGCTGCACTCAATGCTGATTGGTTGTTCTTTCACTGGAGATCCTTTGAAGTTTAAATTAATGCACACTTTAAATAACCTTCAAAGACTTGTTAGGGACCAGACGCTCCTTTCAGATTTGTTTGCTTTTCCTAAAACAACTTCCTGAAGGGCTCCGAACCTGACCTGTTTCTCTGTTCTTCTGTTCTTCTGACTGGGGAATAAAATCATTGTGTGATAAAATGTGAAGAATCTCATTGATAAATGCAGGTGTGGAGCTGCTGAGAGACTGTCAGCCCAGTTGTGTGCAGGTACACACACACACACACACACACACACACACACAGAGTTACTGCATTTCTCACAGTTAAAGACCTTTTAGATTAAGGAATAAATCAGTTGTTCATTAAAATGTCCCATAAATAAACCTCGCTACCAAAAACCTTCCGTTCTCAGATGACGCTTTACTCCGCCGTTTACCAGCATCATTAATTATTCATGCACAGAAAAATGAATTAGTCAATGAATATATTATAATATTTAAGCTGAAAAATATCCACAATTATACAGGGTGTCACCCGGTACAGATTCATTCAGTCATTCATGCTCATTCATTCATTCATTCATTCATTCATTCATTCATTTTGTTTATTATGTTCATTCATTTATTAATGTTTTATTAATTCACCCATCTATCCATTAATTAATTAATACATTTATTAATTTATTTTTTTAGTCATTGATTCATTTTAATCATTTATTATTTCTTTATTCATTCATTAATTTTGAAATTAATTTTCAGTCAATTATTCATTTTTCTAAATTATTCATAATTCTTTTAATAATTCATTCATTTATTACTTTATTCATTAATTCATCTATTTATTTTGTAATTTATACATTATTTATTGAAAGTTCTACAGTTACATTTAAAAACTTAGCTGCAAAACATTTTTTTATTGCTTATTTTTATTTATTTATTTATTAGTTTTACAGTTTTATTCAAAACTTTTATTAAGTTACAAACCCTTTTAATTTTGATTATTTATGATTATTTTGATTATTCATTAGTTCATTTTATTTAATAAATTATTGTATTTACTTTTTACTTTACTTTGATTTATTAAGTGATAAACTAATAATCAATTCATTAATTTATAGTCTTATAACTTTAAATATTGGAGATTAAGTTACCAGGAAATTTTTAGTTCCAATATTTAAAGCACAACACGGCCCATCCAGGCTGCGGGATTGATAATAGATGAAGCTCCAGTTATGATCTTAGCTAATAAGAAGCACAATCAGCTGGTTTAGCACTGACAGCAGGCTCAGCGGTGCTCATTTGGCTCATATCAACCCCAGAACGAGGGCCAGATGGTCCCAGCAGTAAGATCCACATGCCCAGGAAAAGGGGGAGGGGACAAGTCCTCAAGGGTCCGGCCAGCAAAAATATCTGGTTAATAACTAAATCAGTCTTTAATCCAAGAACATGAGACAGAGGATTAGCACAGACAAGGTCAGAAATCTTCAAAACCCTGAGCGTTCTGGGTAGGAACATTTATCATATGAAGTGGAGGACATGTCCTGACCTGCGAGTCCTCGTCGCTGTAATGCTAGCTCGCATATCAGACAGTTATTAATTAATTGCGTTACTTTAATGCATTTGGCAGACGCCGTTATCCAGAGCGACTTACAGTTATCTCTTTTGTATAGTGGAGCAGTTGAGGGTCAAGGCTCTACCTCAGGGGCCCAACAGTGGCAGTTTCTTTCTGAGCAGCAGTTGGATAATCATGGGTTCAATTCCTGGCACCACCAAACTTCCACCCCTGGCCCCCTGAGCAAGGCCTTTAACCCCAAAATGCATTGATGTAAGATATTTATCAACTATCCTAGGTGCAAGCTAGCATTTCAGAGGTGAGGACGTTTATTTTAGCCTCAGTGTCGACATGCTTTCGTCCAGCACCCTAAACGATGAGCTAGCACTTGCCCTGGAATACTAAGTGTCTGTACCAAGAGCTGCCTGATGACGGTTCAAACCTCAGCAATCAGATTTGGAAACTTTAAAGCCAACATTTTACACCACAAGCTAAACTGTGGAATCAGGATCACACGCAAAATGTCATGATTCGAAGATTTCTTAAACAAAACGTAATTTAAGAACACATTTCACTTTATCTTTCTGTCTCTGATCCTCAGAGTAAAGACCTATGTAGTGCTGCTTAGAGAACTTTAAACCTTACAAGCACAGATTAGGAATCCAGCCAGTCTCGTCCATAAAAACATCACTCATTAATTCAGACTAACAGACAAATGTGGACCAGGCTAGTCAACTAGAAACCCTGAATACTGAAATATAGACTAATTGATCCAAAACGAACAAATAAGAACTCAAACAAAACCCAATTAAAACTGAGCCAAAGATTTAAACAGGACTCATTCAGAATCCAAAATAGGAACTATCAGGAACCTCATTTCAGATTCAGGATAAAGACAAGTCTGAACCAGGAACAAAATCAACCTTAACTCAACCAAACGGATCGAAAGAAAAATCCCAACCAGAAATTAACTCAAACAAAACACAACCATGAACAAATCATAACTCAAACAAAGACTGGAGCAGGAATTAGCAGGAATCAGGGCTTAGATAATAAAACCACAAGAAATTGAACAGGAATTAAAAAACCAAAAAAACACAATCAGACTGCAACAAGGAACCAACCAGGGCCTTCAAAAACCTCAAAGAGAATTTAACTAGGAATATAAACAATAAATTAATGTTTTGCGCATGCAAATCTTATTTGCAACACGTCGGCCTGCGCACAGCACACTCTGAGTAGAGCTTACTTAGTGGCCATGTGGAATAGAGCTCAGGGGAGTGGGCGGGGCCAATGAGAGGTCAATTGTGTTTTGCTCTTTCTGACGGCTGTGGCCGGAACATCATTCAGTGACGAATGCTGTGCTGTAAATCGAAATACCGGAAATGTGTTTTAAAATCCGGTCTCACTCACCGTTATTGAAAAACATTGCAATATTTATTGATATTGAAATATTTTTCAGCCTTAAACTAACTAATAACACCTTAACCTGGAATAAAATGGACCCAAACTTATTCAACAAAACCACGAGATGGACCCGCACTGATTAGCACGAGACTAAGAATGACAGGTCCAACCTCATTAACATCTCTAGCATTTAGCAGAGTCCATATCCAGAGCAACATACATTTATCTTACATTTATCCTACTGCACAATTGGGGGTTAAGGGCATTGCTTAGGGGCCCAGCAGTGGTAACTCTGTGGTTCTGGGACTTAAACCTACAATCTTTTGGTTTGCAGTTTAAAGCCTTAACCACTAAGCCACCACTTTCCTCTAGCAAACCGCGCAAGGTTCAGCGGGACATACCGGAATCTCACCAGGAGCGACACCATCGCCAGTAATTGCGGCTATAATTGTGTCACATGCTGCTGTAAGTGTAAAATTCTGTGATACTCCCTCTACTGGCCATGCAGTGAAAAACGACACTGCGGCACATCACCATCTACTTCGTAACCATGGCTGCTAGTGTGTGTGCGTGCGTGTGTGTGTGCATGACACATTTTCATTTTAAAAATCTCTGAAAGAAATAGAAATGAAGCGGAAATGAGAATGCTGTGAATATGGTAAGCATATATTGTAGTAAATATTTCACACACTGACAGAGACAGATGGTCATACCAAAATCTCTCTCTCTCTTTTTTCTCTCTCTCTCTTGCTCTCTCGCTCCAACAACAACAAAGGTCAGATATTAGGAATGAACAAAAACAATCTGATGAGAGTCATGTGTATGTACGGAATATTTTTTTTTCTTTCTACTGCCGACCATCTCTCTTTCTCTGTCCATTTCTCAGAAAGGGATGACGTAATGTAGAGGGCAGGGTCCAGTGAAATCTGTTGGTGGTTAGTGTGGAGGTTCTCCTCCTCCTCTCAGCTCCACTCCCAGTCCGACTGAAGACAGCTGGAGCACCGCGTGACCTGCTGATTAAAAGCATTCGAGGACCACGCTATAAAAAAGCCTGTGGAATGTTGTGACTGGAAACGTCAGTGCAATGTGTGTGTTTTACTGGGCAATCCTGCATGTCCTTCCTGCTTCATTGCAGTTTCAATATAAACATGTTCACACCCTTGCGTTAAAAATCAAGACTGAATAGCGGTGGAGTTTAAGAGGTTTAAACTAGCGATGAGGATTTTTATTTAATTTCTTGAATGAATAATCAGGAATATTAGCAATTAATTATGGTTTAATCGTTATTTTCTGGCAGCAGAAAAAAAAACAAAACGTTTATTTTATTCCCACTATAAAAATTCAGTTTTAACAGGATTTCACGGCACTGTCTGTCTGTCTGTCTCTCTCTCTCTCTGTCTGTCTGTGTCTTTCTCTCCCTCTCTTTGTCTCTTTCTCTGTCTGTCTCTCTCTCTTCATCTCTGTCTCTCTCTGTCTGTCTGTCTCTTTCTCTCTGTCTATTTTTTTCTATCTCTTTCTCTCTGTCTGTCTGTCTCTCGCCCTTTCTGTCTCTCTCTCTCTCTCTCTCTCTCTCTCTTTCTCTCTGTCAGTCTCCAACGCTGATATGATCAACAAAATCCTTAACAATCAATTATCCATTCTCTATTGATCACACCCATCCCAAGTTTAAACAAAGCACTGTTGGAGAACCCCAAGTTTTATTTTTACCGCTTAATAACAAGTATTACAGTATTATCACCTGCACTCACAGTGCCCGGAACTGCAGAAAAACGCTCTGAAAACTGCTAGTAGAAAGATACACAAAAGTGCTGGTCTGGGCAAACAGACAGAAATAATGAAAAAAAAACCTCTTCTAGAACCTTAACAAGGGTCCTGTTCTAAAAGCTTACTGTAGGTGAGTTACTGTGACTTTAAACTGCTATTTTACTCTTTTAATATACATCAACATTCCAGCGGTGAAGTAATGGTTAGATCATTTCACCAGTACACTCGAGATCCACAGTGAGAGCTGTATTAGCGACTAAAGGTTCTAGAGTTTTCTCGACATCATAACTGATACACTCTGAAATCACTATAAGAGTTTAAGAAATAAGCATCAAGCATCTCTTGGCCTGTTCCTGCCATCAACTTCTAAATGGTTTCCAGAATTAAACGTCTGGAATGTTTTGGTAATTAACTTCAAGATGGTTTCAACAATCAGCTTCTAGACTGTTTTAGAAACAAACTTCTGGAATGTTCCACTGATTCACTTCCACATGGTTTAAGAAATCATTTTCTAGAAACAATCCAGAAACTGTTCCAGAACATCTTCTTGATGGTTCTAGGAGTCAGCTTCTAACCATTCAGAAATAGGCTTCTAGACTGTTCCACTAATTAGGTTTCAGACTGACACAGAAATGAATTTTTAGTCTGTTTCAACATTTGTCTCTTGGACTGCTCCATCAATAAACTTCTAGATTTTTCCAGCAAGCAGCTTTTTAAACAGCAATACGAGTTATAGGTTAATGCAAATAAATGGGGTCTTGTATCTTGTTCCCATCTGACATTTGAATGTCCAAACTGGACCAACAATAACCTTCTAAAAAAGCTCAAGTTCCAATGATAATCTAATACAGGGGTGGACAATCTCGGTCCTGGAGGGTCGGGGTGTCCTGCAAAGTTTGTCTCCAACCCTAATCAAACACACCTCAACCAACTAATTAAGATCTTGCTAGGTACACTTGAAACTTACAGGTAGGTGTGTTGAGGCAAGCTAGAGCTAAACTTTGCAGGACACCCCAACCCTCCAGGACTAAGATTGCCCCCCTGATCTAACAGAATACCTTTGTTCTGTTCAGGGGCACTGTTTGGGGTGAGTTAGGATCAAGGGCCCAAGCACCTTGGGGGCCCCCAATGATCTGTTTTATTAGTAGTAACAGTGCAGAAAAGGTGTGGTAGGGGCCCAACCTTATATTCTTTCAAAGGGCCCAGCTAGCAATGCCCTAGGTTCACTGTAACACTGTCATTCTAGAACCATGCAGAATGGATCCTCTATGATGCTATAGGTTTCCAGGACACTCCAGAACCATCAGCAACTAAGTATCAACAGCGATCTTCCAGTACAGCAATCTTTCCAGGACTGTATATTTACTATGAGGAGTTCCTCAACAATTCGCTTGTCCTAAAGGCAATTTGATTGGCTGTTTTTATCAAAGATGCGCATATTCGCCAATCGTTAGCTTTCTGCCTGAGCTAGCATTTAGCACTTCTGGGGTGAAGAATCACTTTAATGGTTCAGAGAAAATGTCTGGGTTCTAAGCCCCGCAGCAGGGTGGGGTCTCAACACACACACACCCACACACGCACACATAGCCCATCACACAGCTTTAAAGACCCTCTCTCTCTCTCTCTCACACACACACACTCACACTTACAGGGAGAAAGGGGTGAGCAGACGTTTGGCATGAGACTGAGAAACTCTGAGCTCAGTGGGTCTCCAGACCGAGGACCACACCCCAGTGCAGCTGCACTCAATAAAGACACTGTTTCGCTCTCTCTCTCGCTCTCTCTCTCTCACACACACACACACACACACACAATATCCCTCTATTGCCTTTTTACTCACAGATAGACACACTAACACACACATTGCTCCCTCTTGCTCTTTTTCTATCTCTCACTCTCTCTCTCTCTCTCTCTCTCTGTCTCTCTCTCACACACACACAAACACACATTCTTGTTCTCTTTCCTTTCACTCTCTCTATTCCTCCACCTTTCTTTCTTTTGGCATGTTTGTCTTTTATTATGATTCCCTCCTTTTTCCTTTCTTACACTCTTTCACAAGCTCTCGGTCACTAACTTGTCTGTGCTAACACTGTGTTGTTTGCGTTGATTGGAAATGGGAAATTGGGGCCGCGGTCAAGCTACAAAAAGAAGCGTTCGTGTGTAATAAACCTGGAAGCCAGTTCACGCAATGTTCCACTAATGTAGATCGGCCACTGCGACATATCTCATTTATTCAGCGAAGCAGATGAGCATTTGAGAGCTTTGCTCAGAGGCCCAGCAGCAGCAGCTTGGTGTGCTGAAGACTAAACCCACAGTATTGCTAGTGTTAAAAATGTAATCAAACAAAAGAGCATAATCGATCAATAGTGCTTTAAACTGAGGGGGAAAACCTGCTACTGTCAGGGAAACGAGAAAGTGGCATGGCCAGACATACAATTACATCATCACAGTGAAAAACATACCAGAATCTGGTTACGCTTTAGCTGTAGCATGAGGGTGACCACACATCCTCTTTTTTCTTGGACATGTCCTGTTTTTGGTCAAGATTCCCGCCTAAAATGTATCTTTCTTTTAAGACCCGCCTTTCAGAAACTACCATTGGTCCTGTCCTGTAGGCAAACATTGGTTAAACTGCATCTCAATTACACATAAATATGATAAAACATTTTAAGTGTAAAGCGGAAATTCCACGATTCCACTGGCAGCACCCTACTTCCTACCAGAGTATGTGAGCGGAATGGAAAATGTGGAGCTGGAATGGAGCGATGTATTAAATGCTTTGAGTGCGGAGTAGGAATTCTTGCATACTCTGCTTTCAACATGCTTTAATCTGCACACGTCACGTTAAGCAAATACACGTGCCAAGTTTAAATGAGGGCAGCACGGTGGCTTAACACTGTTGCCTCACAGCAAGAAGGTCCCGGGTTCAAGTCCCCTGCAGGGGTCTTTCTGTGTGGAGTTTGCATGTTCTTCCCATGTTTGTGTCTGTTTTCTCCGGTTTCCTCCCACAGTCCAAAAACATGTATTTTAGATTGATTAGTGATTCTAAATTGCCTATAGGAGTGTGTCTGTGTGTCCCCGTAATGGACTGGTGACCTGTCCAGGGTGTCCCTCTCCTGCCTTTCAGTCGGACAAACCACTAGTTTAAGATTAAAAAAATCTTCAGAGACGGCTGGTATAGATTCCAGCAGATCCCCGTGACCCTGAATTAGGGAATAAGCGGGTAAAGAAGATAAATGAATGAATGAATGAAAAGTTTAAATGACGCGGTTCTGCCGACTTTTGCATCACTCAGCTATATGAGCTCAATTACACAGCAAAGATGTTTTCTAGTGTTTCTTTATTTAAATGTGTGAGGCGTGTGAATTAATACTACAAACAATGAATCGTTAAAGCCCCAAAAGAGGCGATAAATCGTCATAATCGCAATTATTTATTTAAAAATTATCCAAATTTTAGGCGTTAAAAGCTGAACAGTTTATCATTTGTGTGTTATTTTTTCTCTTTCTCTCTCTCTCCCTGTCTGTCTGTCTCTCTCTCTCTCTCTCTCTCTCTCTCTCTCTCTCTCTCCCTGTCTCTCTCTCTCTCTGTCTATATCTCTCTCTGTCTCTCTCTGTCTCTCTCCTCTCTTTCTCTGTCTTTATCTCTCTCTGTCTCTCTCTGTCTTTCCTCATCATCTGGGCTCTCTGTCTTTCTCTCTCTCGTCTCTCTCTCTCTTTGTCTCTCTGTCTCTATCTCTCTGTCTTCTCCTCCTCTTTCTGTCTTTTTTCCTCCTCTCTCTGTCCTTTCTCTCTTCTCTCGTCCTCTTTCTGTCTTCTCTCTCTCTGTCTCTCTCTTCTCTCTGTCTCTCTATCTATTGTCTCTGTCTCTCTGACTGTATGTCTCTCTCTCTCTGTCTGTCTCTCTCTGTCTGTCTCTCTTTCTGTCTCTCTCTCTCTCTGTCTTTATCTCTCTCTGTCATTCTCTTTCTGTCTGTCTTTCTCTCTCTGTCTGTCTCTGTCTGTCTTTCTCTCTCTGTCTGTCTCTCTCTGTCTTTCACTCTCTGTCTGTCTCTCTCTCTCTCTCTCTGTTCTTTCGCCCTTTTTGCCCTCTTCTGCCCGCACACTGTTGCCATGGCAACCCGCCACCTCTCCTCTGTATGTGTGTACACGTTCAGCACGTCTCCCTTAGTTACGCACCCGTTTGAAACCCCTCCCTCTGAACCTCGGTGCTGACGTGAAGCTCCGCCCCTTCCCTCTCCCCTCCCCCCGAGCCTGCCTGCATTGCGTCTTTTCAGGTTTCTCTCCTCTAGAGAACCTGCAGCCTTGTGATCTCGCTCTCTCTTTTTCACTGTCTTTTTTTCTCTGTTACACACACTCACACACTCACACTTACACACACATGACCTGATTTTGGGAGTACCCTAGCTTTTCACTAGCACACTTTTAAGTGTGTAAACAAAATGGACTTGACTGAAGTGTGCACTCCGTCCATAAAGCAGACACCTCTGTCCTCACAAAGAGACATGTTCATATGCTAATGAGCACCGATGTGGGGTCAAAGGCCTGGAATTTCTTTCTTTCTTCCTTTTTTTTTTTATAATATAGACAAATAGCGAGGAACCGGAATGTTAGAGGAAATCCAGAACTCTTTCTTCTCTCCAGCACAAACTCACAATCTCATAAGCTGACCTGGATTTTCGAAGATCTTCCACTGTTTAAAAAACACAACTTTTTCCCTCATCTATTGTGTTTAGTAACTGTGAGGATTCGACCAACACACAACACTACACAACACAAAGCACTACACAACACACACCATTACACAACACAACACTGCACAACACACAACACACAACACTATACAACACACACTATTACACAACACAGCACTACACAACACACAACACACACTATTACACAACACCACACAACACTACACAACATACACTATTACACAACACACACTATTACAGAACATACACTATTACAGAACACACAACATTACACAACACGCAGCACTAAACAACACACACAAACAACAACACACACTATTACACAACACCTGACACTACACAAACACAACAACATTACACAACACACACTATTACACAACACACCATTAAACAACACTACACATTAGACCATTAAGCACCATTGCACACCACACCATTACTACACTACACAACACAAAACATTAAATACCACCACACAACTTACCACACAGCACACAAAATACCTCAATCCACAGCACACACCAACACACAGTACATCACAGTACAAACACCACAAAATGTACCACACAAACACACCACCAAACAACACACTACACAACACGCCACACACCGCAGAACATCATAACACATCAAACTACGCAACATGATATACTTATCTACACACAGCACGCCCCCTCTCTACCCTACACACACTAGTGTACGTTCTACAAAGCACACAACAAAACACACACCATCCCAAATGTTAAAATAATCAACTGCTCACTAAGCTGCTTTCTCCATCATGTCTAATTCTCCACACCTTATCATTCACACACACTCTCTCGGGAATCACCATAACATATCGCTGGAGGCGTGTGTGTGTGTGTAAGAGAGAGAGAGAGAGAGAGAGAGAGAGGTAGAGAGAGAGAAATAGAGGGCTTCCAGACAAAGACCCCCCCGAACCCCCTGAAGCCCCTGGGCGTCCACCCCAGATGCGACTATAATTGGGATCTTCACCACAGATTCACTCTAAATAATTAACCTTCTCCTATTGGCTGAAAATAAATCCCACAAACACACACCGCTAGACGAGGACCGCGAACACAACATGGCGTGTTCTCTTCATGGCCTCCGGATCCTATGCGAGATCCCGAGAGTTTCGATGCCTCGCTGGCTTTCCGTTGGTCGTGACCAGGTGGTTGAGCAGGAATGTCTCGTGAACAAAGCCTGTCTTTAGTGCTGAAACAGAAGGGGATCAGTTCAACTACCACAGGGCAAAAACTTTTAATTCAGGGCCAGAGATCAGAGCACGCCAAGGACAACGGACTGCAGTCTTCTACAGGATCTGGAGAGTAAAGTACTGTACACATCAAAACAAGCCGATGTCTCTTGCTCACACACACACACACACACACACACACACACACACCAGCATATCCAATGCAATATATTAACACGGCTCACATGTTGGTCTGAGCCGCCGTAGGAAATGAGCCAGTTGGAGAGACGTTGTTCATGCGACACTTTCACTTCTATAAATAAAGACGGTATCAGGTTGCTGTCACACACACACTCTCACACACACACACTCACACACACACACACACACACTTACACTGTTTAATTAATAGCATTGCTAGTAGTAAATAAATTACATTGTTAATATGCAATTCATGTCATATTTGTTCTGAATAGCCAATTATCGATACTGACTCTTCAGTAGTTGGTCAGTCAGTACCTGTTAATATTTCAGTAGTTGGCCAGTCAGTACCTGTTAATATTCCGGTAACTGGCCAGTCAGTACCTGTTAATATGTCAGTAGGAGGTCAGTCAGTACCTGTTAATATTTCAGTAGTTGGCCAGTCAGTACCTGTTAATATGTCAGTAGGAGGTCAGTCAGTACCCGTTAATATTTCAGTAGGAGGTCAGTCAGTACCTGTTAATATTTCAGTAGGAGGTCAGTCAGTACCTGTTAATATTTTAGTAGGAGGTCAGTCAGTACCTGTTAATATTCCGGTAACTGACCAGTCAGTACCTGTTAATATTCCGGTAACTGACCAGTCAGTACCTGTTAATATTTCAGTAGTTGGCCAGTCAGTACCTGTTAATATGTCAGTAGGAGGTCAGTCAGTACCGTTAATATTTCAGTAGTGCCTGTATTGGCCAGTCAGTACCTGTTAATATTTCAGTAGTTGGCCAGTCAGTACCTGTTAATATTTCAGTAGGTGGCCAGTCAGTACCTGTTAATATGTCAGTAGGAGGTCAGTCAGTACCCGTTAATATTTCAGTAAGTGGCCACAGTCAGTTACAGACTGTTAATATTTCAGTAGTTGGCCAGTCAGTACCTGTTAATATGTCAGTAGGAGGTCAGTCAGTACCCGTTAATATTTCAGTAAGTGGCCAGTCAGTACCTGTTGATATTTCAGTAGTTGGTCAGTCAGTACCTGCTAATAATTTCAGTAGGAGGTCAGTAGGGCTGTGTGTTGTCAAAGACCTCATGATACGATACAATCACTAAATATTGCAATACAGTATTACCCTGTTTATTGAAATTTTTATTGTAACCGAACTAATTTGCAACAGCATTCTTTCACAGATTTGCGAAAAATTTGTTATTTCCAAGTTTTCATGCTTTCAAATGTAAAATCAGTAAGAAAAATTCTTTTTATGAAAATTCTACAGTTTTCTTTGGGAAAAGTTAAAGACATACAGGAAATCAGTTAGTGGGGTGGGGTTAGGTGGGTTTAGCTGGAGATCAGCACTAATATACACACAGTGAAACTAAGATTCAGTTCAGTTGTCCGGTTTAATCACAGGTCTGTTATTATAGCGTAATTATTCCGCCCTAACCTTATTCCTATACTTAGTGTAAAGATGTTGGATTGCAATGCGGCTGAAATTTGCACAAAATGCGGAATTTTATATCTACTATCCGGTGCCCTGAGGAGGATTTTAAACCCCTCTTTTGTCACTGCAATAAAAGGTGCTGTGTCTTTAGCGAGCTAGCGGGTTATGGTGTTAGTGATCTGCTGGTGTTTTTATACGCTGTAACAGCCACAAACTACTTTGTCGCTTGCTACTAGACTGCGTGTTACTGGCAGTACTTGCAGACGACAGCCTGTGGGGCTTTTTAACTCCTACAAATGACCTCTGTTTTTTCGGTGTCTGTAACTTCGAAGCCGAAATAATCCCATGATACAGACGTGTTTTTTTGGTATTAATTGGTAAAATGATGCCTCTGACTTTGAAAAACGTATAATCTCACTTCACCTCGCTTTCCTTTTGGTTTTAAATGGTGGGCGTAACACACACATGGCCAACATGCTGATTGGCCGCACAAAGAGTCCAGTCACACATTTGCTCCGGGACTTTCTATATCACATTCACATAGCAGCATTTTGTGAATAGCTAATTGCAATGTTTTAAAACTTGATTGCAATTAGATTTCGAATAAATCAATCAGCCCTAGTCAGTGCCTAATAACAACTGCTCACACTTCAGCAGTCAGTACTTTGGCTGCGCAATTAATAGCAAAACAACTGACCACACACGATTTCTAAACTGAATGCGGCAATTTTATTTATTTATATATATTTTAATCAGAGCTCACATTTCAGCAGTCAGTACCTGCTTTTAATTCAGCAGTTAGTATCTACTCTTATTTCAGCAGTCAGTACCTGCTCACATTTCAACAGTTTTAGCTACCTGCTCACATTTTAACAGTCACGTAACCTGCTCACATTTTAAAGTCAGTACCTGCCCACATTTCAGCAGTCAGTACCTGTTCCCATTTCACATTTCAACAGTCAGTACCTGCTCACATTTTACAGTCAGTACCTGCTCACATTTCAACAGTCAGTACCTGCTCAACATAAAAGTCAGTACCTGCCTCACATAGTCACGTCACATAAAGTCAGACCTGCTCACATTACAGTCACATTTCAGCAGTCAGTACCTGCTCACATTTTAACAGTCAGTACCTGTCTCACATTTCAACAGTCAGTACCTGCTCACATTTTAGCAGTCAGTACCTGTTCACATTTCAACAGTCAGTACCTGCTCACATTTTAGCGTCAGTACCTGCTCACATTTTCTACGCAGCAGTACTGCTACATTCAAACAGTCAGTACCTGCTCACAGGTAACAGCTCACCGCTCAATTTCAGCAGTCAGTACCTGGCTCACATTGCACACGTCCTGCTCAATTTCAGCAGTCAGTACCTGCTCATTTTCACAGTCATTACCTGCTCCATTTCAGCAGTTCAGTAAATGCCACTTTCAGCAGTCAGTACCTGCTCTTATTTTAGCAGTCGATACCTGGCCACATTTCAGCAAATCAGTACCTACTAACATTTTTGCAGTCAGTACTGCTTTCAAATACCTCGCTCTGAGCAGTCAGTACCTGCTATTTAGCAGTTATGCAGTATGCCAGTACTGCTCACATTTTAGCAGTCAGTACCTGCTCACATTTCAGCAGTCAGTACCTGCTCACATTTCAGCAGTCAGTACCTGCTCACATTTCAGCAGTCAGTACCTGCTCACAACCAGTTTCAACAGGTCCTCACATTTTAGCAGTCAGTACCTGCTCACATTTCAACAGTCAGTACCTGCTCACATTTCAGCAGTCAGTACCTGCTCACATTTCAGCAGTCAGTACCTGCTCTTATTTTAGCAGTCGATACCTGGCCACATTTCAGCAATCAGTACCTGCTCTTATTTTAGCAGTCAGTACCTGCTCACATTTCAGCAGTCAGTACCTGCTCTTAATTTAGCAGTCAGTACCTGCTCACATTTTAACAGTCAGTACCTGCTCACATTTCCTTCTCCGTTTTGGCTACTGATCAGTCAGTATCTTCTTCTTCGATTTTACAGTTGGCTACATTTACGCATTTTGCTAGTCAGCACCTGCTCAGCAGTCAGTACCTAATTATAATTCAGCACCTGGTTAATAGGGCCTGGTCAAAAGGGTTAGTCAATAATTGATAAAAAATTTTACAGTGTGTCACATTTCAGCAGTTGATCAATCAGTGCATGTTTATATTTCAGCAGTCAGTACTAACTGCTAACACAAACTGACTTAACCTTCTGATCGTCTGCACGTCTGCAGCAAATTTGCATGTTACTAAATAAAAATCATTTATTCATCATCACTCAGCACCACTGCAGTCTCATAGCACAGTATACACACAAACACACACATGCTGCATTTTACAGAATGAGATAGGAAACAGTGCATGACAGACTGCATGCACACACACACAGACACACACATACACACCTGTGTGTTGAAGGCACAGTACAGGTCACAGATCAGGTTTTTGACAGATGAGTTGCGGTTCATCATGCAGCCCAGCATCCCGAGGTGAGCCATGGTAAGTGTGTACGATAACGTTTGTGTGCATGTGTGTGTGATTGTGCATCCGGAGGTCCCGTAGTCACCCTGGCACCCTGCAGCTACTCTGCTTCAGAGACTCTGCGCTAATAACACAAGACATGTGAGCGAACCAGAAGAAGCGCTACAGACCTGAAATCTCTCTCTCTCTCTTCTCTCTCTCTCTCTCTCTCTCTCTCTCTCTCTCTCTCTTTTCTCTCCTCTCTATTTTCGCTCTCTCTCTCTCTCTTCTCTCTCTCTTCTCTCTCTCTCTCTCTCTCTCTCTCTCTTTTCTCTCTCTCTCTCTCTCTCTTTCTCTCTCTCTCTCTCTTTTCTCACTCTCTCTCCCTCTCTCTTGATCTTTCTCTCTCTCTCTCTCTCTCTCTCTCTTCTCTCTCTCTCTCTCCCTCTTCTCTCCTCTCTCTCTCTTTCTCGCTCTTATCTCTCTCATCTCTCTCCTCATCTCTCTCTTCTCTCTCTATCTCTCTCTCTCTCTCTCTCTCTCTCTCTCTCTCTTTTCTCTCTCTCTCTCTCTCTCTCTTGATCTTTCTCTCTCTCTCTCTCTCTCTCTCTCTCTCTCTCTCGCTCTTCTCTCTCTCTCTCTCTCTCTCTCTCTCTCTCTCTCTCTCTCTCTCTCTCTTTTCTCCCTCTCTCTCCCTCGCTCTTGATCTTTCTCTCTCTCTCTTTATTTCTCTCTCTCTTTCTTTCTCTCTATTTCTCTATTCCCCCCTCTTTTTTTTCTTTTTCATTATGTTCTTTATTCCCCCCATCCTCTCTTTCCTCTCATCCGGTATTCTGGATGTGATTAAGAAATAAACCAGAGTGCTGCTAATGTAGCAAATTGTTTTATAACACACACACACAAACACACACACAAACACACACACACACACACACACACACACACACACACACAGTGTGTCTAATAAATATGATTATACGGGTTCTGTGGTTATTTGAGATGTTTGTACACTACACATTTTTCAGTCATGAATGAAATGAAATCTTGATTTTATTTTATTTTAAATTAATAAAACGACTCAGTGATTTTTTATTTAATATGGTTAAATTTTCTCTGACAAAAACATTCATGATTCAGATTTATTAATCGAGCTGGGGACTTTTATTATATAAATCCATGTTAGATATGTAGTTTAAAGAAAAATTTGAAAGAAAAAAATTGGTTTACAATAAAAAAATATGAGGTGAAACATGAATTTGTGTAATAATTAATAATACACAGATTTAATTGTGTGCAGATTAAAGTGATCTTTATCTCAATCTGGCAACACTGCAGTGTTTCTCAGTGATGCTGAGGGACAGAACGAGAACCATACATATTTAATACCAGCCAGATGTCAAGTGTCAGTGTAAGAGAGCACAAAGCACATCATGAGCCATGAGCCAGAAAAATGAGTCAGAAAAAGGAGTCTGAGAGATGAGTCAGAAAAAGGAGTCAGAAAAATTTCTCAGAGAAACGAAACATATAGATAAGTCTGAGAGATGTGTAGTAAAATAAGTCAGAAAAAAGAGTCTGAGAGACAAGTCTGGGAAATGGGTCATAGAAATTAGTCAAAGAGATGAGTCTGAGAGACGAGTTAGAAAAATGAGTCACAAGTCAGAGAAAGTAATCAGAAAAAACACGTAATAGAGGTGCGCCTGAAAGACGAGTCAGAAAAATGAGCCCGAGAAATAAAGCTAAGAGACGATTCAGAGAAATGAGGCGGAGAGACGAGTCGGAAAAATTAGTCAAATGAGTCTGAGAGATGAGTCAGAAAATAAGTCATAAAGGCAAGTCAGAGAAATGGATAGAAAACAAATGGAGATAAATGTCACTCTGCAAAATAACAAACGTGTCAATAATAAAATGAATCATTTCAATGTGATTTTTTTAGCAGAAATGATTTCTGTAACATAACAAAAGCTCTAAGGAACGAAATAACCTCCGGCACCCCCGGCTAAAAGTGGAGTTAGCAGCTATGCTAGCTAAAAATAAACACAGCAGGGCTAAAATAAAACAAAATGGAGCGCTGCGGCTACATCCTTTCTGGTAGCACAACACACAAGTGCAGGGAGAAACAAGGCACCTTTTAGATTCTGTCAGAACACACACACACACACACACACACACACACACACACACTAAGGAAGAAGTTTAAGCAGAAACGTGGTGTGCTAGATAACAGAGCGCATGCCATGACACTGTTTCTGGGCAACTATGAATAAGTGACCTTCAATTGGCAGGAATTCCACATGGGGATGGAATTTACAGCGCGCACACACAAACACACACATAGAGCATTACATGTCAGCGTAACTAATTGCTAACCAGTTCTGGTTTGTTTGGTCCTTAAAAATCGAAGGTCATTAAATGTCACGCTATGACATCACACTGTGACATCACACAACAAACTTTTCCTATAATTTCGCACCCTGGCTAATAAAGCTCAGCAGCTTTATAACACACAGTATGTCTACAGAAATGGGTGGAGCTAATGCATGTTTAAGCTCCGCCTTTAAGCATTTACCAGACTTTTAAAAACATTTTCACGCCCCAAAATGTAAATAATTGGAAACATTATCAGAACGTTTGTGGGGAAATTCTAATCTAACACACTTCTCATTTGAATATTAAGCCACACCCCCTCGTCACCAGATGCTTAGCATGTTCATTAAAGGAGCAAGATTTTAACATTTACATTTACGGCATTTGGAAGGTGTTTTTATCCAGAGCGACTTACATTTAGCCCATTGTTATCCAACAGAGCACATAGGGGTTAAGGGCCTTGCTCAGGGGCCTAGCAGTGGTAGCTTGGTGGTCCCGGCGTCAAACCCATGATCCTCCAATTAGCAGTCCAACACTTTAATCACTGTCCTACCACTTCCCAGAAAATGGACATAACTGATGGGCTTTTTGATTGACAGCTGGAACTGTGAATTAGTTATATGTAAATAGTTCCACTAGAAAGGAAAGGAAGGTTTAGAGTCCCGCTCGGGAAAATCTGTACCTAATGTTGATTATTATTATTAATTATTATTATAATCAATTATTATTGTTTATTATTATTATTGTTACTACTATTGTTGTTGTTATTATTATTAATAAAAATATTAAACGTTAGCAATATTGTAAAATGTTATAAAAGTAAACAAACAGCATTCAAAAATGACAGTAACAATAAAATAAACAGAGACAAAAGTACTGCCTGGGGGTAACTGATTCCAGGTACATATGGGTAAAAGAAAAAAAGTGATAACAAATTAGACAGTAAATGCATAAAGGAGAGTTTGATGAGGTGTAACTCTGATCAGATCCCCTCTCGCACAGCACTCAGTAGGTGTGAAGGGTAATTAAAGCCCAGCTGGTCATTAAGAAAATCCCCTGCAGTCATCACATACATACACACATACACACACACACACACACACACACACCATACAGCTGAGGCTTGTGGTTCGGGTTTCATTATCTCTTTTAATGTCAGATGGTTCAGTTCTCTAACAGCACCTCAGGGATTTTTATTCATCTGGCAACCTGCCGAAAATGATTTTAAAATCATTTATTTAAAGTAACATTCGATTTGTTTGTAGTTACATTCATTCTATCATTACTTCTGAATAAGTTATAATTCTTTTATAATCTCTGCATGCCAGCGTTACTCCTTTATTACATGTTTATTAATGTTTTTTTTCTTTTCACTGTAAAGCCTAAGAAAAAAACTGCACATGCAATTCAATAACATTAAACAAAGACGGAGAGAGACAAGAGACAAACGAGTGAGAGAGAGAGAGAGAGAGTCTGATAAATATGATAATCTGTCTATCTACATATCTGTCTCCTCATGTATAAGTCTGTCTGTTTATCTACATCTGTCTGTCTATCTACTTGTCCATTTATCCGTCCGTTCATCTACCTGTCTGTCTACCTTTCTGTGTATCTACCTGTCTGTTTGTCCATTTACATCTATCTATCTATCTATCTATCTATCTATCTATCTATCTATCTATCTATCTATCTATCTATCTATCTATCTATCGGTTTGTCTGTCTGTCTGTCTGTCCGCCTGTCCGCCTACCTACCTACATATCTATGTCTGTCATTATTTTTATTTAAAAAAAAAATATTTTCCTGTTTATGTTTATTACAAAAGATCAATTTTCAATTCAAATTGTGGATTAAATTAATTAGAATAGTAAGGTGCAAAAACATTTACACAGACACTTCTATAAGTGGCCCCGCCCCGTTCCCCTCCCCCACTCCGGTCTCCCACAGCTCCACGCTAACAAAGAGCAGCATCACAGATCATCAGACACTCAGCACATTTTCTCCACCTCATCGTTTTCCCTAAAGCCTGAAGCCTCCAGTCCCTAAAGACTTCAGTGCAGCAGATGGATGGAGCGATGGGACGTCTGCCCCATCAACCCCTTCGTCTACTTCCTTGTACACGCCCCCGTCTACCCCCTTCCTTTCCCGCCCTGTTGTTCTGACGTAAAGCAGGAGTTTCAAGTCTCCAGGGAAACATCGATCTGCAAAATTCATCTCTGACATGAAGGCAATCAGCCTCCGCAATTAAACCCCACCAAGTGGGAGGAAACGAGAGCAAAGCAGCTGATACACTATAAATATGGGCGTGGCCAACCAGGAGCTGGACGAGATGGACAACCAGAAAAAAATATTTATCCTTTCTTCACAGAAACAATTGTCACACAATTCCACGGAGACTTCTGAGGCTTTTACATTAAGAAGCAGGGGGTGGGGGGTGGGGGGGTTAAATACTTATGCACAACATCTTATTTTCCTTTAAGGTGAATTACTTAAAAAAATCAGTAGGCAAAATATTAGTGTATGTTAAGTTAGTAAAAAAATGAGTGAGTGAAAATCATGCTACTACCACCATCACAACAACCACCACCACCACCACCACCACCATGCTTCACTCCAGATTTACATTGTAATTGAGACTAGAAAATGTGGAACAGTTCAGCAGGGGGTGGATGATGGGGTAAATACTCATGGGTTTTTTTTTGTTTACTTTTATTTTTTCTTTTTGTGTGTAAAGTCCCCGGATGATCTTCTATTTTCACCTGGATTCTGAGGTACACATACGATGGACACTTTGCTATCCCATGATCCCCCCAGAGAAACGACACTAAAATATTCCAAAAAAACAGAAAAAAAAAAATGGCGGAAAGAAAGCGGCGACGCGGGGCGACTTTAAATACTTCTGTCACGCCGTATAGAAGCCCGTTAACACAACTCCAAACCTCTACACTACAACCACAACTGTACCACCTACAACATCTGGAGCAGTTCAGAATCCATATTTATCTTAATATTAATATAACATCACAAAAACATTACAGATATCAATCAAATCTATCAGACATTTAAAGGCTGTAAGTCAGTGTTAGCGCTCGGCAGCGCTGGTCTGGAAGTGGGGAAATAAACTCTTAGTTATCTTCAGGTTCTGGAAAAAATCCACCTTAAATACGTATTTTTAAGTTTGTCTGAGACCGAATTAATTTCTCCTCCTCCGTCAGTCAGACAGTGTGGGGGTAAAAAAATCTAATTTAACTGTACAGACGAGTTTGGCTAGTCTGTGCTGGGCTGTAAGAATGCTGACGTCATCGTGGGGACACTGAGAGTCGCATTTAAAAATCTGACTGTGCAGTATTTGTGTTGTTATTACTTTTGTAAGCATTCGGAATAAAGGTACTCCCAGAAGTTTGAAACAGGGAGAAAAAAAAATCCCCCTTAACTATAGATATAAATGTTAGCGTTTGATATTTATTCAAGAAAGAGAAACACGTGCTATTGTTTACTCTCTTTTACATTTTCTATTGGAATTTGAGGAAAATTGAGTTTGTTTATATGAAAAAGTGATGAGTTTTTACCTCTTTCTTCACCTACAATAGTGTGGGTCAATTTTGACCCGTAACACAATAGATGTCACTAAGGGTGAGAATCTTTAGTTTTTTTTTACGATCCGATCCGAATCTGATTCTAGGAGTCCCGATCCGATTCCAGAATCGATTCTTAATCCACACCTTTTTTTAATTCACCTGCATATTTACATCTTTACATTTTAACCAGATTTGGAGTTTCTCTGCTTTTTGACTATAGTGTGAATTTCTGTATGACATCATCATCCATCCTAAAAAAGATGATTTAATTCGTAAATTATTCTTTCATTAATAAAGTTCAGTGTTCAGGATGAACTGAAGCTCTGAATGAAACATGGAAACGTCAGATTATTAGAACGTTTATTAAGAACCCTTAAATAACGCTGTAAGGACACACTGTACCTCCACTCAAGCACCTGTAACGGTGTGTGTGAAACCCTGTGTTATCCACCACGGAGAACCAACACAAACCCTTAACAATAAAACCGCCGCTGACCGAGTGATTCACTTCAGCTTTTCTTTAGAATCCGGTGGAAGTTTTGCAAAGTGTTTCCACACCGTCGATTTTACATTTGGTGTTGATTTAATGTCCATTTTTAAAATGAAGTAAATTTTCCAGCTTCCGTACGTGCGTCAGTCAGTGTTTATGGAACAGACTAAACTGTTTATTAAGTGGTAATTTAGTGGCAGCACTCATTCTGTGTGTGTAAATGCATTTTATCCTCAGGGCTTGCCGTAGTTTGGTGAGAGTAAATGCACACAGGGCTGTGAGACAGAAGAAAAAGTTGTAAATAGATGTTTGTATTAAATAAAGCAGTTTAGTACATTTCGGACTGCTTTTGTTCTTTATTTTAATCATTTCGAGTGTTTAGGCGAATCTATGCGAACACACAGTTACACTTATCATTTTTCGCAGACCTGCACCGTCGCCATCTTATTTGAATTTAGAATCGATTCTGGACTTTTGAGAATCGATTCAGGAATCGTTAGAGAAATAATCGTGATGCATTGATGAATCGATTTTTTTCCCACCTCTAATGATATCATTTAAAATAACACACACAAGCAATTTATTCTGTTCTAATATTTATCCAGTGTCAGATTTATCAGATAAAATCTTCACTATAAAAAATAAAATAGGTGAATTAAACATTATAAAAATAAGCGGTACATCTTAGATAAAGAGATCATGTGACCAACCAGAAAAAAAGTATTTACATGGTTACCAGTGTATAACAAGTTAAGCTATACGGTCGAAAGTAATATTGGGTGATGATCATTGTTTTTTTGAGCATTTTGAGTTAATTTATGGGTCAAATTAACCCGCTAACACAAAATATGTGTTTTCCCGTACATTATACAGGTTAAATACAATTTTTTATAGTAAAAAAGATCTATTCTTGTTTTTTTATTTATTTTCTCAAATCATATCAGACTCATTGTACCCTTTAAAATATTATCACAATATTCAATCGGATCGATATCATTGTTAAACCTTAAACTTCATGAAACCAAAAAAAGGTAAAAACCGCCAGAAAACTTTGCATACACACATGATGGATGACCTCAGGTGACCTCACAATCATCGCAACTGATTAACACACCAGTTACTAAGAGAAAATAACACCTCTGCCATGTGGGTGTGTGTGTGTGTTTGTTTTCCTCACTCAGAAAGAAAACCCCAGACTTTACGAGATGCAGACGTCTGCTTCACACACACACACACACACACACACACAGACACACACACACACAAACCGAGTGGTTTTGGAAAAGCACCATGCGTTTGAATAAACACACACCGCACATGGCGTCATCCCAAATCCACACTGCACCACACACACACAGACGCTCTCCAAAACACTGTCCAACTTCATTACATCAAGTGCATTAGGAGGATGAAGCAAGAGTCAAATCTAAGTGCACTAAAACTAGTGATAATACAAGTGCACTAGGGAAGACGAGAGATGTGTTCGAAAGCAAGTGTACTAGAGTCCGTGAGAGTAGAAACCACTCATATGCACTAGATTTGGAAACTAGCTAGAAAACAAGTCCACTAACACAAGTAAGACTGGAGAGCGTACAAGTGCACTCAAACAGGTTATACCAATTAAAACCAAAACAAGTGGAACATTCTA
Source organism: Bagarius yarrelli (assembly GCA_005784505.1). Lineage (NCBI taxonomy): Eukaryota > Metazoa > Chordata > Actinopteri > Siluriformes > Sisoridae > Bagarius > Bagarius yarrelli. Next base: position 982,910 of record VCAZ01000120.1, read on the forward strand.
TATAAAACACCTTATATGAGTTTAGACTAGCTAGAAAACAAGTGCACTAGAACAAGTAAGACTAAAGACAGTACAGTAGAGCACTACAACCAGTGGGTTCAAACCAAGTGCACTAGAATCTTAACCCAACTGGGTACGAATAGTACGTTCATTAAGGGGTACAAATACTTTTACACACAAACACACCACTTGTAGTGTACATTTATACATTTATACAGTGTGAGAGTTCCTGTTCTTACCTCAAACACTGGCGATGTGGCTGCATGTTCCCCTTCGTCGTCACAGCGACGCGTCGCCATCATTTCATTCCAAACCTCCAAGGAGAAATTCCGTTACATCCCACATGGAGAGAGGAAGAGCGGCGGCCAAAAGAAAAAAGGCGGGAAATAAAAGAATGGTTTAATCCACACCGTCTGCTCGCTTCATGTTCACCGAGTCCTCAGATCTACGGTGAGCAAAAAAAAAAAGGGTTGAGTTAGGTGTGACGAAGGGTGTGTGTGTGTGTGAGAGAGAGAGAGAGAGAGAGAGAGAGAGAGAGGAGAGATGAGAGAGAGAGAGAGAGAGAGAGAGAGAGAAAAAGAAAGAGAGCGAGAGAGAGAGAGAGAGAGAGAGAGAGAGGGAGGGAGGGCGGGCGGGAGGGAGGGAGGGGAAAAAAAAAAAAAAAAAAGCGAAAAAGAGCGAGAGAGATAGCGACAGAGAGAAAGAGAGAGATTAAGAAAGAAGGAAGGAAGGTGATGAGAGAGATTGAGTAAAAGAAAGAAGGGTGGAAAGGGAGGAAGGAAGGAAGAAAGGAAAAAAGGAAGAAAAGGAAAGAGAGAGTGAAATTCATGCACTTTAACTTCACTTCTTTCAGTAGAAAATGAGATCAGTGTGGAACCTCATTACATACACACACCACGCAGAACCTCATTTAAACCGAATCTGAATCACATCTGAAGCGAATCTAAACCAAACCCAAGTACTCAAGTATTTGAATTATATTTGAATTGCACGTGAGTCGTTTATGAACTGTATTCTAGTGGTATCTGAATTATATTTGAGTAGTTGAACTGAATCTGAATCGTATCTGAACCAAATCTGAACCAGACTAAACAATATATCAGAAACGTATCTTCATATCTAAATTGAATCTGAGACGTATTTGAGTCATGACTGAATCATATTTCAAACTTATCTGATCTCTAATCAAGTCGTATCTGAACCTTATTCAAACCCAATCTGAATCAAATCTGAATCATATCCAAGTTTGCATTACATTTGTGGTATTTAGCAGACGACCTTATTCATTTCGACTTACATTCAACTCATTGTTATTCAACTGATCAGTTAAGGGTTAAGGGCCTTGCTCAGGGGCCCAGCAGTGGCAGCTTAGTGGTGCTGGGAATTTAAGCCATGCCCTTCTGACTGGCACTCCATCTCCTTAACCACTAAGCTCCAACCCCGATCTAAGACAAAATCGAGTCGAATCTGAACCGTAACTGTATCTGAACTGAATCGTATCTGATCCGAATCACGGCTGGATCTGAACCATATTTGAGTCGTAACTGATTCATATTTGAATTGACCTGTTATACTGACCATGTTCTACTGTACTCAGATGTTCACACGCTGGCATATGGAGTGTGTGTGTGGTGTGTGTGTGTGTGTGGTATGGGTACTCCGCTAAAATAACGGTGAGCTCGGTGTATTAACGCATCCCTTATGCGCACACGTTGTGGCACGTGATCGAGTTCTAAACCAACCCTTCATGTCATTAACGTCATGTCACTAAATCACCCGTGTGTGACATTGTGTACACGCACAAACACACACACACACACACACAAACAATGACAAAATTGTAATTAAGCAGATAGAAAGTTCTCCACGTTCGCTGTCCTACCTGTTAGTAAGCGAGCGTAAACACACAGACGCCGAAGTGAAGCTCATGATCCACTTTCTCTCTCTCCCTTTCACACACACACACACACACACTCTCTCACACACACATACACAGGGAAAGACGCGCGTATTCTTTCGGATTCACTCGGACAGAATAAATTGCGCGCAAAACGAATCCGTCATCGCCGCAAATCACATCAAATCTGGCGGTTACAGCGATCCTGTTATTCCATGGACGCGCACCGTAAATCCGTAAATCCCGCACAAATACCGCAGACACTTGTTCCGTAAAGGGAGAAGAAAAGCCAAAGAGCGGAGCAGGAGCAGGATGGGACTGAGCTCTGATCTGTGCGCTCCCGGAGTGTCCAAGCGCGCGCGTGTGTGCGCGCGCACACACACACACACACACACACACACACACACACACACACACACACACACACACACACACACACACACACACACACACAATGCGCTCGTGACATCCCGGTACGGAGACAAACAGCACCCTCTAACGTCGACCAAGTCTAATTCATTTCCTTTTCAGCCAATAGGGTGTGTTCTGGTGTGGGCGTGGTCAATCAACCTGTTCGATCAGAAGAAACTAGAAAACGATTCTTTACGTTGTAAACGTCAGATCACCAGAGAAGATCTGTTTCAGACACCTTCATAAACAGAGATGGACAGAAAGAGGAAGAGAAGCAGGAAGAGGAAGATGAGCAGAAAGAGGAGAAGGAAAAGGAAGAGGAGCAAGAAGAGAAGCAGGAAGGAGAGAAGAGGAAGCAGGAAGAGGAACAGGAAGAGGAGCAAAAAGAGGAAGAGAAGGAGGAGGAGGAAGAGGAGCAAGAAGAGGAGCAGGAAGAGGAAGAGGAGCAGGAAGAGGCGCAGGAAGAGGAGCAAAAAGGGGAAGAGGAGCGAGAAAAGGAAGAGGAAGAAAACATGGACCCCCTTTTTGGTTTTTTTTGCAACAAATAAACAAAAAATATGTTTTATTACAGTAATTTCTTTTAGATAAATATAATATTGGTATTTATATTAATTATTATTCATATTGTAAAGTTATAAGAAATAAATTTTATTTAAAAAACAAAACTTATAAAAACCTAAAAAATTATATTAGATTTTATTAATTTATGAGCCAATAAAAAGTAAAACCTGTCATTTTTTTTAATTAATTCTTTTTTTTTCCTATATTTGCTTTAAGTTTATATTGTTTAAATCTTTTTGAAATAAATTTAAATAAAATAAATTTTAATAATTAATATAAATTTCAGTGCTTCTCTTATTCTCAGACTCTTAGGTTTATTATTTTTTTTTACTTGTTTCTATTTTTATTTGTTTGGGAAAAATAAAATATATTTGCATTAATTTATTATTATGTTTATTTCTGATTTGTTTTTCTAATAATTTATTAAAGCTGATTTTATTATTGAAGCATGATGGTGTTGTGAGTGTACATTTTACATGACACACACACACACACACACACACACATACCATTCTCTCACTTTCTCCTCACACATGCACTTTTCACTTCTAAACTAAAATTTTTAATTTGATTTATATCACCTGAATCCTAACACCCATTTAAACTGCGGTCCAAAGTCGAAGCTCCGCTGTTGCGCTGTGCTGTGCTGTGCAGTGTTGTGTTGTGTTAAGTTTTGCAGAGTTTCTGCAGCTGAAGAATGCGTGAAGACCAGGTTTTCCAGCTTGTGTGGACGAGAATAAAGGAGTTGAGTGTGTGAAGCTCGGCTGTCTCTCAGTGCCACAATGCAGCGGGGACAAAACGAGCGACTCCACTGACCCCAGAGGGAGAAAAGAGCAGGCTGTGAACCCCAGAGAGAAGCCTTTCACTCGTCTATTGTCTGAGAACCTTCACACAAACAATAGCAGAGTGAAGCTGGTATCAGAGCGCGCACACGTTTAACACACCGGGTGACACACACACACACACACACACAGATATATCATTTTATGATTTTTTAATGTATTTTGATTAGTTAATTTAATATTATTATTTGTATTTTTATAATAAATAAACAGAAAATAAAAATTCAACACTGTTAAAATGACACAATAAAAGACCGAGGACAACACAACCCCAAAATAATGTCAAAAAGTTTAAAAAATGTAGACTTAAATGAAATATATAAAAATAGAATAAAACAGTGAATCTAAGAGGGGGTGAGGTGGGGGAAGGGGGGTGAATCCGGGCAAGAGAGATCAGCTAATGATGAGAGACACAGTGAACAAAAGATGAATGGAGGAGATTGTGTGTGTGTGTGTGTGTGTGTGTGTGTGTGTGTGTGTGTGTGTGTGTGTGAATGAGCTGAAACAGCAGCTGGTCTTGCTTAGTAAATAGAAAAAAATACTCTAAACAGCGGAAAGCAACGCCCTGACCTGAGATTCAAAGATGTGTTAAATGCATAATTAAATATAATTCACGCAAAGCCTCCTACATTTATTCACTATCCATCTGAACATTTTAAGGGTTAACTCGAGGGCTCAGCAGTGTCAGCAGGTGATGCTGGGAATTGAAGCTATGATTTTCTGATTAGCAGAAGATCATAAAAAATGTAATTAAACATTTGTGTCTCAGGAAGGAAAGGAAAAAACAAACGAACCAGTATGAGAAAGTAACTGTAATAAGTGACTGTACTAAGGTTATAATGGGAGAAAAGGAGTGGACCAAGTACTAAGCTCTGTGGGACACCAGTAGAGACCAGATGTTGTTTCTCTTCATGTTACTTAATATTGTATAAACAATCATCCAATCATAGAATGCAAACCACTCCTAAGGACATCTCTCTGGAACAGGCTCGATCTGGTCTCATTAGACCACAAGATACTAATTGCCACAGTAAATATCCATTGAAAGCCTCCAAACGAATCGTCGAGTTAAATACAGGCAATGAGGCAGGTTATATTATGCAAACAGGAAGTTTGCAGAAACAGCAGGAAAATAAACAAGGAAAAAGTACAAAAGATTTATTGAATTAATAAAAACAATGCAACACAAAGGAATTCCATCCCTGAAGAAATTCTGTCAATGAAGAAATAGTTTGTGGAATAAAAAGTCACTTTAGGAGGCAATGATTAGGCCACACTTAATTAACAGTAAGGGAAAAAATACAGTATTTTCTATACTTCAGTATTCAGTACACAGTACAACAATATTTTTCTATGTGGTATTCAGTACATTTAAGTATTCATATATTCAGTACATTTAAGTATTCAGTACACACTTCAGTATTGTATACACTTCAGTATTCTATACACTGTAGTATTGTATACACTTCAGTATTCTATACACTGTATAGGGAAAGACTTGTATACACGTATCGTATTGTATACACTTCAGTATTCTATACACTGTAGTATTGTATACACTTCAGTATTCTATACACTGTAGTATTGTATACACTTCAGTATTCTATACACTGTAGTATTGTATACACTTCAGTATTCTATACATTGTAGTATGCAGTATAAAAAAAAGCCATCCTATGTGACAATAAAGGCATTAAATTTAATTCAATCTGCATGGTAAATAACAGAGATGGCAAAAGTACACACACCCTTCACTCTAGTAGAAGTACAGATACTCATGTTTAAAGTGACCCTAGGGTAAAATTTGAAGTACTGACTACTTTTTTTTTTACTCAAGTTAAAAAGTAACGAAGTTTGGGGCTCTGGCATGTACTTAAGTAAAAAAGGTAACTAATATCTGAAGTGGTGGCTCACAGTTAAGGTGTTGGATTGCCAACCCAAAGGTTGTGGGTTGTTCGATTCCCAGCTCCAGCAAGCCACCACTGTTGGACCCCTGAGCAAGGCCCTTAACCCTCAGTTGTATAACAAGGAATGTTGTAAGTCGCTCTGGATAAGGACGTCTGCCAATTGCTGCAAATGTAAATATCAATCACAACACCAAACAGATTAAAACTAAAGTAATGAGTCTGGTTTCAACATGAAATAAGTAGAAATGAAAAAAAAATACATTTACAGCAGATGCCCTTATTTATCTCTATTATACATCTGAGCAATTAGGGGTTTATTGGGTCTTGCTCAGGGGCCCACAGTGCTGGCTTAGTGGTGCTGGGAGTCGAACCATGGTCTTTCTGACAGCGGACTAATGCCTTAACCACTGCGCCACCACTTCCCACCACTTAAATAGTGAAGTAAAATACTGATACCAAAAAAATCTACTTAAGTACAGAAAGAAAGTATCTCTACTTCGTTACTTCCCGTCACTAGTAAATATAAGGAACTTTCGTGATTTTTTGTCCAGGTTTGGGGGACACAAACATTTGTAAAAAGCAGTAAAATTCTTAGGGCCAGTGAACTAAATTTCTATGGTTCTGCCAACTGCACAAGTTCACAAACTCACAGCAACAATGCAGTATTTTGTTCCCTTTGTGTGTTTTTTAGTACCTGTAACAGACTCAATCCCATTTTTTTTCCAGCTCAGTAGTGAGCTATAAGGAATCTGCATGAGAAAGTTGTCCACCACACAAAGACAGAGCTGAGAGCTTATCGGAGAGGAAAGTTAACCGTTGCTAAGTGCCGATGTCCGATAAGGGACACGGAGCCTGAGCGGTGTCCACAAAGGATGTCTTTGTCCCTCTCATCAGAATACACCTTTATCCCCAGGACTTAATCCTCACCACTGATCCCCAGCTATACATCGGATCTGCTGTGTGAATGTGAGGGACCTCTGTTTTATCACGTAAAGAACACTTTCTATGTCCCATACAGGCATGTGGTGTGTTGTGATGGGAAATGTATACAGGAGTAAGGAAGCATGAGTGTGAGACACTTCAGTACTTTGTACACATCGACTTTAAATACACTAAAGTGTTTCTGCTAATAAAACACAACTACACAGGCACTGCACTTCATTATTCTGTGCACTTTAGTATAATTCAGCATTAATAGTATATTAAACAATTTAATAATCTCTAAATGTGAATATTCTGTAAATGTCATTATTCAGTACACTTTACTATTCAATACACTTCAGTATTCGGTACCTTTCAGTACTAATCAGTATAAAGCACTTTTAAGTATTCCATATATCAGTATTTTCAACATGTCAGTGTTCAGTACAGTTTACTATTCAGTACAATTCACCTTTCAGTATACTTCAGTATTCTACAGTCTACACTATTAAATACACTTCAATATTTAGTACGCTTTAGTATTCTATGCACTTGGATTTTAGTACACTTTAGTCTTTAATACTGAAGTGTACTTAATACTGCGGGATACTGAAAACTAAAGTGTATAGAATTCTAGGGTACTGAATACTAAAGTGTACCAAAACTGAATTGTATTTAATACTAAAGTGTACAGAATAATAAAATGTACTAAACACGCCAGTATTCAGTTCACTGTAGTATTAAGTACACCTCACTTTTCAGTAAACTTTAGTATTCAGTACACTTTAGTATTCTGTACATTTCAGTTTTCATGAAACTTTGACATTCAGTACACTTCAGTATTTATTATACTCCAGTATTTAGTACACATCAGTATTAAGTAAACTTTAGTATTCAGTACACTTCAGTATTAAGTATCCTTCAGTATTCAGTACACTTCAGTATTAAGTAAACTTTAGTATTCAGTACACTTCAGTATTAAGTATCCTTCAGTATTCAGTACTGTAAAGTACCAGATGAAGTATATTCTGTAGAATTCTATACACTTTAGTGGTTTAACATTTACATACTGAAGTGTACTGAATACCAATGTAAATGTCTTTATATAATACAGCGCCCCTGGAGCAGAAAGGTTTAGGGGTCTTGTTCAAGGACCCAACTGTGACTGACTGCCGGCGATGGGGCTTTAGTATTCAGTACACTTCAGTATTAAGTATCTTTCAGTATTCAGTACACTTCAGTATTAAGTAAACTTCAGTATTTTGTACATTTTGGTTATCCATACACTTTCTGTTCAGTACACTTCAGTATTTCGTACACTTTAGTATTTAGTACACGTCAGTATTCTATACACTTCCGTAATAAATACAATTCAGTTTTTGGTACGTTTCAGTATCCCGTAGACTAGAACTCTATACACTTTAGTTTTCAGTATCTCTTCAGAATTTTAGTACACTTAAGTGTTCAGTACATTTTATTATTCTGTACACTTTAGTATTAAATACAATTCAGTTTTGGTACACTTTAGTATTCGGTACCCTAGAATTCTGTACACTTTAGTTTTCAGTATCCCGCAGTATCACTTCAGTATTCAGTATCCTTCAGTATTCAGTACACTTTACACATCAGTATACTAGACTTCAATACACTTTAGACTTTAATGTACAATAAGTTGACTTTAATGTATAATAATTGACTTTACCGGAAAATGAAACGTTTGTTGGCGAGTGAAAGATGGTATGTGTATGAAACAGAAGCTGTTTGTGTTTATACGCTGTTTTCTGATGACGTTTAGCAGAATGCTAATGCGGAGCGTGTGTACAGCTTTATAAGTAGTTTGTTCTGATTAGCTGAATGATTAAAGTGTATGAAAACACAGTGGGCCATGTGAAGGTCAAGGACGCTTTTCTAAGGACAGATTCCTTACAATTCCAGAAATTCAAGGTCCTTTGAGCACCCCCCCCCATACATGTGTGTGTGTGTGTGTTCATCATAACTCATTCACTGTAACTATCACTCCTAAATAATACATTTCTTCCTGCACTTCCAAAACAACTCTGATGAGTGTTTATTCTCTCTACCTGGAAATACGTGTTAGTGATGTATGTTTTGCGTTCTGTCTTTTACAAATGTGTGTGTGTGTTTTAGGGTGTTTGTGGAGGCGGTGTGTTATCAGTTAGGCTTTCACTCACTTCCAGATAAAGAACAGCGGTCTCATTATATTTATTATATAACATCGTGGGCGGGGCTTAAATTGTGATGTCCACCTAATCACCATTATTCTTACTAGCCAATCACTAATCACCATTATTCTTACTAGCCAATCACTAATCACCATTATTCTTTACTTACCAAACACTAATCACTGTTACTCTTACTAGCCAATCACTAATCACCATTATTCTTACTAGCCAATCACTAATCACCATTTTTCCTACTAGCCAATCACTAATCACCTAATCACCATTATTCCTTACTAGCCATTATAGCTTACTAGCCAATACTAGCCAATCACTAATCACCATTATTCTTACTAGCCAATCACTAATCACCATTATTCTTACTAGCCAATCACTAATCACCATTATTCTTACTAGCCAATCACTAATCACCATTATTTCTCACAATTAATTACTGTTATTCTTAAAAAACATTTGTGAAAAAGATGTGTTTTTCTAGGCCGAGTATCACTGACAGATCTGGAGTGCTGGACAATGCACCCTCAGGGTTCTGCAGGTTCTGCTCCTCACACACCCAGGCTGAGTCATGGAATGTTTTCTGCCAAGCCGAAGATCTGGCCAAGCTCACAGAAACATCAGGCTATGAATCTGAGGAGTAACAGACAAGGAATTAAATCTTACAGCATTCTGCTTAACTTCTAATCTCATACCACACACCAGCACTTCACTTTAATATTCCACAAACACCTTCAACCAGTTGTTTGGGCTCCAAAGAGAGTCAGATATCTACAAGATATTTCCTCATCATTAATCGTAAGAAAAACAGTCAGATATTCATGCTAAGGTTACGCACACAGCCAGATGTTTTCTGAGAAGTTCCTGAGGGCCCTGGCTGTATTTATCTCATAGCCTTGTGTTGCAGCAATATATTTTTGCAGAACTCGCAGTAATAACAACAATAAATTAGACATTCACGTGGTCCAGGATGATAAGAACATATATACGAGGACAGTTGAATGTTTGGATGGGTTTTTTTTGCTGTATTATCACATTCCATTTAAAACACATTTAATGCAATGTTTTATTAATAGGACATCAGATCATTTTAAAACCCGACACATTACAAAACCACCAAAACTCCTGGGTTGTACTGTGAGTTCAGGAGATTCATGCTAGTATGGTGGTGATGTGTGGTGAGGTTGGTGACTGGTGAGGCCCTGGATCTTTCACAGATATCTGACTTTAAAAGAGGAGCTATTATTAGTTATGTTTCATATCTTGAATTATTATTCTTTAGACACAAAAAGAGACAGCATTTGTTCTGCAGCTTGCGAGTGATCTTAAAGACCATTTTTTAACACTTCAAACCCTTTAATTTCCTGATATTAATTCTTAATATTAACCTTTACATTACTAATATTAACTCTTAATTTTTGTTTTTAACTGTTTACTTACTGATATTAACCCTTAAAAACGGGATCCATGATATTAACCCTTTAATTCTTGTTATTATCGCTTTAATTGTTGATATTAACTTTTTATTTTCTGATATTAACCCTTCAATGCCTGATATTAACTCTACAAATTCTGAAATTAACCCCTTAAATTTTTGATGTTAGGTCTATACAGTCTACCATATGAGATAGAAATAAGCAGAGTCTTAGAATAAAGAGACCACAACAGTCACTCCAACTGCGCCAGTTACGCATGCTCAGTTCAGGTTTACTACTTATCCACTGGTACCGGGCTGAATTTGGGAACCAAGCTGCAGTTTTACAACCGAAAAAAAAAAAAGTCCTGGGTTGCTGTCTAGATTCGGACTCCAAAACCTTGCTGGGCTAAAGTGGGAATCGATGACATCAGTGGGCGGAGCTTTCACTGTGAAGCACAGTTTAAGAGGCCCTATTTTTAACAGGTGATGAAGAAACAACACCAGATAAATAAAGAAGTAGAAATAAATCTGTCAGTTCATTAGTTAACATTCATAACACCCTCCTCACTAATCGCTCCACCAGGACAAATCCAAATCTATCTAGAAAAATAGTACCAGAAAAAAAAAAACCCATGTATATGAGAAGACCTTGGTGGAACCATGGAGTTTAACCAATTCACCAACCGAGCAGTAAACGAGTTTAATAATAATAATAATAATAATAATAATAACAACAATAATGGCATTAAAAATGAGGATGGTAACAAGAGAGAGCAAGAGATTCTGGTCAAATATTAGTGATGTAGTGGGTTCTTCCTTCTGCTAGTGAAAACACCAGCTGGTACGGAACGAGTGCCAGCCTTGGCTGCACACTGGCTCTGGCTCCAGCACCAGCTTGTCCACTTCCCTGTTTAAAATGCTGTATTTATGAGTGAATGAATTGCCTTTAACACAACATTCCAAAACCCACACAAAAATACCACAGTGAGCTTTATTATAATTTTCAGTTAAATGTTTGTTCTTTTTACAATTTATACTTCAGCTTCCCGGTTTCACTGATCACACAGATGTGCTGCAAAGAAAGAGAGACATTATCTTTAATAACAGTGGTGGCTTTAAATGGTAGAACATAAAAAAAAAAAAAAAAACTTGGGGTGAATGGAGCTGGAAGCTACAATGAAACCCCCAAAAACTTTGAAAGCAGAAAACTATGGAATCTCTGGAAACTAGTAAAAAAGACAACTAGGAATCATTTGGAAAGTGAAAAAAATAGTGGATCCCTGGAAACAAAGGGAAAAGTCAGTGGAAGGCATAGAGAGGAAGAAAACTGAGGAACATTTGAAAACTATGGAATAGAAAAAAAAACGAAACACCTGGTAGCTAGAGATAAAGAAATCTAGACTATACCTGAAAATGAGAAAACTTTAGAACATCTGGAAACTTTAGAACATCTGGAAACAGAACAAGAAACTTAAGAAATGTTTGGTGGCTAAAAAAGAAACCTAAGGAACCTCTGGAAACTGGAGTAAACTAGGAAATAAGTAAAAGCTAAAGAAAAAGGGGTTTTAAAAAAACACTAATCACCAAGGGATAAAAAGTCTGGGAAATGTCTGGAAGATAGAGAAGAAGAAAACTAAAGAATTTCTGGTGTTGACGTCACAAGAAAACTTGGACAATCTACAAACTATGGAATAATAGAGAAAATAGAGAAACATCTGGTAGCTAGAGAAGAAGAAATCTAGGGCCCAGGGCAAAAGAAAAGAATAACCTATGAAGGAATAACCTACGGAACCTAAAAAAAGAAACTCTTTGAGGAAAATCTGGAACCTCTGAAAAAGAAAATTAAGTAACACCTGGGGGAAGACCTGTGGAAACTAGAGGAGAAAAAATTTGGTAGTGTCTAAAGGCTAAAGAAGAAGAAGGAATCTATGTATTATGGGAGGGCCTAACACTTGGATTTCACACTGGTGGCACAGTAGTGTGTTTGTGTGTGTGTGTTTGTGTGTGTGTGTAGAGCAGTGACCAAAGCTCTACGTTAAACATGGTAATTTGCATGTAAAAACTAGACTTGTGGTTATTTGACTATGGAAAGCAGCATGGGAGTGGAGCGCTCCTGCCCTCCTCCACACTCTCACTGAATCAAACCTTATGGAATCATCTCCAGAGGACTCACATGAAGGTCTCGGAAGTATTCATTGTAGTCCAGAGCGTAACCAACGACGAAGCGATCGGGGATGATAAATCCGATGTCTGCAGAGAAGAGGAAAGAGAGAACAATTGATGGAAAAAAAGTTTACAGGAAAAACTGATAGTTTACAAGATCCAAAATGTAAAGTTTAAGTTAAAAGTTAATAGACGACCAGGTTACATGAGCTGCTTCCAAAAAAAAATTCCAGATTCTCGTATTCTCTTTTTTTCACCAGGAAAATTTTAGTCGGGTTTGTTTAGTCCACTCTTCTACACACTGACCCCAGATCAGCACTTTTTTGTTGGGATTTGCCCATCATGTGGTTCAGATGTCCTACACTAGATTTTAGTGCTGAAATATACAGGGGAAGTGGTGGCTCATGGTTAAGGTGTTGGACCACCAACCCCAAGATTTTAGGTTCAATTCCGAGCTCCACCAATGCACCACTGCTGGGTCCGTGAGCAAAGCCCTTAACCCCCAGTCACTCAGCTGTATAAATGAGATAAATGTAAGCCGCTCTGGATAAAGGTCTCTGCCAAATGCTGTGAATGTAAATATGCATGGTCTCATTGCATTGTGGGAAATCTCTCTGCAACATAGAAAAAAAAAGAACTTATTTTTTGACTACAGTTTTGAGCAACTCATTACACATTGCACACCCATAGAGGGCGCTTATGAGCACACTGTTACACCCAAAACGAAACTGACATCAGGTCTCAAATACACCAAAGGTGCAGTTTAATTACAACGTAAAAAGACAACAAACATAAACTAAACAAGACTTGACTTGACCTGACTTAGCGTAGCTTAGCTTAGTTTAGCATTAGCACAAACATAAACAAAACAACTTGACTAATATAAACTTAACTTGACTTGACTTAGCTGGACAGACTCACGACCACAGTACAGGGACAAACCAATATCCAAGACAAAGAGAAAAGGAAACATGAGGGCTATATACACACAAGGATCCTAAGGGACCGGTGAACAGGTTCCTGCCTCTTTCCTCAATTTCAAGGAGCTTCAAGGATGGACTGAGACTCTCTGCTCCACTGGCCAAAAGCTACAATTTACATTACATTTGATAGTTACAATATTCTGTAATTAACAATAACCTGCCGTGTCACCCAGATAAGTACAGGGGTTCCCTACTGAGTCTGGTTCCTCTCAAGGTTTCTTACTACTTCATCTCAAGGAGTTTTTATTGCCACAGTCGCTTCCAGCTTTCTCATTAGGGACAAACTTTTCACTGTTTGAGACAATGTCCACTGTTAAAAGCACAAAACAAATAAAAATGAATGACCAATGGGAACATGACATATGGACAAGGGGATCACATGACGAGGAGCACATGACAGAAGAATAGAACAGAGAGTTAACAAACACAAACACAAAACATAAATGTTACACTATAACACTGATTTGAACCTTTTTAAGACATTTGTGAACCTTTTATAGACTTTTAGGAATTTTTGGGGGGGCATTTTGCCTTTTCATTGATAGGATAGAGAGAGAGATAAAACAGGGGAGACAGAAGAGGGTGGGACTGGAAAGGACCTGAACTGGAATCAAACCCGGGTTGCCAGACCGCAGCCGTGCATGTGGGTGCCGGCGCCTTAACCCAGTACACCACGGTGCCGACCGACCTTTGATAGACTTTTGTGGGTGTGTCTAAGAGTAAATATTTAAATCATTTACAGCCGATTGATGTGTTTTATCAGCACACGAGAGAAAAGAAAAACAACAGAATATTTTTTATAAAGATAATCTATCAGATTTTCTAAAAAATTTCTTTGTTCAGTGCATCCAAAATTGTACAATTCCTTACTGTATAGTGTGTAAAACCCAGGCTGTGAGGTGGGTAGTGTGTCTGTGTGCAAAACGTTTCCGGATGATCTACTACTTACGCCTGGATTCGCCTGGAATTACACACACGACAGACAGTTTATTATCTCATGATCCCGTCGGAGAGACGACTCATTATATGCAGAAGTGCTTTAAGGGAAAAATAACCCTTATTCCCACTCGTTAGTTTAAATATCATCCAAATTTAAACATTATCCGACTTTAAACTTTTTTCACGCTGCTGTGACATCGTATGTCATGTGACAATATCAACATGGCGGATTTAGTATGTCCTGATTCCTAGCATACTCCTCGCAGTCACACTATATACAGTAGAACACGCTTTACTAATGGATGGGAAGTGCACACTAACTCTAATCTAGTACAGATTTAAGCAGTTTTTTATTTTTAATAGAATTTAGTGCTTATTTGATCATGTGGATGACGGTAGATTCGGAGAGAACTCACAGTCCGGAAGTGTCACAGCTCGACCGGGAATCCGCTTTACCAGCAGACTGAGGAAACACACACACACACACACACACACACACAAAAAGCAGTTTATTCTTCCGCATTTAACATTACAGTCAATGCAAATTCCTACTACCACCACACTAAACTTTTATTTTTTATTCACAAATACTTTTGAAATTATCCAGCAAAAATATTGACAGCTCTCAAGAATATTAACACTTTAAAATGTCTTTTAAGGAAGAGCAAATATGTTCAATGTTACCCCAAATAACAAATAGTAAGAAAACATGGACAAAAATATGTGTAGTTTAATATGGAGTTAAATCCGCTGAACGTATAGGGTAAAGCATCAACAATGTGCGTGTGGAAGTAATAGTTGAATGACGTTGAACTACAGATCTGAAGCTTGTGGGTTTAATTCCCAGCACTACCATACTGCCACTGCTGGACCCCTGAGCAAGACCCTTGTAGATTAAAAATAAAGATGAATGTAAGTCACGCTGCATCTCTAAATGCTGGAAATGTAAATTTACAAAAGGGTGCCAATACTTTTCACACAATTCAGTTTGAATTCTCACCCGACCACTCTGATGGTCCTGGGCTGGAACTTGTCCACATGCTGCAGGAGCATCTTCATGGTCTTCCCCGTGTCCATGATCGCCTTCAGAGTGATTGCAGTGTTAGTAATGAAGGGATCTACTCATAAGCCACTCTAGTGTGATATTAGAATCAGGGCTGAAGATTGGTTGCACAACAGGAACTGCTGTAAGGGGCTAACAGAGACTAATCAGGGCAGGAATCATGCTGCCCCCGTAGTCGGGATAAAATATGATTTTATAAAAACTCTCTGCCTAAATTCTTTTTCATACCAATTAAATTAATTAAATGAAATCAACCTGCACAAACAAATAAACGTTCAAGAACATAATGACGTCCTTTTAATCTTTAACCTAAAATTATAATATATTTTTTGTTTTAAGTTAGTGTGAGAAATTTTGTGTGGATTTAATGATGCAGTTGGACTGAAACCTGGCAACCCTGATTACTGCTGTTACTGCTAGTCATTACAGGTGCATTCTCATTTAAAATGTGATGATGATGATGATGATGATGATGATAATGATAATGATGATAGTGATAATGATGATGAAGATGATGGTAATGATGATGATGATGGTGATGATGGTATCGATGATGATGTTGATGACAATTATGGTGTCAGTGATGATGAGGATAATTAAGATGATTATAATGATGATGATGGTGATAATGATGATGGTGATGGTAATGATGATGGTGATGGTAATGATGTTGATGATGATGATGATGGTAATGATGATGATGATGATGGTAATGATGATGTTGATGATGGTGATTATAATGATGGTGATGATGGTATTGATGATGATGTTGATGACAATTATGGTGTCAGTGATGATGAGGATAATTAAGATGATTATAATGATGGTGATAATGATGATGGTAATGATGATGATGATAATGATGATGGTAATGATGATGATGATGGTCATGATGGTGATAATGTGATTATAATGATGGTGATGATGGTATAGATGATGATGTTGATAACAATTATGGTGTCAGTGATGATGAGGATAATTAAGATGATTATAATGATGATGAAGATTATGATGATGATAATGTTGATGATAATGAGTGATGATGATGATTTTGATGATGGTGGTGGTATTTGATGATGATGAGGATGATGAGGATATAATAGTGATGATGATTATAATGGTGATGATGATGATAATGTATGTGATGTGTACTCACCTCAACAATCAGAACATCCTGTATTACATGTGAAGAGAGGATGAGGAGAGATAAATATTAGAAAATTATTATTTAAACATTAATAATAGATCAATTTCATTAAATAGTACATTTATATTTACATTTCTGGCATTTGGCAAACACTCTTATCCAGACCGACATCCCGACATAGAAGTTAAAATATCCGCTGGAGTTTTGGGTGTTCGGGTTTAGACTCTTTTAGGGGAACTGAATGGTGGAAAGATTTTAGAGGAGGTGGACATGGACAGCTTATTCAGCTGCACTGATAACTACCACACTCTTGTTAATAAGCTGTTGCTATAGAGACCAGAACATTTCACCAAGCTAGCATTGTTTGGGACTGATACCTGGAAGATCTGGGTTTGATTTCCAGCACTACCAAGCTGCCATTGTTGGGCCCCTGAGCAAGGCCCTTAACCCCCAGTTGCTCAGTTGTATAAATGAGATGAATTTAAGTCACTCGGGATAAGAACGCCTGCCAAATGCTGTAAATGTAAATGTGCCATTAATCATGTTCCTTAACTGCTCAGCTGGATAACAAAATGAGATAAAAGTCACTTTGGATAGAGACGCCTGCCAAAAGCCAAGAATGTTAAATAATTATTGATTTCCTTTTATGTATAATTTATTTTCTTTTGATGTCTAAATCCTCCACTACATTTGATTTATTTCATTTGATGTTTAATTTATTTTCTATGATGTCTAAAATTATTTCCATGAAGCTGCCAATAAATGAGCCCTTTAACCCTGAACTGCTCCGTTCCTCGGCACATCGATGTCCTTCATAAACTCAATGAGGAAGTGTTTCTGTTTCTCTCAGACAGAACCGGATTCACACCACTAAACTAATACAGATATGGGTCATGTGTGTGAGTAGAAACCGTAATTGCGTCAGTGTGTCTTGCGTATTAGAAGGTCAGATTGGCAATGAATGACACGAAGCACTGGAAGTTCATAAACAGTTCAAGATCACAGCTTTGTGAGAGCAGTTCCTGTGAAAGCGATGTCTCAGGGGCGGGCGTTTAGCTTCCCTGAATTTATGCACACATGGCGGAAGAACAAATTAGACCCAGGTTCAAGCTAAACAATAACAGATCAGGGTTAGAGATGGGGATGAGAGCAGGAGCAGAAGGGGGATGGGGAGGGGGGTCCAGAGGTTCTGCCGTTCTGTGGTTTGTTTAAGTTGGTTTGAGTTTGTTTGCTTGTGGCCACTCTCATCTGTTTGTTTTCGCTCCAGTGGTCCGTACCATCTACAATTAAACACCGGATCGGATGACGATGACGGACGTGTTTTAGTCGTCGCTGTCCATAAAGCCATACTTTGAAGCGTGTTTGAGCCACAAAGATCGCAGGAGTGATGCTGTGTTTTCCCTCTGTGCTCATGATATGCTGATGTCCTAAGACGCTAAAAAAAAACGTTCCGGCTAAACAAAATCTGTAAATCTGTATAAGGGAACCATTTCCATTCATGTGATTAAAGCTAAGATTTATAGCTTGGCAGTAAAACAGCGAAACAGCATTAATCTAACGTTAAACCTTTTATGGAATCACATGGAATAATTTTGTACAACAAACTACTAGAATATCGTTATTATAAAAAGACAGAAACCGACATCCATATCCAGACTGACATTTATTTATTTTTTTATATCCAATTTAGCAGTTGAGGGTTAAGGGCCTTTTATAGGGGCCCAGCAGTGGCAGCTTAGTGGTGTTGGAAACTGAACTTAATTATCCAAATTAACATTTTGCGACCAAGATGTTAATATAATGAAGCTGTTTGGGACACTCAAATAATATGAAGTGGAACTAAAATGGTTAGGATGCTGAGTTGTTGATTGGAAGACCAGGAAGATCTGGGTTCATACCCCACCACCACCAAATCTGCCACCGTTGGGTCCTTCAGCAAGACCCTTAACCCTTCCTGCTCCAGGGGTTTTGTATCAAAACTGACCCTGTGCTCTGACCCCCAACTTACTAAAATGGGATTACGAAGAAATATAAAAACAGCTTAATTAAAAAAAATTGCCCAGAACAATTAAGGTTAACTTTCGGGGTTCAGAGAGGTGGAATAAACCTTTCCATAAACCGATCAAACCAAAATTCCTCCATGTAAACAAGTTGCCTCCAAAAATTTCATCAATCATTACAAAAAATAGTTCAGATTTCCAGCTCCACCAAGCCACCACTGTTGGGCCCCTGGGTAAGGCCCTTAACATCTAATTGCTCGGTTATATAAATGAGATAAGTGTAAGTCGCTCTGAATAAGAACATCTGCCAAATGCTGTGAATGTAAATGCAGTTCCAGCATCGATTGTTTTTGTTTGTTTTCCGCATCCTTGCCAACATTTTGAGAGGCATTTTCACAATTCAGAGTCACCGTACACATGAAAGCCAAAATCCAGAATGCTAGCTTGCACACCTTCCCGTACTTTAGACATAGCGCCAGTCTGTGTCAGGATTAATTGGTTCACAGAAATTGGTGGTTTTCTGTTTTGATACGTGGCTCCAGTATCGCTAAAGTATCAAATGGAGTCAATGACATCCTGAAATAAACTTTGAATCTCTGACGAAGTTCTAGGATGAAAAATACAGATTTTGTATTTCAGTGTGCAAAGACCTTCAATCTGATTACTCTTTTGCAAATTCCTAGACTTAATAAACAAGAGACCTTCATCCATTCTTCTACAAACAGAAGAGGGGGGGATCAATACCTTCTCTCTGTCATGTTTGTCTGAGTTATCTAGCTTTAACTTTTACCCTAATTGAACTAGTCTATGTAGCTAGTAGCTACTAAAAGAGCAAGCCGTGTTACTTGCGATGTGAGACGTTTAGCTTGACCTGAACTTGGTGTGACCATGACAAAATGGGGCGCCAAAACTTTGACTTACCAGTGGAGAACCCCAATAAAACCCATGGTGCCATAAACCTAGCTAGCTGCTAAATGCTAGACTGAAACATGGACCAAAGATGACACCAACTTTCACAAATAAAAATGTCTGAAAACGAAAAATGGTGACAATAACATTTTCTTAGAAGTTTGATTTATTTCTTTTGATGTCTGTATTTTCTTTATGTATAAATTTACTTTCGATTATTTCCTTTGATATTTTAATTTTATTCTTTGATGTCTAAATTTATTTTCTCTATCAGATTTAAATTATAAGGCAGCACTGTGGTTTAGTTGTTACTAATGTTTCCTCACAGCAAGAAGGTTCCAGCTTCTAATCCCCTGCAGGGATCTTTCTGTGTGGAGTTTGCATGTTGTCCCTGTGCTTGTGTGGGTTTAGTCCGGGTTCTCCGGTTTCCTCCCACAGTCCAAAAACATGTATGTTAGATTGATTGCTGATTCTAAATTGCCCATAGGAGTGTGTGTGTGGCCCTGTGATGGACTGGTAACCTGTCCAGGGTGTCCCCCTCCTGCCTTTCCCCCTTTCAGAGACGGCTGGGATAGACTCCAGCAGATCCTTGTGACCCCGAATTAGGGAGTAAGCGCCTATAGAAGATGAGTGAATGAATAGTTTAAAGAAATTTGTTTAATGATGTCTGATTTAATACCTCTGATGTTTCATTGATGTCTACATTTATTTTTCTAGACTTTGAGCTCGACCTGAACCTGGATGTTTTTCATGCTGTCAATCATTTTCATGCTTTGACTCTACTAACCGTGTTCTAGTGGATTTAGATTCAGTAACTGAGAGAAAAACAAAAGAAGACTGACATTATCATCATCTTTATAAATCCAATCTAGGATAAATTTGGCTTTGGGATGTGGTGCTTAAAGGTTAGAAATAAAATGGTACTTTTCCTGTCAGCATGGAGAGATCCTCAGGACCGATGATGTGCAGGTCTTCAGTGGAGCAGTCGTTCTGTTGCATTACAAACAAACACAAACACACACACACAGCTTGTTCATTCCTTTTCTAACATAAAATGTTATTATTATTATCTTTACACTCACCAGCCACTTTATTAGGTTCATCTGTTCAATTTCTTGGTAACACAAATTGCTTATCAGCCAATTACATGGCAGCAACTCAGTGCATTTAGGCATCTAGATGTGGTGAAGACGACTTGCTGAAGTTTAAACTGAGCATCAGAATAGGGAAGAAAGGGAATTTAAGTGACTCTAATGTGGAACCATGTGGAATGGTTGTCGGTGGCAGACAGGCTGGTCTGAGTATTTGAAAAACGGCTGGGTTTTTCACGAACAACCATCTCTAGGTTTTACGAAGTATGATCCGAAAAACAGAAAATAGTCAGTTGTGTGGACGAAAATGTCTTCTTGATGTTTAGTAATGATAGAAAGGCAACAGTAACTCAAATAACCACTCGTTACAACCAAAGTATGCAGAACACCATCTCTAAGACCTGCACAACACGTCGAACCCTGAGGCAGATGTGCTACAGCAGCAGAAGACCACACTGGGTGCCGCTCCTGTCAGCTAAGAACAGGAAACAGAGGCTACAACCAAAGTCTGACAATAGAAGCTTGGAAAAACGCTGCCTGGTCTAATGAGTCTTAATTTCTTCTGCGATATTCAGATGATAAAATTAGAATTTGGTGTAAAGAACATGAAAGCATGGATCCATCTGCCTGGTCTCAACAGTTCAGGCTGGTGGTGGTGGTGTAATGGTGTGGGGGATATTTTCTTGGCACACTTTGGGCCCCGTAGTACCACAGCCTAACTATTGTTGCTGACCATGTCCATCCCTTTATGACTACAGGGTACCCATCTTCTGATGGCTACTTCCAGCAGAATAATGCACCTTGTCACAAAGCTCAAATCGTCTCACACTGTTTTTTTTTTTAACATGACAATAAGTTTACTTTACTTCAATAGCCTCCACAGTCACCAACTCCTAATAGAAAAAGGGTCTTGGGAAGTGGTGAAACGGGAGATTCGCATTATGGATGTGTAGCCACGTGATGCTATCATGTAAATATGGACCAAAATCTCTGAGGATTTTTTCCAACACCATTTTAAATCTATGTCATAAAGAATTGAAGCAGTTTTGCAGGCAATAGCAAGGTGTACCTGATAAAGTGGCCAGTGAGTGTATATCTTCTGTACCCGTTTATTCCCTAATTCGGGTTCACGAGGATCTGCTGGAGTCTATCCCAGCCGTCATTAAAAGGAGGAACAGGTGGCCAGTCCATCACAGGATCACTCACACACTGTCACTCACACCTATGGGCAATTTAGAATTACCAATCAATCTAACATACACGTTTTTGGACTGTGGGAGGAAAAAGGAGAACCCGGAGTAAACACACACAAGAACCCATGGGGAGAACATGTAAACTCCACACAGAAAGACCCCCTAAGCCACCTTGTCTATCTATCTATCTATCATGCTTACTTACTTTTATTTATTTAGTAATTGTTTTATTGGTTGGTTGTTTGGTAAATAAATAAAAGGTTTGAGGGATTCCTCTCTTACCAGGTAGCTCTTGAGACGGATAAACTCTGTACGGGTGCTGATGGGACGACCGGAGCTTCGGCTTTGCGCTTTCACCGACTCAAGTAAATCCGCGCAAAATTTATAACCTCCTTTCAGAACACACAGAACCATAAGGGTGTCATGAGCCAGGTCTACAAGGATATCTCTGGCTAAACACTCGATCCTTAAACACACACAGAAGAAAAAGTGAACACACACTGGGTCAAGGGGGTAACAGCAGAGGGAAATAAGTTCTTAAGCTATTGCTATAATAACAGAAAGCTAATAAACTCCTTCTGACCAAACAGAATGCATAACTCAGTCGAGTGATTTTTACTGATCAGTGTTCAAGAAGATATTTTAAAAAACACTTCTGTACCTATTCATGATGACGCCATGTGGGATGTAAACACTCTCCACATCATCACGGTAATGCTCCGGATACGTAAACAGCTCCAGTTCATAACCCGGCCAATTGTCTGCTATCTGTCAGAAAAAACTCTTAAATTAATTTGGAAAACTTCATTAACTCTGTAATGTAGTGGCAACTGGTGCTAAACTACACAATCAAACTGTTAATAATGCAGGACTATAACTAGCCAATAGTAACCATGTAACATTTTTGCTATTTAAAATTAACATTTACAGCATTTGGCAGACGTTCTTATCCTGAGCGACTTACATTTAACTTTTTTTACAACTAAGTAAATGCCTTTATTTTGTCACATATACTTTTTTACAGCACAGTAAATTCTTTTTTTTCCCACATATCCCATCTTAGTTAGTTGGGGTCAAAGCACAGGGTCAGCTATTATACAAAACCCCTAAAGCAGGAAGGGTGAAGGGTCTTGTCAAGGACCCACTAGTGGTTGGCTTGCCGGTGGTGGGGCTTGAGCTGGTCTTCCTGGTCTCCAGATCAGCAACTCAGCACCGTAACCATTTGAACTACCACTGCCCCACTGCCTGAGCAATTGGGGGTTAAGGGCCTTACTTAGGGGCCCAACAGTGGTGGCTTGGTAGTGCTGGGAATCAAACCTCTGTCTTTCTGGTATCAGTCCAACACCTTAACCACTAAGCCACCACTTCCCAATGTCAAAACTGTTAATGTTAAAGTCAACTGGTGAAGAATGCATTAAATGCTGCATGAATCAGTAAATTTGAGTTCACTGTGTGTTTTATATCAGTAATTAATGAATCAATTAGATGCAGAGATGAAGGCCGTAAATACTAATGTTGTCCACAGGAGGGACAAACAATAACAGGCATGGCATCACAACTGTCCAATCACATGAGGCAAAAAATATAAAAACAATAATGATCAATGAGAATAATATTAAAAGTGGGAGGGTTCAGTGCACTTTAAAGGAATTTGTTTCAAGCCAATTAGAGGTCACGCTAAAATCACATGATTTTCAAAAATTAAGAGGAGACAGACCAGTACATCAGGAGACGTGGAGGGGGGGGCCTTGGAGGGCAACAACCCAGCAGCAGGACCGCTACCGTTCCTCCTTTGTGCAAGGAGGAACAAGTGGAGCACTGCCAGAGCCCTGCAAAATGACCTCCAGCAGGCCACAAATGTGAATGTGTCTGCTCAAACGGTCAGAAACAGACTCCATGAGGGTGGTATGAGGGCCCGACGTCCACAGGTGGGGGTTGTGCTTACAGCCCAACATCGTGCAGGACGTTTGGCATTTGCCAGAGAACACCAAGATTGGCAAAGCCGCGACTGGCGCCCTGTGCCCTTCACAGATGAAAGCAGGTTCACACTGAGCACATGTGACAGACATGACAGAGTCTGGAGACGCCGTGGAGAACGTTCTGCTGCCTGCAACATCCTTCAGCATGACATGGCAGTGGGTCAGTAATGGTGTGGGGTGGCATTTCTTTGGAGGGCTCCCTGGGTTCCTCCTAATGCAAGACAATGCTAGACCTCATGTGGCTGGAGTGTGTCAACAGTTCCTGCAAGATGAAGCCATTGATGCTATAGAATGGCCCGCCCGTTCCCCAGACCTGAATCCAATTGAGCACATCTGGGACATCACGTCTCGCTCTATCCACCAACGCCACGTTGCACCACAGACTGTTCAGGAGTTGGCGAATGCTTTAGTCCAGGTCTGGGAGGAGATCCTTCAGGAGACCATCCGCCACCTCATCAGGAGCATGCCCAGGCGTTGTAGGGAGGTCATACAGGCACGTGGAGGCCACACACACTACTGAGCCTCATTTTGACTTGTTTTAGGGACATTACATAAAAGTTGGATCAGCCTGTAGTGTGTTTTTCCACTTCAATTTTGAGTGTGACTCCAAATCCAGACCTCCAGGGGTTAATAAATTTGATTTTCATTGATAATTTTTGTGTGATTTTTTTGTCAGCGCATTCAACTATGTAAAGAACAAAGTATTTAATAAGAATATTTCATTCATTCAGATCTACGATGTGTTATTTTAGTGTTCCCTTTATTTTTTTGAGCAGTGTAATAATAAGTAGATGTTTTTCTATGGGAAGGCAGCCCAGCGCCCCCTATTGACTGCTGCTACTGCTTTTGTGCAATGCAGAGTGATTCCTCCCCTAACAGACCTTTGTTAAGTGTTAGTGCTTGCTGCAGTCCCTATGTTTGACCACTAGAATAATCATATGGGAATGAACAGAGCAGCAGTAAAGAAGCTTAAACAAGTATTTTAAACAGTTGGTCATAAGATTAAAAGGTTCTCTTATTTATCTATCTGTGTCTTATGCTCTTTCTATCTCTTTGTTAGTCTGTCTGTCTATCTGACTCTTTCTTCACATATCTCTCTTCCTGTCTCTTTGTCTGTCTGGCACTTTAACTGACTCCCATATTTTCTCTATATGTCTCTTTCTGCTGGTCTGTCTCTTCATCTGTCTTTTTAGCTTTCATATTTTCTGTTGATTCGACTCCACTCGTTCTACTATAGTAAAATAAACACATGACTTCATTAACGACTACAGTAAATTTTCTATAACTATATTTTACTGTATGTATGAAAACTTTCACAGCACAAATCAGAACAAAAAGTGGGTTGATGCAACACACACACACACACACACACACACAATCCCTAAAATCAATATAACCAAACATGTTAACAAAAATTAATTTCTGTTGAAAAATAAGCCGACACAAGTAAACGTAACCGCTGCTTAGGGCCTCCGTGGCCACAGGGGGCCCCCAAGAGTATGTTATATGTATATAACAGACAATGATAATGCTATAAAAATCCAATATTAAATAAAAAAAAAACAAAAAAAGGCAATATTATGTTAACAGGATTCAGGATACATGGAAGTGTAAAACCATTGGTATGGTATGCTAAACAACACAGCCACAACAGATAAAAACATTAAGCCATCGATCAGACGGACTGATTTAGAGCAATACACATTTATCTCAGGATGATGATTAAGGGCCTTACTTAGGGGCCCAACAGAATCAGCTTGGAGGTGCTGATTAAATCTACGACCTTCAAATCAGCAGTCCAAAAACCTTAACCACTGAGCCACTACCAGAAAAAGAAACGAGTTAAAACAATGTGTGTGTGTGTGTGTGTGTGTGATCTGTAATGATCTTTATTTACCACCACAGCCTGTTCGTTCTGTCTGTCCTCCATTAGGCGTCCGGGTAAAACCGTCTTCGATAGGAGACACACGGGATGAAGAAAAGGAAAAAGAGAAAATGCTTTTCACGACAATGCTTAGCATTAAAAACCCCATTCTGCTCTAATTAAATGATTAGTGAGGTATGACGAGGCGGGAGCATGTGGTTTTATGTGTGTGTGTGTGTGTGTTCGGTCATGCTTGAGTTATTAGATCGAACAGACAATAGACATACAGAGACGTGGAGCCTGTAACAGTCAGCACTATGTGTCTGTGTGTGTGTGTGTGTGTGTGTCTGTGTGTGTTATTGTTAGTTAGGAACTTAGCTGTGCTTTTTGAAAACCGGATTTTTATTATCTTGAAAATATATCTAAATTACGTTCTATGCTCTCGAGATCAAATGCATGACTTGAAGATCAGACTATTCTAACGCTTTAGTGGGTGGTTGTTCTGCAAAATGCAACAGTTAGAGTTCTTACTAGAACCAGAGAGTCTGATTATATTAGTCCGGTTCTGTCCACATGTCCATGATAAAAATCCTGTTAATTACTGATAAAGTCCTGAATGGTTTAGTACCTCAGTACCGGAGTGACTCTTATCCTATTCTAGTCCTCCACGTCCGCTGCGCTCTCAGGACTCAGACAGTCTGATAGAACCTAGAATAACTAAATCAACTGCAGGCGGCAGATCTTTTTTTTATCTAGAACCCAAAACTCTGGAATAATTTACCCTGCACTGTTCGGGAGGCAGAAACACACACTGTCAGTTTAACACTAGAGTAAAGACACATCTCTTTAACCTGATTTACACATAATACACACATTTTTATTATTTAAATCTGCTAAAGGATTGTCAGGCTGCAATAATCAGATCACTCGGAACCGGGAAACACCACCAATAACACACACCGTATTTGTATATCATAAGTCGAATGACATCTACACTAACATACGTCTGTTCTTCGTTATTCCGAGCTCACCGTCGCCAACAGCCCAGTTAGTGGATCAGCACTTGGAGACAATAAGGCAGTCATTCAGTGATGATTTTGTCTTATAGACACCCATCCGGACAAAACCCCAGAATCTTTACTCTAGTATAGAAGAACCTGCTGGTTTATCTGATCAGAGGAGGACTAACCCCCCGACTGAAACTGATTCTAAAACTCTCCCAGGGTTTTTTTTTTCTGCATCCTGTCAGTGATGGAGTTTCGGTTTCTTGCCACTGTCGCCTCTGACTTCTGTGTTTTTAGTGAGAGTTCACTGTTTTTTAACAATCTTTATTCTCCAACCCGCCATCAAACCCCTCTGTCTTTCTCTCACTTGTCTTTCATTCACTGATACTTTAATAAGAGACTCAAATTCTGTACCAGCATGTTAATGTCCCTGTGCACAAAACCCCTGATCTCCATGAAGACATGTGATTATCTGATTGATGTAGAACTCTCATGTCATGTACCTGATGAGTCCTGGCTCTGACTCATCAATTTAGTGTACATGAACCTAGTGTATATAGATGTAGTGTAGGTGAACCTAGTGTATATAGATGTAGTGTACATGAACCTAATGTATATAGATGTAGTGTAGGTGAACCTAGTGTATATAGATGTAGTGTACATGAACCTAATGTATATAGATGTAGTGTAGGTGAACCTAGTGTATATAGATGTAGTGTAGGTGAACCTAGTGTATATAGATGTAGTGTACATGAACCTAGTGTATACAAATGTAGTGTACATAAATCTAGTGTATATAGAATGTAGTGTAATTATTCTAGTGTATATAAATGTAGTGTACATGACATAATCTAGTGAAAAAGCCTGCACAGAAGTCTGGAGGTGATTTTAGGAGAAAGAAAGTGACAACACACTTGGAACAAGAGGCTAAAGTACGCACAGCTGGATGTGATGAACAGGTGTTCAGATACTTTCGAACAAGTTAAAGTAAATACAGTACTTATTATTTATTGTGAAAGCGTTTGAGGAGGGGCAACTAAGAGAAGGCAGTTTTACAGCGTTGTGTGTGTGTGTGTGATCAGTTTTTAGCGATGTAGATGGTTTTGTATCTCTCGATCAGCTCGATGTCTTTCTCCAGCTGCTTTATTTCAGACTCGAGTCTCTGCTTCTTTTGTTTCTTGCTTATCGTGTCTGTGATTAGAGACAAGCCTTGGTACTGATGCTGAAGCTCATCCCAGTTCTTCTTCAGACCCTGATACACACACACACACACACACACACACACATGCAGGAGACCGTGGTATGTGCTGGATCAAGTGCTATTATTTGATCTTCTAAGGAATAAAAGAGCTATTTTGTTTTAGAGGATAAAACATTTTCAACAAATGTGTGTGTGTGTGTGTGTGTGTGTGTGTGTGTGTGTGTGTGTGTGTGCGCGTGTAACTCACATGCAGTATATTCAGATGTTCCTCCTCGGAGAGCTGCTTCATGGCTCCTTCCTTCATCCTTTCCCTCACGTAATCATCGTACCTCTCCTGTGCTTTTCTCACCTCCTCCTGCCTCTTCTTCAGGTACTCTGGGGATTGGCCATAATCCTGACACACACACACACACACACACACACACACACACACACACACACACACACATATATAATAATAATAATAATGATACACCTTCCCCCTTTAATGATTGCTGTTCTGTCCTCTCCTCCTTGCACCTCTTTCCGGATGTACTTTGGGACGAGGCCTGAGTTCTCCAGCAGCTCCTTGTCTCCGTGTTTGGTGTGCGCGTACGCCGGCTCGGGTTTCCGTGGAACCGACAGTATAGTCTCCATGGCGTTAGTCTTTACAAAGTCTTTCTGGCTGTGGACGCCGAGTGGCGGCTGATCCGTACGGGAGGGGAGATGTGGCTTCTTAGGCTGACCGTCTCCGTATGAGAACGGCTTTCCTGAAGAAAAATAAGAACAATGATTACACGAGCGTCATAACCTGGAATGACAACAGGGTTCTGTTCTGGAACCGAGAGCTGGAATCCGAGCTAGAGCTGGGGTAAGTTCCAGTTCCAGCTTAAATAATGTGACATTAACGTGTGTTTTTTATCCATCAGTTTTACAGGACAAGAGGGAAAATGGGGGAAGCGATAGCTTAGTTTTTAAGATGTTGGAATGCTGATTGGAAGATTGCGAGTTCAATTCCCAGCACCACCAACCTGCCACCGCTGGGCCACTGAGAAAGGCCCTTAACTCTCAATTGCTCAGCTGTATAAATGGGATAAATGTATGTCATTTTTAAACCAAATGGCAGAGATAAAACTATAAAAATTATTTATCAGTAGTGAAGATGTTGGAATTTAGCTCAAAATGTTATGAGTTCAAATCCCAGCTACAAATACTGGAGCCATAAGCAAGGCCAATAACCCTCTACTGGCCTGATTTATATTGAATTTAAATGTAAAAAGATGTGAATATATCTGGGGCTCCGATCTTAATTGCAATGTGTTGGTATGGGTGCAGGTTTTTCATACAACCAAGCAAAAGCCCACACCGAGTCCACTAAAGGGCAAAATCGACTGATTAAACCGGTGGATGGAATCAGATGAGGATTCTGATTGGTTGCAATAAAGCCATGTACTCACGTGGATAAGGTGTTGGACTGCTGATCAGAAGATCGTGACATTAATTCCCAGCACCATCAGGCTGCCACCACTGGGTCAGTAAGAAAGACCCTTACTATTTAATTCTGGCATTTGGCCCAGCAGTGGCAGTTTGGTGGAGGTGAGAAATGAACCCATACCCACTAATTTACCAGTGCTGGGCCCATGAGCAGGGTGTATAACCCTCCTGAGTTGTATAAAAAGTGATAAATGTACTTCACTCTGGATAAGCGCGTCTGTCAAATGCCAGAAAGAAACGTAAACGGTTGAATATTTAACAATCGTGATACACACACACACACACACACACACACACACACAGGCTTAGGGTTGGGGTTTGGTTTAGGTTTAGGGTTTGGGGTTTGGGTTAGGGTTTAGGGTTGGGGTCAGGTTATGGTTCCCTGATCAGATGTTGAGATGTGTCGTACGCAACCGTTTAACTCGTTCAATGTTTTATTACTGCTCTGTTTATGGTTAGTAAATAAACGAGTTAATTATCAGTATAAATGTGAGTTTAGAATGAGTACTGTGTGAAATCTGATATGTCATGTAGGAGCTTCCTGATTGTCCTCTCACTCTCGGGAAGTTTGGGTTCTCTGGAGTGTTTCTGCAGGTATTGTTTCGGCGACCGTGTTTCCACCTTGGCCGGCCCCATAGTCCTGTTGGCCAACTTGTTCTGCTGATTCTCCTGCTTCACCTGCGCTCTAAACTTTGAAGTGTACCTGAAAACAAACACAGTCACGTCGTCACATGACCTCATACGACTCTGATTGTTCTTATCATCACCACACACTCCGTTTAGTCAGTTCTCTGTCCTATTCAGCAGGAGTTAGTCCGATTTTAAGACAGAGGAGTTCATTCCTTCATTAACTTATCTTATCGCTTATTCCCTAATTCGGGGTCACAGGGATCTGCTGGAGTCTATTTCTGAAAGGCTGAAAGGCAGGAGGGGGACACCCTGGACAGGTCGACAGTCCATCACAGGGACACACACACACTCACACTCACCCAGGACCTTCTTGCCAACCACTAAGCCACCGTGCTGCAGACAGTTGGAGTTATAATTTTTTATTCTTATTTCAATACGGACAAAAACAGTGAGAAAAAAAAATAAATGGATAAAAAGCACCACTGGAGCAAAACGCAAACACACACGATGAATTTACTCATTACATATAAAAACCTTCACTTGAAGCTTGACTTACAACACAGTGCTTAATTAAAGCAGGATCCATTCTGCTTATTATTATTTATTGATTTATTTTAATTAGTTAATTGATTAATTATTAATTGTGGTGTAACTGATCTTACCTCGGAGGTTTTTCAGGAATCACCTCTTCTTTGGGAATGAGGTTGTAAATGCTCTCAGGAGGATGAATTACTCTCGACATTGTGTTTTTTTACTAAAAAATACAACAAAAAAATGATGTCTGGACGGACACGTTCATACACACTTAACCGTTCGTGTACTCGTTGCTAGGTGAACGGTTGCTTAGCAACGGCGCCGCCTACTGCCGTTTATTGTTATTACACTTTTTAAGTTTAATCTAAAACGTTTTTTTTTTAAGTCTAAGTTTTTTTTAAGTATCTGATATTAAAAACAACTTCGGTTTACGATTATCCACAAAAAAGTATTCACACAATAGTTGTTTTTGAAGTAAGTTCCGGTATCACGTGACCACGTCCTGGTGACGTAACACACGACGAAAGGAACTCTTATTTTTAATAGTGTAGTTTTTTTAATATTGCTAAAAGTACGTAATACGAAAACAAATGAATTTAATATTATTACCTTGAATAAATTATTCACAAAGCAGTTTTCGGTACGACATGACCACTTCCGGTTTCTGTACCACGCGACAGAGTTGCGAGAACGTCCATGGCGGCTGTGCTCGCTTGCTTGCCAGCGCTGTGACTTAAAAACATGTACGTATTAAATCCTAAACACGTTTCATGGAAAATTAATTAGATAATTCATTATATAGCTACTCGCATAAAAACACTCGGCTGTGTTAATGTCATCTTTTTACTACAAAATAAATGTTTCTTCATAGTAAACAGCAGTGTTGGTCATTGCGGGTCGGTCAGTCCTTCTATAAACACTGTCAGAATCACTGAGCTACATTTACACCCTAAATTCTCATATTAGTTCCATTAAATGGTATTAATTTATTCCAGCAGTTTATTCTCTTCATTTCGTAGTGTTTCTCTCGCTGCACTGCTTCCAGTACGTGGATGTGGATGTTAGATTTTTTTTTGTCCAATCAGATTTCAGTTTCTATGTGTTGCCATGTTAATCTAATCTGCCTTCAGAATCAGTAGCGCTGCCCGTGGAACTTACACTATATTAGCAGGGGCAGATTGATCATTGGGTAATAATATTAAACACTGTTTCTGCACCCAATCAGATTTTTAACCGCCCCCCCAGCTGCTAGCTGGTGCATAATGACATCATTTTCCGTCCTCTGATTGGTTGATTAAAGTACATTCTTATAGCCTAGCACAGACTAGCGAAACTCGTCTGTACAGTTGAGTTAGAATTTTTACCCCCACAGTGGCTGACTGATGGAGGAGAAATTTATTTGATCTCGGACAAACTTAAAAATACGTTATCAGGGAACGAAAGGCAGGAGGGGAACATCCTAAATAGGTCACCTGTCCATTACAGGGCCATGCACACACAAGCTCATAATACCTGCTAATAAAACCTGTGGCTACTAAATGAATAAATTTTTTAAAAAATATATTTCAATCCCATGACCGAAGCCTGATCTATTTAACTAATATACTTTTAACTAATATAATAAAGGTTACTGAAATGTAATTATTTATTTATTTATTTTTCTCTTTAGAGTCTGTTCGTTACAAAATGATGGCCAGACACTTGATCCAATTATTGTTCAAAACAGACAGACTTCCCTACCTTAGGATCCGCAGTTCCTCTGCTGTCTGTTCTTCACACATAATAACGTCACGTGTGTCTACAAAGAGTTCTGAGGACAGGAATATTCTTCTTATGGGTCCTCCTGGGGCTGGAAAGACCACAGTGGGACGGATTTTGTCTCAAAGACTCCAGAAGCCTGTGATCGATATAGACGACGATGTTCTGGAGAAGACTTGGGGCATGACGGTAGCAGAAAAGCTGGCACAAGTTGGAGGCGAACGTTTTATTGCAGAAGAAGGCAGAGCTGTGTGCAACTTCTCGGCTTCGGGATGCGTCATCTCGCTGACAGGTTCTAACCCGCTTCACTCGGATGCCATGCGTCACCTAAAGCTTTCAGGAATCATTCTCTATCTGGACGTGGACACTGACGACATTGTGGAGAGGCTGTGCAGGATGAAGGTGAACAGAATCGTTGGTCAGGATCCCAGAGTCTCCATGAAGGAGATTTTAGAGTACCGGAAGCAGTTTTATGAGAAGTGGTTGGATGCGAGAGTGTTTTGTGGAAGGGGGGACACTGTCGAGGAAGTGGCGGAGAAAGTTGTCCGGGTTCTAGAGAAATATAGGGATGCCGAATCAGAAAGCTACATCTCCACCAGGAGTCTGGGACCTGCGTTAAACGGTGACTTAAAGTTCTTTAGCGATGTCGTGGTAGAGGGACTGGCCCCCGATGGTGGTCTTTACGTACCTAGGAAAGGATTGCCGAAGCTGGAGCCTTCTGAGTGGATACGATTAGCTGATATGTCTTATTCCGAGCGTGCTTTGATCATTCTTGAGAAGTGCATACATCCTCTGGATATTGCTCCAACAGAACTTCGTCTGATGGTTAACCGAGCCTATGGGCAGAACTTTGCCAGCGAATCAGTGGCACCTGTTCGGCACCTTGCTGAGGATCAGTACATTCTGGAGCTTTTCCATGGTCCAACTGCTTCCTTTAAAGACCTTGCGCTTCAGTTAATGCCCCAGCTGTTTGCTTATTGCCTTCCACAGATGTGCAACTACTTGATCCTTGTTGCGACATCTGGGGACACAGGAAGTGCAGTTCTCAGTGGCTTCAGTAACCTTAGTGAAAGCAACAGACAGCGTATTGGTGTGTTGGTGTTTTTCCCTGAGCGAGGCATAAGCGTCATACAGAAACTTCAAATGACTGGGTTCAAGCAAGGCAACACCAGGTCTGTCAGCGTTATCTCTGACTTTGACTTTTGCCAAAAGGCAATCAAGGAGATGTTTAATGACTCAAAGCTGACTGGCCACTTTGCGGTGGAGTACGCCACTGTTCTTAGTACGGCTAACTCCATTAACTGGGCGCGCCTGCTTCCGCAGGTGGTCTACCACTCGTCTGCGTACCTGGACCTTCTCAAAGGCGGTGTGGTAAAATTCGGGCAGCCCATCGACGTGTGCATCCCCACCGGAAACTTTGGAAACGCCATGTCTGCCATCTATGCCAAACAAATGGGCATTCCTCTCAGGAACATAATTTGTGCTTCTAATCATAACTGCGTAGTCTCAGATTTTATAGCTACAGGTCAGTATGATCTCCGAGGCAGAAAGCTCATTCCCTCGATTTCTCCTGCTATTGACATTTTGAAGTCTTCAAATCTTGAGCGGTTTTTGCATCACTCATCCAGCGGGGACAGTCAACTTGTCCAAGACTTGTTTGTAAAACTTGAAAAAGAGCAGCACTTTACTGTACCAGAGTATTTATTAAGGAAGATACAGCAGGATGTGCAGACAGGGTGGTGCTCGGAGAGTGACTGCCTGACTACTATTCAGGAAGTACAATCAAAAACAGGCTACGTAATGGATACTCACACCGCCGTGGCTAAATCTGTGGCTGACCGGCTACATGACCGAGCGTGTCCGCTTGTTCTGTGCTCCACTGCACATGCCGGAAAGTTGGCTCCAACTGTTCTTAAAGCTCTACATTATGCTGATATCCCACATGAACCTCTGGAACAGCTGGATGCCCTTTGTGCTTTCGCAGGCCAGGAACTAATGCATGAAACTTTGTATGAGAGTGTAAATGATGGCGCAAGTCGTCCACATACGGTATGCCAGCCTGATGTTAGGGTTTTAACAGAGGAGGTGGAATCCATGATTCAGGACTCTTTTATGAGGGTCAGGTAGGACATTTTGGGTATTTGGGTGATCTGTAAACAGGCACAGGGGAAAAGGAGCTGAATTGACCCCCACTGGTGGCACAGAGTGTGAGTAGCTGTAGTGACTCCTGCTGGTTACTAGCAGGGTTGCAGCGTTCCTGTCACTATCCAGCACAAAAACAGAGACAATTCAGCTTTATAAACATATTCAAGTGCAAAATAACCATACTTATACTTATACTTATACTTATAACTGCATGGTTTAAAAAAGTATGTTGTGTCTAAAGAAAATGTGACAACAGCATAATGTCTTTGGAACACGAATCTACAGCCATCTTGTGGTTGTTTTTGAAGTGGTTCAGTCTCACGTTTGTTTGCATAGGAGAACGCATCATGGGGGTATCCTGGTATCCACTTACCATATTTCCACTTCCAATGGGTGCTCTGTATGGTAACCCTATCGAGGCTGAGGGTCACAACTGAGCGAAGTCAGAAAGGAAAGCTGAGTAACAAACTAAAACTAATAAAGAAATTAAACCTAAATGATATAAATACCTTAACATTCAGACCTACAATGCAGTTATATCATATTTTCCTCCTAAGAAATCTTGCCCAGACTGGCAAAAGTCACATGGCGTGTAGGTGCTCATAAGTTTATTTCATGACGTAATTAATTTAAAATATTTCCAACAAAAAAATTGGAAAAATCCAACAAAACTTAACAATGGACAGGAACAGAGATTTAAGACTTCAACATAAAATCATCTGATAGATACAATGATTTCATGCCTACAATAGCTTAGACTGTGACATCATCAGTTATGACAGGAGTCCCCAAACGTTGATGATTATGAATGTATTTATTTTGCCTTGTAATCCTGAAGCTTACACTATTTACAGCTAATTAGCATATAATCATTCATTTCATCTTCAAATTTGAGGTAACTCCATTGAGTTTGGTTATGTCCACTATGTAGAATATTGCACTGTAAACTGCATATATTTTTGTCCCGCCTACTCGATAAAAACTGATATAAAGTCTTTTAATTTGCTAATTAAAATGGCACACTCTTAAAGCATTTTGTCTGCTGTGGGAGAAAATGATGTTTGGCTCGCAACAGAATTTCTTGAAAAAAAAACTTACCCTAGCTCAGTGGTAGCTCCGTGGTTAAGGTGTTGGACTGCTAACTGGATGATCGGGGTTCGATTCCCAGCACTATCTTTTTGCCACTGTTGGGCCCCTCAGCAAAGCCCTTAACTCCCAATTGCTTAGTTGTATAAAAGAGATAAATGTAAGTCGCTCTGGATAGGGGGGTCTGGCAAATGCTGCAGATGTTAATGTTCAGTAACTTTGCATTAAATATATTCAGTTGTGTTATTTGCATAAAATCTAGCAGGTTTCACAACGTTGTTTATATCGTAAAGAACCTGCCATGCCAGTTCATTCTCTGGAACCAAATGACCTAAATATCAGTGAAAGCGACCTAAACAATGCCCAGTTTTTGTGGCCATTGCCTTATATTGTGTTTCTGCTTGAAAAGTTATGTGGTATCTTTTTAATCTGCTACTGTACGAGGAAATTGAACAATGTTTTGTTAAGATTTTCCACAGTGAAATATCATTTGGATAAAAAAAAAAAACCAGCAAGGCACTGTGCAAGCTCAATTGGCACAATTCTCTCCAAATTATCATGCAAAATATCTGGTTGATACCCAGAGGTGTAACAAACTTTTCTGAGACGCTTTGTGACCATACACCCTTCATAACACCAAAGGAAGTGTTCGTTTGTCTAAATATCCGAGCGTAAAATCCACAGAAAAATTTGGCCTTAATATTATTACATGTTCCTGCAGGGATAGGAAATAAAAACTAGTCCATCAGGGGGACGGGCTCATGTTAGATGTTTTGGGGGGAAAGTCAGGGAAGCACAGATTGAAGTGGTTTGGACATGTCCAGAGGAGGGATAGTGAATATATTGGTAGGAGGATGTTAGAAATGAAGCTACCAGGCAGAAGGTAAAGAGGAAGAGCAGAGAGGAGGTATATAGATGCGATAAACAAGGACATGAAGTTAGTGTGTGTGAGTGAAGAGGATGTAGAGAATAGGGGTAGGGGAGACAGATGATTCGCTGTGGTGACCCCTAAAAGGGAACAGCCAAAAGGAAAAAAAGAACAGTGTGGACCCTGGGGCCAAAATTAGGCTGTCTAGACTAGTTTTCAGGGCTGTATTGTAGATTGCGGGTGATTCACAATAACCTTTGGCACAGATATGTGATGGTGTAAATTTTACCATTAACAAAAAAAAAAACAATGCTGACCAGTACTGGATTTTTGGATACAGAATAAACAAAAAAAATTTGTTCGCCGGATCTGCTACAGAGAAGCACATCCTGCTTTTGCTAGTGAAACATGTTAAGAGCTATAGTTCGTTTGGAAAAGAACGTAAGCAACCGGATCAAATTAAAATATGAGACAGACTTACTGCTGTTGATCATCCCAGAACAGCCTTCTTACCATTTACATTTTGCACCTCTTTTCCTCTCTAAACTAATCTTTTAAACCCTACAAGTTAATGTGCTGTACAATGTAAATCAGCGAGCTTTATGTATGTTGTATGATGCGAGTCAGTGTGGTTTTTTTCCCCTAATACAACCGGTTCACTGGTCATACCATCACCAGCTGTTGAAGTGAGTTCCCAGGCATAAACCTAGAGCAGAGGTCTAGGGTAATGTAAAAGTGCAGACTTCTGGGACTGTTCAATCTCAAGACCAGTGGGTTTGCTGATCAAATTGAGACTTAATTTACACTTTAAAACTCATCCCAGCAGATAGGAATTACAAATGTTAACCTGGGTTTTAAACTTCATCCTTGTGGAGACAAACATGTCCACCTTCTTGTACCCACTGCTGTATTTGCACACTCTCTTTACAGTGTCTCCTGAGTATGCAGTGTGCAAAGTAGTGCACACACTCACCTGCCGTGTGTCCATCCATTTTATATAAAGGAGGGGTCCCTCTCTGATCCATCTTTTAGAGCCCCTTGGAGAATTCCTTGTTAGTGCATTCACTTTGGTTTTAGGGACACCAAACCTCGTGTCCCTAATGGTTCCACAGGCTCCAATCTGTTCCCCAGGCTATAAAGCTGTTGGAAAAGTCCTGGGCTGGTGTAAAAATGATCACAGTAAATGTGATAACCAGACGCTAAATACACTTTTCTAACCAGACATAACAGCATCGAAGGAAAGTCCTTTGCCACTTATACCAGATTTTCCTGTATATATATTAAAGTCGATGGTGTACCCGTTACTTTGGCATAAACCAAACAATTTTATTCCCCATTTTGTTGGATTATTTTTAATATACTGCTTTAGGGTGATCCTGGCTTTGGTGGCTACCATACGTTCATCAATTGAAAGGTGTTGTTCAGGGTGGTACACAGCTTTACAAGCTACACGCAGGGTGTCTCTCATAGGTGCTGGACTCTGCAAGTGGTCATACTCACTTGTGCCTTTTTTTTGGTCGTTAACAGCATCTTCTGCTGGGTCACTTAGGTGCATGTTCCAAGTGATGCTGAGGAACTGGTCTCTGGACATGACCTTTTGTGGGTATGAAACATGGAAAATGGACTTCCCCTGCCAAAAATCGCTAAGCCTTGGAAGCTTTAAAATGCCCGTGTACAATGTGAGGCCAATATACTTGTGCATTTCAGCTTCAGTGACGTCAGTCCACTTAAATTTTTTGCCAGCGGCAAAATGTTTTGCTGCTTTTTTATTGGTGTTTATACACAGGGTTTGAATTTTTAACCTGTCAAAAAACATGCTGGAAAGCTCAGTGGGCGTTGGGTTGTCGACAGCAGTTGACGGAGGTGGCTGCACACCTGGCTTACTTTTGGGCAGAAAAAGATGCTGTTGAGGCAAAAAATTAGGGTTCTTTTCTGTCTTCCACCCAGAAGGAGCAGGGGCCGTCTCTTATTTACTGCCCATGTTACTGCACCTTTGGCCATACTGTCTCCCTCTAGAGGTGCAGGGAGGCTCTGAGGTCTCCACTGCCTCTCTAGTTTTTTTAACACTACAACAGAGTGTAAAGAAAATGATAGCTAAGTATACAGTATGTTTTTCACACAAAAGCAATATAGAAATGACAAATAAAAACGTTGCGTCCTGCATCCAGGTTCATTCTATTTCCCCTTCACCAGTTTGCGCAGACTGATGGGAAGTGCAGGTTGACTCCAAGAGCTTGAATAGCTCAACATCTTCAACACTACAACAGCGAAAGCAAAGTGTATGTTTATTCTGTGCTTGTTTTGTTTATACTCTAACTCAAAAGTAAAGCATGTGTTATCCATATAAACTTACATGTCCTGGATGTCTTCTATCCCTTCCAAAAAGTCGGCTTCGTCCCCACTGGACACCGAGTCTGGAGCAGTCAGAGAAATCTTCATTGTCAGATGTGAAAATAAGATCCAAAGATCCATTTTTTTTTTTTCAATTCCCGCAGGTGCAGCTTTGTGCTGGCGAGTGTGTGAATCTGCTTCCATTAGAGCGCTTGTGAGTGTGTGTGTGTGTGTGTGAGACAGAGAGAGATAGAGAAAGAAAGAGAAATGGAGAATCAAGAGAATGCAGAAATAACAAGAGAAGGTAACGCTGGATGTACGATGAAATGGGAATGTTGCATATTATGACGTCATCAAGTGCGACAAACATGCAGTCCTAATAAACGGAACGTGTATACGTCACAGAACCGTAGTGCATTATGGGATGGATGAATCCACAGATCTATAGACCATGAGATTATACTTCTACACTTTGGACACTCTTTGTTACTGTTGATATACATATACTTACTTATTGCTTACTTGCTCATCCCATCTGGATTCTAACAAGCTCTTTTTCTAGGCTGGATTTCCATTACAGCTCCATCACAAAAATATACATTCATTTGATATCAAAAGTGTGGTAAACTTTAGTCATGTTGACATTTGAAGTTTTCCACAGTTTCCACAATTAAGCAGTTTCGTTGAAAACAGATATAATTTTTAAAACTAATGAATCTTATAATAAAATAAATAACTTTAGAGTTGCGAGATAAAAAGAGATAAAAAGAGAGATCATTTGTATTATAAAATGATGACAAGCTCTGTGTGCAAGAATTAGCACACAAACTAGCAAATTATAAGCAAATTATCCTGTAAGAGTTCCAAACATAACCAGAAGACATTTTATTATAGTTCTCATACAGAGACAAAATCAATAGTTTTTTTTAAATACTGCAGTGACATTTCCTATGTATGTCAGTTGTTAAATGTTTTATTCAACAAAAATGTTTTGGCTTTTTAAAAATGTTTAATTAGATTTCGGTCTATAATTTACGATTGTTTTTACCTGCTGTTATTTTGCTGTACACTTTCACAGGTGTGAACATGATTCAGTAAAAATGTCACCATCTTCTCTGGTCCAAAGCTCATTTAAAGTTCTTCTAGTGACACTGCTATTAGTGTATCTGACTGCAGGTCAATAAGTTTGAGGTAAACATCTCTAGGTGTTTTATCCACACTGATTGGACAGCCACTCCAAGTGTACATTTACCTCCATGAACAAATTACTCCCTGTTGTTATACCTTTTGTTGACCACATCTCCATTTTTATTACAATACATGTGGATCCTGAGTGTCTGGGGAATATTGTGAGACAGAAAAGAGATAAAGAGCCTGAATTAGATATGGAGAGAAACAAACATGCAGGAACAGTAAAAACAATTCACAAAAATGCAGATATATAAAAGCACCAAAATATAATGTGTAACTTTCTATTCTTCATCCATGTTCATGATGTAAAATATATATAAATGCTCTGGGGTTTGATACAGTCATGTGATTCTGAAACCTGATCATAGGAAAATTACACTTTTACATTCATTTGACTTCAACATTTTAGTGAACGATAGTTAAGTTGACATTTTAGGTTTTTCCAGTTTTAGTGGATAGATAGGTAGACAGACAGATACACAGAAAGACAGATAGATAGATAGTCATTGCAAGGTGAACTGAAATGCTGTTTAGTATCTACCAGAAGTGCAAATGGTAGCACTGTACAAATGCAGATAAATATGTAAGTAAGTACATTATTAAATAAGGCTGTCAGTATGTGCATAAAGGAGAATGTGCAAGTATTTATAGCACGTAAAGTGAAGTAATGCATTGTGCAAAAAGTGTGCATTGTGTACACTGTACAGAGAGTATATATTTTTATAGACAAATTTGTGTGATAAACATTATAATATGCATTTAAATAAACTATTTTATACAGAGAAAAAAATTTAATAGAGTGTACCGAGTGAGGGGGGGGCTGTAAGATGGTGAGGTGTAGTGAGACATACGTGTCCTAGTGGTCTAATGTAGAGTTCAGAAGATTTATAATTGTGGGGAAAAAACTGGTCCTGAACCTGCTGGCTCTTGTACGAATGGCCCTGTATCTCCTCCACTTTGTGACTTGGGCCCTTGATGATTTTGTGTGCTTTGGTGGTGTTTAGCATGAGGGTTGAGGATGTGCGATTACCCAAGCTAAGAGACTGAGGTCTATTTGTTCGGAAGTCCATTATCCAGCTGCATATGCATGTACAGATACCCAGGTCAGTGAGCTTAGCAATCAGTTTACTGGGGACAACTTTATTAAAAGCAGAGCTGAAATCAATGATCAACATCCGAATCTATGCATCGTTATTGTCCAAGTCGGTAAGAGTCAGATTAATAGCTGTGGAAATTGCATCCTCTGTTGACCTGTTCGGACAGTAGGCAAACTGGTGTGGGTCCAGTGTAGGTGGAAGACTCCCTATGAGGTGAGTTAGAATTAGCTCCTCAAAGCACTTCATAACAATGGTGGTTAGTGCAACAGGGCAAAATTATTCAGACAATGCAGAGCTTAAACTCTGGTATAATGGTTAAAGTCTTCAGACATATGGGGACAGTGGCCTGGGACGGTGGCAGGTTGAAAATGTCAGTGAAGACTTGCGCCAATTGATTAGCCCAGGGATGTCATCAGGACGAGCTGACTTGCGTGGATCTACTCTGTCAATGCTAAGTGAACTTCTGATGTGGAGAGTGATATTGGATAAACAATCATGAAGGAGTCGGCTTTTCTGATGTGATGTGTAACACCTTTGTTGAAGTGACCTTTCTCTGGAAGGAAGGCATTGCTGGTTGGTGGAGACTGAATTGATGGTATGTGCTCAGTGATGGTCTGGTCGTTGTTGCTGTGAAAGAGCTCCTGGATGCACGCTTGGCTTTCCTAATGCCCTTTTTCTGGTTGGCCCTGGCTCTGCTGTATTCCTCTGCCCTCAGAGTTCATCCATAGCTTTTCCGAAGGAGTTGAAAGATAAATTATTGTCTATCCAGTTATGACCGATGTCCAACAAAGCTTGCCGGCTGTACGAGATACATGCAAGGCTATTCTGAGTGAATATACTTGCAACTAATAGAGGAATAACTACTAAATCGCGAAATCTGTGGAGACGCTGAGCCTCGTGTTGTTCACACGCCACCATCTTGGTTTATAGAATAAAATAAATCCTTTTCTAAATTTGATGTTGCAACATGGCAGAAAAATACTAACTAAATATGATAAATTATAAAAAGAAGACAAACTCACAACATATTAATCGAGCTGTTAACCCTGTGGGCTGAACCGAATTTGCAGGTACAAACAAACGAATTAAATCTAACCAAATTAGTTTGTAAAAATTTAGAACACTGCTGTCTCCTCCCAGAAAACTTTTCTATAAATGACCTCGTACAGACCCACAGAATCAACTTAAAAAAACATGAGTCCTGCTACTACATTAGAAACATGGAGGACTTTCTAGGAACATGGAAACTCGTCAAAAGTGTCAACTATGATAATTACTTAAAGGCACTCGGTAATTTTTACTGACATTTCTTATGTATGTCAGCTGTTAAATTTAATGTTTTATTCAATGTAAATAGTTTGACTTTTTAACAATTTACGATTGTTTTTAACTGCTGTTCGTCCTGGCATACATTTCTACCTGGAATTTATCATTGATTTCAACTGATGTATTTTTTTTTGCTGTACACTTTTACAGGGATTGTAAAAGACCTGAACGAGGATGTGATTACTGAGACTTTCTCTGAAGAGGAGGACCAGGTGGTCTGGAAAATAGAGACCACCAATTACACCGGGGAACTGAGGTTCACACTGGATAAAGAGTTCCAACTGGATACTCTGGGTGGGAGACTCTCAATTTTTTTCTATTAATCCCATAAATTCTTTTTCACAAACCTTGCTGATGTTTGTCACAGTATAACAGTCTAGTTCTAGCATGAAGTAGGTTCTAAAATGTTGATCTGTCATAAATATCTACATAAGATAACTGCATGTCTGTGTTTCCCCAGATTACCATGAGCCTTAATGAAAATCAGCTGGTTCAGGTGCAAAAGATGGATAAAATAGAAACCACGATTATCCTTGAGGTCCAGGGTACAAACATGATTATGGTAAGAGTGTGTGTGTTTGATTAAAGTTACAGACTTTTAAATCAGAAGTATTTAGTAATAACCTTTTAATTTTCTCCTACAGACACTGAAATGTGATGGTGTTGAAGCAAAGCGCATCTA
This sequence comes from Bagarius yarrelli, assembly GCA_005784505.1. Taxonomy (NCBI): domain Eukaryota; kingdom Metazoa; phylum Chordata; class Actinopteri; order Siluriformes; family Sisoridae; genus Bagarius; species Bagarius yarrelli. Next base: position 1,025,718 of record VCAZ01000120.1, read on the forward strand.
TGAAAAGGCTGTTGTTGCAAACTTGAGCAAAGCTACAACCCAAGTGCCAGTTTCTCTAAACAAATCGCGTAACACAAAATTTCATTGTGACAAGTGATAGAAAATTTAAATCAAATAAAATCAAATTTATAAATCAGTCAATAAAATAATAAAAAAAACATAATTCTTCATTTATTTATTGATTAATAAACTAAATCAGTTTTACATCTAAAAACAAACTTATGGCTTTTTATTTACGAACCCATTAATATAGTCACATTTAAAACAGCTCCAGTTTTCCATAATACTTAAAACTTTAACACAAGGCTGGAAAATTTAGGCATGATGTAAAATAAAAATGAAACCCAACGTAACCATCTTGTTATTGCGTTTGTTTTGGGATCTGTTTGCAGATGCAGTTTATTGAGAACTAAATTAAATTGTAAGGCAAAATCTTATTCAGTGTTGTTTCTACACAACGTTTCTACAGGACCCCATGGTGCTACAACAACATATAATACATGAACATACAACACAGCGCTAATGAGAATAAATAGAGAATAAATTGTCCTAGTTACATATAGTACGTGTGCAACCTGCTGCTAACAAGACAAACAGTGCAAATTAACAATACAAACATCGTTTGAGGCAGAGCAAATATACAATATAGAACCCTCTACTGTATTGCCACATTCTCATGGTGCAGTTTTCCCCAACGACCATCAGATGGCGACAAAACTGGGTTTTGTGCTTTGTTTGTCTGTCCTGTAATTAGTTGCTGGTTTTTGTACTGTTCCATATTATTGTCCTCTATCAGTGTGTGTAATAATTCCCCTGTGTGTAATTTCTGTGATTATCCTCGTGTTTCAGCTCCCTGAAACAGGCCCAGTGATCAGAGAGACAGGAAGAAAAAAGAGCCTGTTTCACCTCCTATTTATATTCTTCCTTTTTCAGCTTTCACTTTGTTTTCTTCCCCACCTTTGAACTCTTTTTCTTCCATGCCAACACCTTTATCCTACACACCACCATCCTGTGTTGTCTGGCTAAACTCTCTCCCACCACCATTTTACAGTCACTATTCTCTTTCAGATCACTTCATCTACAAAAGATGTAATCTACTTGTGTGCTCCTTCCTCTGCTCACTCCCTCTGTCACTATATGCCACTCTCTCTTCTGAAAATAAGTATTTACCACAGCTATCTCCATCCGCTTAGAAATTATAAGACAGATATTTTTATATCTGTAAAATTCAAAAACGAACTTATATAATAATGTGGTTGTTATTAAATTTTTTATATCGGATTTCTATATGTGTCAGTCTGTGTTCAAACCTTGCTTATGTCTCTGAATAAGATTTTGTCTTAAAATTTAATTTAGATCTTAATAAACTATTAATGCAAATGAGTCCCAAACCAAACACCAAAACAAGATCATGACGTTGGGTTTTATTTTTATCATTGTTTAATTTTCCAGCCTTTTAGTGTTAAAGTTAAGTTTTAAGTATTATTGAAGAAAATTGAAGCTGAGCAGAGATGTTTTAAATGCGACTATATTAATGTGCTTGTATATAAAAAGCCGTACGTTTGTTTTTAAATTTAGTTTATTAATTAATAAATGAACTGAAATGATGTTTTTTATTATTTTATTGACTGAGTTAATAATTTAATTTTATTCAATTAAAATGTTTTATCAATTTTACAATGAACTTTATCACAAAGAACTTTCACAGTAATAAAGAAATTCATACATCTGAATTCACTGTACAACACATTGAACTTTTGCTGCTCGGACGCCTCTAAATTGCAACAACGGCCTTTTTATGGATGCAGTAAAATAAAATTGTAAAAAATTCTATTTCATCCATCTTTTAAATAACAGCAGTTAAAACATTTGTAAATTCTAGACTGAAATCTAATCATACATTTCTAAAACATTTACATTCAATAAAACATTTCACAACTGACATACATAAGAAATGTCACTACCGTATTAAAAACTACTGATTACTTTAAGTCATCATCGTAGTTAACAATTTAAACTCTAAAGTGGTATTAGGCCTTTGTTTGCTTGTCTATCACAAAAAATTTGATCTAACAAAGCACGAGCAGATTAGATACAGATTTTTTGTCTTTTTACGAGAAGTATTATAAAATGCCTTTTAGCAGTGTTTTAAATTCTCACAGGATGATTTGCTTATGATAAAAGCCTTTAACTGTAAATCTTTTCACAGCGCTAAAGGGCTCGAATAGTATTTCGAGGAAATTGCTATTGTTTTATTATACAACATATTTAGTGATTATCTCTCTTTTCTATATCGCAACTACAGCAGGGGGCGGAGCCTTTTCTTTCAGAGCCCCAAAGTTATGGAATAGCCTCCCTACGAATGTTTGAGAATTAGACACAGTCTCAGTGTTTAAGTTTAGGCTAAAAACATATTTATTTAGTCAAGCATTTTGTATAGATTCACCTTAGATAAAGGAGCAGATCTGGGGGATTGATGGATGTTGAGTATTATGGTATGTTAGATGTCTTCCCCACTCTTATTGATCACTGTGTTAATGATGAGCGGCTGGTTTCTTAAGACATATCAGGGAGCCCTCATGTCTGTGTTTCCCTCTGGTTCTCCTTTTAGTTATGCTGACCTAGTTAGTCTTGCCGAAGTCCATGCTTGCACTTCACATTAAATACACAATCACTTCATACACTGTGATTACAGTCTTTCTTTCTTTCTTTTTCTCTCTCTCTCTCTCCCACTGTCAAGCTATATACCTCAACCGAGCTGCCAGTGATCCAGTCCCCATTTCCACTCCGGACCTGTCAGACCCTCCAATGTGACCCGCCTCCAGTTGATGACCACACCAGGGTGACCGATGATGTTTTCACTCTGCCATAAAGATGTTTCAGCTGTTCTCCGAGGACTTATGACTTACGGTGCTTACACACACAAATAGTGTGGCTGCATAATTCCTGATACCTGTTTTTCTCCCAAATAAGGATGGGTTCTCTGTTGAGTCTGGTTCCTCTCAAGGTTTCTTCCTATTCCGTCTCAGGGGTTTTCCTTGCCACCGTCGCCCTCGGCTGGCATATCAGGGACAAACTGATTTCTGATTAATTTCATTTTATAATCTCTTTAATTGTCTACAGCTGCTTTGTGACAATCAGCATTGTAAAAAGCGCCATACAAATAAAACTGAATAGAATTAAATTGAACATCAACGGAAATTTATTGATTTTAAAAATGTATAACTTTTTTAATGAAACTGCTTAGTTGATCAATTTAGCAGTTTGGGAAACACAAAATGTCAATTTAACTAAAGTTTACCAAACTTTTGATATCAAATGAATGTAAATTTTCGTAAGCAGTGTAGCTGTAACAGATAACCAGACTAAAGACAAGAGTTTGTCAAAATCCAGATGGCTGGCTACGTGTATTGCCAGGGATGATCGGCAGGTAAGGATATGTATATTAACAGTAAGAGTGTCCAAAGTGCAGAAGTACAGTCTCTTATGGGTTCATCGGGTTCAGAGACTATCCCAACCACCTCTGAAAGAGCGAAAGGCAGGAGGGAGACACCCTGCACAGGTTGCCAGTCCATCACAGGGCTCCACACAAACACACACACACTCACAGTCACGTCTATAGGGAATTTAGAATCACCAATCAATCTAACATACATGTTTTTGGACTGTGGGAGGACACCGGAGAACCCGGAGTAAACCCGTGCAAGAACCCACAGGGAGACTCCACATGCAGGTGCAGGGTACAAACATGATTACAGTCAGAGTGTGTGTTTAATTACTAATTGTAAAGTTACAGACTTAAACTAGCTGTATTTACTAATATATTTACTATATTTTTTACTATATATTTTATTTCACAGACACTGAAATGTGATGGTGTTGAAGCACAGCGCATCTATGAAAAGGCTGTTGTTGCAATTTAGAGGCGTCCGAGCTGCAAAAGTTCAATGTGTCGTACAGTAAATTTAAAAGTATGAATTTCTTTATCCCTGTAAGTCCATCAATAAAAGGATTTTAAAAACATTATTCCCAGTTCCTTTTTTGATTAATAAACTAAATCTGTTTTACATCAAACAGACTATTATAGTCACATTTAAAACATCTCTGCTTAGCTCAAATTTTCCATAATACTTAATACATTAAAACTTTAACAAAAGACTCAGAGTTAAAGAATTACATAATATGAAAAATAAAACCCAATGTAATGATCTTGTTTTAAATATCTTTGTATTTACAGTTTATTAAGAATTAAAATAAATTGCAAGACAAAATCTTATTTAGACACATAAGCAAGGTTTAAACACAGACCGGCACATATAGAAATCTGATATATTAAATATTTGTATGCTTGAATTTTACAAATATAAAATATCTGTTTGATACTTAATATACATAGGGTTAGGGTTACTCACTTAATTGGCAGACTACTGGAATGAATGCCCAGGTCAGAACAAGACCTAACTGGCTAAATGACCTGCTTGACTAACAGCCCAGAGAAATTTCAGTTAAAAGACATAAACTGAGACTTTAAAAAATGATGCACTTAGTTTGACTAAATATTCTAAAAGAGATGGTTTTCCCCATAAAAAATATCAGATATGCAATAAAGAAAACTAACTGGAGCCCAGTAGAAAATTATTGAAGTCTCTCGTCCACATGCCCCACAAAATTCAGAATTAAAGATATCATAGATCAATTTAAAAGATTCACACTTTAGATGTGTCTAATGGTTTAAAATGAGCAGATGTTTATGGTATGAAAAAAGGTAGGGCTAGATCAAAGAAGTATAAAGTTTGGTTTATAAATTCATTCTAAACAGTATGTATAAAAAATTATCAATTTACTAGTTTGAAAAAACCTGGCTTTCATATTATGTTATTTTAAATGAGTCTAGTTTACTTTATAAACATGAGTGTTGGAGGGGTTGCATCAATTTAAAATAAAACATTTTATAGAGCTTTATTAAGTTAAAAGATTGTTGCTATGGGCTTTCAGGTCTGTACTGTAATTTTATTAAAACTAATAGATTATGCTGGCTGCAGATAAAGCTTACTGTATACTCTGTTACAATAAGTTAGTAAAAGTCTAATATATTAAATTCCATGAACTATGTTAGAACCATCAATTCTGCCACAAAAGACTGCTTTGTAAGCACTCTTTCTGATTTATCCCAATTCCCTAGCATGTCCAATAGCTTGATAAAACTTGATAATGTAATAGAAAATATGGACTCTTGTAGCATTTTAAATACAGTTGCTCCTTTACACTTAAGGTAGGTTAAGAAAAACAGTTTGGCACCGTGGTATAATCAACACACACTTGCCCTAAAGAAAGCCACCAGAAAAATTATGAGCAGCTGGAAAACTAAATACGAAACTAAACTGGAAAAGTAGCCTCTCCTACAAAAAATAACATTAAAAACTGCTAGATCTGATTACTTTTCATCACTCTTAGAAGGTGTTGACATTTTCCAACAGCACAGCAGTGAAGAATTCAGAAACTAATTTGATTCCAAAATCGATACTATTGGAAATAAAATCGTAACCATGCAGCAAACAGCTTCAGTTAATTACTTATCGCATCAGATAGTGGTTATTCCTGAAGTCACAGGTGCACTTCTGAATATAACTAATTTATCATTGTCATTAGGATATGTCCCCAAACAATTAAACTGGCCGCTCATTAAAAAAACACAACTTGATCCCAAAGATCTAATTACAGACCGATCTCAAACCTCCCACTTCTGTCTAGGATACTTGAGACGGTAGTATTATCACACTTAAATTTTACTTTAGAAAAAAATTGTATTTGTAAGGATTTCCAGTCAGGATTTAGATCCTATCATGAGACTGCTAAGACTGCCCTAATTAGAGTTACTAATAACCTGCTGCTATCAGCTGATAATGGTTGTCTCTCCTTATTAGTGATATTGGCTATTATAGTGCTGTGTTTCACATTGTCAACAACAACATTTTTAAAAATAAATGACAAAACCTTACTATTCGAAAAACTAACTGAATGTGTAATCTATAAAAAAAATGAAATGACAAAAAAATTCTTTTTGCTGAATCCTGAAAAAAACGAGGTGTTACTTATCAGACATAAAGCCTCGGCATGTAATAATCTAGATCACTGTCTAAACAAACTCCAGCTGGTTAAAAATGCAGCGGCTAGAACCAAAAATTAAGAGCATATTATCCTGGTTCTGTCAACACTGCACTGGCTCCCTATTAAATATCGAATAGATCTTGTTAATTACTTATAAATAGTATCTCAGTACCTGAATATGCTCCTATCCTATTATAGTCTTCCATGTCTGCTGCGCTTTCAAAACCCTGGCAATCTGATAATAGCTAGAATAACAAAACAACTGCATGTGCCAGATTCTTTTTTTTATTTAGCGCCCAAACTTTGGAATAATTTACCCTGCACTGTTTGGGAGGCACACCACTCAGCCAGATTAACTCTAGATTAAAAAGACATCTCTTTAACCTGGACTACACATAATACCCACATTTTCATTATTCAAATCCATTAAAGGATTGTTAAGTTGCAATAATCAGATCAACTGGAACCGGGAAACACCACCGATAACACACAGTATATTTGTCGAATAGCGTCGACACTAACTAAGTCTGACTTGACTTGACTTGACTAGTGATAACTTATTGTTGATAAAAGTGCTGAAAATTAAGTGTAGAGAGTTATACTTACTATAGTTATTACAATACAATTTTACTACATTATTTCAGGGCGTCAATGTACATGATCAAACCTAAAATCCACAGTCTTTAGAGAGATGGAACAACTTATATCTTTATTTATAAAATGGGCAAAGTGGCTACTTTAAAACATTAAGATTAAGATAATCTTTATTGATCCCACAGTGGGGAAATTAAATTGTTACGGTGGCTCAGATACAGAAACAATTAAGTAGAAAAATCGAAAAAATGTGCAATAGAAAAGTGCAAATTGTGAGAAATAAAAACAATTTACGATAAAAACACTAAAAATCTAAAAGTATTTACAGTTAGTTATGTGCATCTGTAGTTGTGCAGTCTAACAGCAGTGGGTACCTGCGGAACCGCTCCTTCCTACACGGAGGGTGTAACAGTCTGCTACTGAAGGAGCTGCTCATAGCCTCCACGGTCTGATGCAGTGGGTGAGAGGTGTTGTCTATGATGGATGTCATCTTAACCAACATCCTCTTCTTGCCCACCTCCTCCACAGAGTCCAGTGGACAGCCCAGGACAGAACTGGCCCTCCTGACCAGTTTGTTAAGTCTCTTTCTGTCCCGGTCTGTGCTGCCTGCTCCCCAGCAGACCACAGCGGACCACAGCAGACCAAAACATGCCAGACGAGTTGAAGTCAACAATTCAAATTTATGAAAGTTTTAAACAGAAATATAAAATAGATAAAAACAAACCTCATTAATATTGAAAATACATCAACATGTATCTTGTTTTGTTTTGTATTGTATATTTTCACTCTGGCTTGTATGTTTGCAGCAGGTTGCACACATGTACTTTATGTGACTAGGACAGTTTATTTTCTAGTTGTTAGCGCTGTTTTGCTTTTTTAGGTTTAATGTAGCTCTTTGTTGTTTTTTGTAGCACCATGAGGTTCTGTAGAAATGTTTTTGTTCACTGTGTACTGCGCCTTATATATATGACCGTAATTACAACTGTTATTCTTGTTTTGCAATTATTTGTGGTTTATTCAAAAATATTTATATTCGAAAATATATTTAGTTTAAATATTTGGAATCTATATGTAATTTAAATGTATGTGTGTGTGTGTGTTGTGTGTGTGTGTGTGTGTGTGTATATATATATATATATATATATATATATATATATATATATATATATATATATATATATATACTAAACATGAAGATAAACATCCGTTACCTATATATGATTATGTATTCTATATTTATGAGTTACAGTATATGTGTTTATTTGGAAAAATATATAACAATAGTCATTTTTGCAATATTTTTAAATATATGTTAAATATATATACAAGTATCAGACAGATATTTTTATATCTGTAATATCCAAACATGAACTTGTATGTTAAATATCAGACTTTCATAATTTGCCATATATCAGATTTCTATGTGTGACAGTCTGTCTTACAATTTAATTTAGTTTTCAATAAACTGCATCTGCAAATGGTTTTTCAAAACGACCACCACAACAAGATCATTACATTGAGTTTTATTTTTATTTTACATCATTCTTTAATTTTTCAGCCTTTCTATATTATGGAAAATGTGTTTGTATATGAAAAAGTTTGTTTTTGGATGTAAAATAGATTTAGTTTATTAATCAATAAATGAACTGAAAATTATGTATTTTTATTAGTTTATTGACTGACTTATTAATTCAATTCATTCAATTATAATGTTTTATCACTTGTAACAATGAAATTTTCCACATATTCCTTAACGGATATAAAGAAATGTATACATTTAAATTCACTGTACGACACATACCCTACCCACTTTAACTAGAGAAACTGGCACTTGGGTTGTAGCTTTGCTCAAGTTTGCAACAACAGCCTTTTCATAGATGCGCTTTGCTTCAACACCATCACATTTCAGTGTCTGTAGGAGAAAATTAAAAGGTTATTACTAAATACTTCTGATTTAAAAGTCTGTAACTTTAATCAAACACACACACTCTTACCATAATCATGTTTGTACCCTGGACCTCACGGATAATCGTGGTTTCTATTTTATCCATCTTTTGCACCTGAACCAGCTGATTTTCATTAAGGCTCATGGTAATCTGGGGAAACACAGACATGCAGTTATCTTATGTAGATATTTATGACAGATCAACATTTTAGGACTTACTTTATTTTAAAAATAGACTCTCATACTGTGACAAACATCAGCAAGGTTCGGAAAAATAACTAAAAAATGTAAAGGGTCTTACTAAGAAATGTCTCCCATTAGGAGCATTCAACTGGAACTCTTTATCCAGTGTGAAGCTCAGTTTCCCGGTGTATTTGGTAGTCTTTATTTCCCAGACCACCTGGTCGTCCTCTTCAGAGAAGGTCTCAGATATTACAGAATCGTCCGGGACTTGTTCAATTCCTGTAAAAGTGTACAGAAAAAAACATCAGTTAAAATTAATGATAAATTCCATGTAAAATGTCATTTTTTTATGTTTAAATCATGTCAGAATATTAACGTTTAAATTTTCTATACATTGAAAAATGTCACTAAAAAATTACCGATTGCCTTTAAGTAATTATCATAGTTGACACTTTGGACGAGTTTCCATGTTCCTAGAAAGTCTTCCATGTTTCTAATGTAGTAGCAGGACTCAGTTTGTTCACGAAAATGATGCTCTTCTAAGCTGATATGAATTCTGTGGTTCTGTACGAGATCATTTATAGAGCAGTTTTCTGGGAGGAGACAGCAGGGTTTTACATTCCCACAGATTAATTTGGTTAGATTTACATTGTTTGGCTGTAAATTCAGTTCCTGTTAACCCTGTGGGCTGAACTGAATTTACAGCCAAACAATGTAACAGTTTGCTTAATGATTTGGTAGTTTATCTCTTTTTCATAATTCAAAATATTTAGTGATTATTTGTCTTTTTTGCTATGTTGCAACATTAAATTTAATCATTTTAAAATAGATTCTTTTTCTATTTTATTTATTATATAAAACTGCATAACAAAGCGCTGTGGAAAACCTAAAACATCAACTTGTCTATCAGTCACTAAACTTTTAAACTCAAATATTTGTATAATTTTTGTAAACTGCAATGGTCATGTGTAATTTTCCTATGATCAGGTTTCAGATTCACTTAATGTCATCAAACCCCAGAGCATTTATTTATATCTATGAAGAATAGAAAGTTACACATTATATTTTGGTGCTTTTATATATCTGCATTTCTGTGAATTGTTTTTACTGTTCCTGCATGTTTGTTTCTCTCCATATCTAATTCAGGCTCTTTATCTCTTTTCTGTCTCACAATATTCCCCGGACACTCAGGATCCACATGTATTGTAATAAAAATGGAGATGTGGTCAACAAAAGGTATAACAACAGGGAGTAATTTGTTCATGGAGGTAAATGTACACTTGGAGTGGCTGTCCAATCAGTGTGGATAAAACACCTAGAGATGTTTACCTCAAACTTATTGACCTGCAGTCAGATACACTAATAGCAGAGTGTTTTAATCAGTATCACTGCTGGACTTTTCCTCTTCTCTTGAAATTTTAAATGAGCTCTGGACCAGAGAAGATGGTGACATTTTTAATGAATCATATTCACATATGACTCTTCTGTATGTTAGAGTTTTAACTGACATTTTTACAACACCTGTGAACGTGTACAGAAAAATTACAGCAGGTAAAAACAATCAATATTATAGACTGAACTTTTCGAAAGTCAAAACATTTACATTTAATTGAAACTACCATACATAAGAAATGTCACTGAAGTATTAAAAAAACTACTAATTACTTTAAGTACTCATCATAGTTAACACTTAATAGTTAACAAGTCTTCATGTTACGATGTTTTTAATGTGGTATCAGGTCTCTGTTTGCTTGGATATTACAAAAAAATTAGCTCTTTCAAAATATTAGCAAATGATATACAAACTTTTTGGCTCTGTATGAAAGATATTATAAAAAGGCCTTCTAGCAATTTCTTTCCAGTTCTTACAGGATAATTTGCTTAGAATTTTACTTATTTGTATTTGTAACTATACATTTGTCCACAGGGCTCAACGGCTCGCTGTTGTTTTGATGAACTTGCCATCATTTTAGGATACAACATATTCAGTAATAATTAAACAAAGATAATTAAAAGTGCTTTAGAAGATGCAGAAAATTTACATTACATTACAGTTTACATTTTAAGATTTCCACAGTGCTTGTTTTGTGAGTTATGAGCATATTATATTAAGCAGTTCTATTTAAAAAGTTATTTTTAAAAGTTATAAATTCTATAATAAAATGCAAAGATTTAATTTTTACGACATAAATGTATTAAATGTGTGTATTATGGGCTGACAAAAAGTTCATTAAAAGTTAGTCGTTGAGCCCTGTGGGCAAATTTACATTAACACACACACTAGCAAAATTATAAGCTAATTATTCTGTGAGAATTCCGAACACAGCTAGAAGATAACCCTAGAAGACATTTTATAATAGTTACTATGCAGATCCGGAACACTGTAGGTCATATGCTTGTATTTCGTGAAAGCATAGTTTTTGTGATACTAAAGAAAACAGAGGTCTGATACAACATTAACATGAAGACTTGCTGAAACTGTCAACTATAATAAGGAATTTAAAGTAATCACTAGTTTTTTTAATACTGCAGTGACATTTCTTATGTATGGCAGTTCTTAAATATTTATTTAACTGTTATTTTGCTGTACACTTTCACAGGTGTTGTACAAATATAAGTAAAAACTCTATAATCCAAAAGAGGAGCCATATGTGAACATGATTCAGTAAAAATGTCACCATCTTCTCTGGTCCAAAGCTCATTTAAAGTTCTTCTAGTGACACTGCTATTAGTGTATCTGACTGCAGGTCAATAAGTTTGAGGTAAACATCTCTAGGTGTTTTATCCACACTGATTGGACAGCCACTCCAAGTGTACATTTACCTCCATGAACAAATTACTCCCTGTTGTTATACCTTTTGTTGACCACATCTCCATTTTTATTACAATACATGTGGATCCTGAGTGTCTGGGGAATATTGTGAGACAGAAAAGAGATAAAGAGCCTGAATTAGATATGGAGAGAAACAAACATGCAGGAACAGTAAAAACAATTCACAGAAATGCAGATATATAAAAGCACCAAAATATAATGTGTAACTTTCTATTCTTCATCCATGTTCATGATTCAAAATAAATATAAATGCTCTGGGGTTTGATAAAATCAAGTGATTCTAAAATCTGATGAATGAAAAAAAATCACACTTGGGCACTGCTGTTCACTAAAATTGTATTTATTTCACATTTAGTGAGCGATAGTTTAGTTGACATTTTAGTTTTCTACAGTGCTTGTTCCGGAAATGTAAGTCAATTAAGCAGTTTTATTTAAAAATATTATATTTTTAAAGCAATGAATCCTATTTTAAAATGCATAATTTAATGTGCACATAGCAAGAAAGAAAAAATAATTATTAATTATGTTGAATTATTAAAAATAGACAAATTCACAACATATTATCGAACTATTTGACCCTGTGGGGGAACTGAATTTACAACCTTAATTTAACAAGGTTAAATTAACCAAAGAATCTGTGGAATGTAAAACTGCTGTCTCCTCCCAGAAAACTGTCTATAAATGATCTCGTACAGAACCACAGAAATTCATATCAGCTTAGAAGAGCATCATTTCGTGAACAAACTGTCCTGCTACTACATTAGAAAACATGGAAGACTTTCTAGGAACATGGAAACTCGTCCAAAGTGTCAACTATGATAATTACTTAAAGGCCACTCGGTAATTTTTTAGTGACATTTTTCAATGTATAGAAAATTTAAACGTTAATATTCTGACATGATTTAAACATAAAAAA
>VCAZ01000120.1:1038622-1163622 GCA_005784505.1 Bagarius yarrelli
TCGGACCCAGTGCTTAGTGGGTGGGAGGAGGTACTGCTTCCATCCGGACGGACTGAGGTCTTCCAGTCAGAAAGTCTATGACCATTTGCAGATGTTTAGCACAGCAGGCTCAGCTTCCGAGCAGAGGCTGGGGTAATTGTGTTGAATGCGAACTGAAGTCTATAACAATGTTGTATGTATGTGTCTTATTTTTCAGGTGTGGAGGGCCAGAGGAGGGTTTGGTAATGCAGGACTGTGGAACGGAACTGTAATGGGTACAGTGTGGAGGGAGAGTGCTTAATGGCCTCATGACGTACCTTGACGCTAGGGTTCAACAAATGTAGATCTGAGATCAACCTTAGTTTTATATTTTTCACAGGAGTAGTCACATCTGAGTGACAGAAAGATTTGTGACAAAGATATGTGCATCATAGTTTTTATTATTATTGTCTTATTGTTTTGTTTTGAGTAAAAAAATGTAAAATAAACCCTTAACTGTCATGTAGACTTATTCAGGGTATGCGGAGTAGCCAGACACATCGGCATAGTCACCATGCCGGAACTCCACAGCGAATGCAGGAAACTGATAGCAAACGATAAACGAAAACCAAAACTAAGCAGTGCGTAGCACACCACGAGCGCCCCAGGGTTGATTCGGCAGCAGTTTTCAATCAATTCAATTCAGTTTATTTGTATAGCGCTTCACAATGATGATTGTCACAAAGCAGCTTACATTGAAGAATTATAAAACAAATAAAATACTCAGTTTGTACCGGATGAGCAAGACGGGGGCGCGTGGCAGGAAAAACTCCCTAAGATGAGATAGAAGAAACTGAGAGGACCGGACTCAGCAGGGAACCCATAATCATTTGGGTGAAAACAGGTGCAGGGATCTGAATTTCACGTGTGTGTGTGTGTAAAAACTATAATCAGTAGTCTTAGGCAGCCAAACGTCTTTTAGGCGAGTGGTCGTCCTAATAGCCGGTGATGATCTCCGTGGGCAGGTCACAGGAAGGGACCCACAGGACGGGCCGGGGTGGGGTGGATCACCGGCGCTCCGTGTGGCGTATGTAGCTCAACAGAGGAGAGAGAGAGAGAAAGAGAGAGAGAGAGAGAGTGAAAGGAAGTAAAAAGAAGGAAAACTTAAGACAAGTATCACACGTTGGATGAGGATTAAAAAAGTAGAGTGCAAGGAGGATCCGGCAGAACAACTAGTCAGATAACTAAAAAAGAAACCGGGGAAACACAGACTGAGGCTCCCTGATATGTTAAGCAACCGGCGCTCTCATCATCAACACCGTGATCAATAAGAGAGGGGAAGACAGCATCTCAACATACCAGATCTGTCACCTTAATACTCAACCCCCTGATCCCCCGGATCTGCGCCTTTATCTAAGGGGAATCAATACAAAAGGCTTGATTAAATAAATATTTTTTTAACCTGGATTAAACAACTGAGACTGTGTCTGATTCCCGAACATACCAAGGAGGTTATTCCATAGCAAAGGGGCCCCTGTAGGCAAAGGCTCTGCCCCCTGCTGTAGTTTTTATAATACGCGGTACTGACAGGCAGCCTGCATCCTTTGATCGAAGTAGGCGTGGTTGGAACCGTAGACACTAGAAGTCCGCTTAAGTACTGCGGCGCGCGAGACCATTTAGAGCTTTATAGGTTAGAAGTAGTTATTTAAAGTCAATGCGGTGTCTCCTGGGAGCCAATGCAGTGCGGATAGGACGGCGTGATGTGCTCGTATCTTTAGTTCTAGTGAGGACTCTCGCTGCTGCGTTTCGGACTAGCTGAAGGTTATTAATGCACCTAGTTGAACATCCAGACAGTAAAGCGTTACCAGTAATCCAGCTGGATGTGATAAACGCATGAACTAATTTTTCAGCATCAGTAAGCGACAAGATATTTCTTATTTTAGCGATATTTCTGAGATGATAAAACGCTATCCTGCTATATTATTGACATGGGCTTCAAAGGAGAGATTGGAGTCCTAAAATCACACCCAGATCTTTTACTGTTGCACTTGGTGAAACAGAAAGACTGTCTAGGGTTAAGGTGTGATCAGGAAGCTTACTTTTAGCTACCTGTGGTCCTAGAACCAGAACCTCCGTACTTGTCAGGGTTAAGCAAGAGGAAATTGCAAAGCATCCAATCTCTTCACTTCCTTCACACATTGCTCAATTTTATTAACTGGCCTTTCGCATCAGGCCTTGATGAGACGATAACTGTGTGTCATCAGCGTAACAGGGAAACTGATATCATGCTTACGGATTATGTTTCCCAGAGGCAGCATGTAAAGAGAAAAAGAAGTGGGCCTAAAAACCGAGCCCTGTGGAACACCATACTACTTACACGGGAGCACGCAGAAAATCACCATTTAAATCTAAACTGGTAACGACCTCGGGTTAAATAGGACCTGAGCCACGCAAGAGCTGTTCCTTTAATTCCTACTAATTTTCTAATCTCGGAGAAGAATATCGTGATCTATAGTGTCGAAGGCCGACTAAGGTCAAGAATATAAGCAATGAGACACAACCTTGGTCGGATGCCTGTAAGAGGTCATTAGCTACTTTGACCAGTGCTTGTCTCTGTGCTGTGGTGAGGCCTGAAACCTGATTGATAAAGTTTCATGTATGTTATTTTGTAAGTATGAGCACAGTGTTGCGCAACTACCTTCTCTAGAATTTTAGAGACAAACGGAAGGTTAGATATCGGTCTATAGTTTGCCAGTTCATTTTGGTCAAGGTCAGGTCGGTTTCTTATTAAAGTTTAATCACTGCTAATTTAAAAGATTTAGGAACATACCCACTGCTGAGAGAAGAGTTAAACTATTTTCAACAGGGGTTCTGATACTGCAGGTACACAATTTGCTTAAGAAAGTTGTGTTGGTATCGGATCTAACACACAAGTTGACGGCTTTTTGGAAGAGATGAGTGCGATTAGGTTTTTCTCTTCCAAAGGAGTAAATTTTCTAAGTTCTGATCTGATGCGGTTAGTTGATCATCAGAATCATTCGACAGGTCTGGTTTAAAACGTTAATTTCTGCCTAATGTTTGCAATTTATTATCAAAGAAGTCATGAAATCCTCACTGCTGCACGCAGTTATGGTGTCAGGTTTCTGAGGATGTTTATTCCTAGTTAATTTGCGACGGTATCGAATAGAAATCTAGGATTATTTTTATTATCTTCAATAAGGTTAGAAAAGATACGTTGATCTATTTACACTAAGAGCTTTTTATAAGCTAGAATTCCTCTTTCCATGCTGCCTGGAAAACCAGCAATCTAGTTCGGCGCCATTTACGTTCTAGTTTTCGGGCGCTCTGTTTTAAAGAGCGCGTGTGTTCATTATACCATGGAGCGAGTTTCTTATCTTTAATTATTTTTCTTTTAACTGGAGCCACGTTATCTAATGTGAGCGGAATGCTTCGGCATCCATAGATTCAGTCGCCTGCTCGAGTTTCTGTTGGATCGAACGGCGATCCAATGACAGAAGACAAGTCTGGAAGACAATTAATAAGCTCTGAGCAGAAGTTGAAGTAAATGTACGTTTAAAGCGGTAGCGCGGCGCTACATATGCACTATTAGTATGACGCATTTTAAACGATATAAGATGGTGATCAGAAATAATTTCGCACTGAGGAGTTGTTACTATATTACTTATACTTATTCGAGAGATCGTATTAAATCTAACGTGTGACCAGCTTTATGAGTGGGTCCCATTACACACTGATTTTACTCCCACTGAGTCGAGTAGAGACATAAATGCTGTTCTCAGCGGGTCGTCTGAGTTTTCAAAATGAATATTAAGTCTCCGCAATTAACGCTTTAATCAGCGGAGACAACAGTTAGACAGAAAATCTGCAAATTCACTAAGAAATTCAAGTACGGACCTGGAGGGTCTGTAAATAAAACTAGAGAAATTGATTGGCTCTGTTTATTATTTGTCTCTGCAGATGTAAGGTTACTGTAGAGAGCTTCAAAATGAATTAAAGTTACGTCCATGTTCTGCACAATAGTTTAGATTATTATTATAAATAAACTGCTACGCCTCCACCTTACCATTAGGGCGAGGCTGTGTATGTAGCTGAAAGCTGGAGGACTAGCTTCATTTAATGCTACATACTCGTCCGGCTTATCCAGGTTTTCTGTTAACATAAAATGTCAAACTCCAGATCTGAAGATCATTTCATTAACCATAAGTGCTTTAGAAGTAGAGATCTAATGTTTTAACAATCCTAGCTTCAGATCAGAGGTGCAGGCGTGTGTTCAGTATTCTCTGAGTTACGAATACTCTATATTATTAAATTACTAAAGCAAACTTTTGGGGTTTTTTCTATATTTATATTGTATAGCTCGGGGAACAGAACAGTCTCAATATTATGGACCCTGAGTGACGACTCTGTGCCAGCTAGCAGACGGTCGGATTAGCCTGTTGGTCTGCTGCTTGGCCTGGGCTCTGGTAGTCAGCGTTAACTAGTCTATTCTAAGACTGAGCTATGTTACAAGACAGGAGAGCGGCTCCTTCCCGGGTTGGGATGGACACCGTCCCGTCCTAACAGGCCATCTTTGCCCTCAAAAGATTTCCAATTATCGATGTAGCCCACACTGTTTTTCGGAGCACCACCTGGACATCCAGCGGTTCAGTGACCATAACCTGCTGTAAGCTACGTCACCGTCGCATTGGTATAGGGCCAGAGCATACTACGACATCGGACATCGCCTTCGCTAATTTAAAAACACCTCTATAAGTTAGCCTTACTAGTTTCCGACTGTCGAAGGCGTATATCGTTAGCACCAGCATGAACCACTATCTTTGCAAACCTATGCTGGCCTACAGCCCTAAAGATTATCTGCTATGTCCGGTGCTCGGCTCCTGGCAAACATCTAACTACTTCCGCTGGCGCCCCTAAAGGCCTAGCTAATTTCACGTGCCTCACTATAGAATCTCCATAACCAGAGTACCTTCGGGTTTCTCAGTGGGTGCTTCACTGGAGAGGCAGGTCTATTGGGCACGTGAAGCGTAGTGGCGTGCTCCGGTGGGTTAGCTTAGCTTTAGCCTTAGCCTAAGCCTTAGTCGTAGCTTTGGCTGCGCGAGTATGCCGCCGAGTCGTCACCCATTCGCCCCGCTGTGAGGGCTCTAACTGCCGGAGTCGGGGCAGACTAGCTACGCCTGTAGCATCCAGAGCGGCTGCGGGGGAGCTAATCGCTTCCTTGCTAACCCGCTCTAAAGTCTGGATGCGCTCCTCTAAGGCTAGGATTTTCAGCCACCTATGGCTGTAGAGCCTAAGACAAAAGAGGTAGAGCCGATGCAGTTAGGGTAAACCAGCCTCACCCCATCCGGGAGGAGCACTGGACCAATTACAGTTTGCGTACCGTCTGAACCGTTCCAGGGATGATGCCTAACAACCCTCTATCTGACCCTTACACACCTGGATAGAAAAGACAGATACATACGAATGCTGTTCATAGACTTTAGTTCAGCATTCAACACAATCGTCCCTCAGCATCTGATAGAGAAGCTGGGCCTAAACACCTGAATCCTGGACTTTCTGACTGGAAGACCTCAGTCAGTCTGGATTGGAAGCAACATCTCAAGCACCACTACGCTGAGCACTGGGCCCCACAGGGCTGTGTGCTCAGCCGACTGCTGTTTACACTGCTGACACATGACTGTGTAGCAACACTCACCTCAAATCACATCGTCAAGTTCATTAACGACACCCTGCAGAAAAAAGTGAGAACAGCTGAGCAGATCATCTGAGTCTCTCTTCCCTCCATAACGGACATCTACACCACATGCTGCATCCGCAAAGCCAAGATCATTGTGGACGACCCCTCACACACACTTTTCACACCCCTGCCCTCTGGAAAAAGGTACTGTAGCATTTGGGCCCTCACAACCCGAATGTGCAACAGTCCTCAAGCCATCAGGATGCTCAACACACAGAACTGAACTACCACAACTTACGCACACACACACTCACTTACTCAACAGAAATTGATAGAAACACAAAAAATAAATTTTTTACCTGTTAAGCACATTCACTTTAAAATGATGATTGCACAAATCTTGCACAATTTTGCTGTTAATTTGCACATACCTCTCTACCTGCACATTTTTATAATCTGGTTGGCGCTATTTGAATCTTCTGTGTAGCGTGCTGTTCTGTTCTGTTCTGTATTGTCCTTTTTTGCACTGTCTTCTGTAATGTTTGTATTGTTTATTGCACTGTTTGCACTAGGCTGCACACATGCACTTTATGTTTGTTTCTGTTCAGTGGCTCTTTGTTGTTGTTTGTTGTCTATGTAATTCTGTGTTTTTGTTTAGCACCATGGGGTCCTGGAGAAACGTTATTTCATTTCACTCTATACTGCATCTGCTATATATGGTTGAAACAATAAACCTTCTTGAACATTAATTAATAAATAAAACTGAAACTAATGTTTTTTATTCTTTTATTGACTGACTTATTAATCTTTAATTACTTTTAAATGTCTAGCACTTAAATTGCATTGTTGCAATGAAATTAGTCAGAAAGCACTTTTACAGCAATATAGAAATTTCTACTTTTAAATTTATTGTTTAAGTTGGGCTGTAGCTTTTCTAAAGCTTGAAACAGCAGCCTTTTCATAGATGTGCTTCAACAGCATCACATTTCAGTGTCTGTAGAATAAAAATTAAATGATTATTACACAATACTTATGATTTAAATGTAAATACCTTTACCAGTAGTAATTAAACACACACACACTCTTACCGTGATCATGTTTGTACCCTGGACCTTACGGATAATCGTGGTTTCTATTCTATCCATCTTTTGCACCTGTACCAGCTGATTTTTTTAAGGCTCATGGTAATCTGGAGAAACACAGACATGCAGTTATCTTATGTAGATATTTATGACAGACTTTTATACTGTAACAAACCTCAGCAATGTTTGTGAAAAAAATAACGAAATAAATGAAAAAAAAAATTAGGGATCTTACTAATAAATGTCTCCCGTTGAGAGTTTCCAATTGGAACTCCTTATCCAGTGTGAACCCCAGTTCCCTGGTGTGTTTGTCAGTTCTTACTTCCCAGACCACCTGGTCCTCCACTTCAGAGAAAGTCGTTCTCGTTTGGGGCTTGTTCAATCCCTTTAAAAGTGTACAGCAAAAAACGTTAAAAACAATAATGAATTCCAGGTAGAAAATTTATTATTATTTCTTTTTAAAATATTTAAATCATGTCAGAATATTTACGTTTACATTTGCTATACATAAGAAATGTCAGTAAAAATTACCGATTGCCTTTAAGTAATTATCATAGTTGACACTTTTCGACGAGTTTCCATGTTCCTAGAAAGTCTTCCATGTTTCCAATGTGGTAGCAGGAATCAGTTTGGTCAGCAGTCACAAAAATTATGCTCCTCTACGGTGATATAAATTCTGTGGGTCTGTACAAGATCATTTAGAGAAAAGTTATCTGGGAGGAGACAGCAGTGTTTTACATTCTCACAGACTAATCTATAAATTCAGTTCAGCCAACAGGGTTTAATGTGTTGTGAGTTTGTCTTCTTTTCATAATCCAACATACTCGATGAATATTTTTATTTATTGCAACATAGAGAGAATAGAATTTATTGCTTTAAAAACATAAGATTTTAAATAAAACTGCTTAATTGACTTACATTTCTGGAAAACCTGAAATGTTAACTGGACTATCGGTTAATAAACTTCAAATAAATAAAATTTTAGTGAACAGCAGTGCTCAAGTGTAATTTTTCCCATTATAAAATCACTTTATTTCATGAAACCCACAGCATTTTTATTTATTTTGTATCTTGAACATGAAGAATAGAATGTTACACATTATATGAATGATGTAAGGTATGACAATAGGGAGTGATTTGTGAATAAAGAGATGTTCACCTCAAACTTTTTGACCTACAGTTAGATTGAGCTTTAACATACATTTGTACAACACCTATAAAAGGTTACAGCAAAATAACAGCCGTTAAAAAACATTGTAGGTTGAATTGTAATTAGACAATTTTCAAAAGGTCAAAACATTTTTGTTGAATAAAACATTTAACAACTGACATACATAAGAAATGTCGCTGCAGTGTTTAAAAAAGAAAAAAAAACTCGTATTGATTTTAAAGTTTGCATCATAGTTGAAATTTCTTACAAAATCCTTCTGTTACAGTGTTTGCAATGTGTTATCTGGCCTCTGTTTGCTTTACTATCACAAAAAATTGTGCTCTTAAGAAAATCAAGCATACGATATACAATTTTTTTGTAATCATCTCTCTTTTCTATGCCGCAAAATCAAATATATTTATTTTATTATAGAATTTAAAACTTAAATTATACCTTTTTTAAAATTAATCTGCTTAATTCATAAATATTCACAAAACAAAATGTCAACTTGACTGAAGTTGATCAAACATTTTTTATTAAATAAATGTAATTAATAATAAATTAAATTTCTGTAAAGTACAAAGTGTTGTAAAGGAAAACCAGACTAGAGAAAAGAGTTTGTTAGAATCCATTGAGGTGTGTTGATTAGCAGAGATGATGAGTAGCAATAGGCAATTAAGTACATGTATATGAAGAGTAAAAAAGAGTGTCCAAAGTGCAGACTAGAATACGCAACCCGTAACTTCAAGCGAAAATTTAAAAAAATGAAATTTTTTGAGAATTGCTTATAAAGACAGTATGTCCAGCTATAGACAGGCTTTAAAAGATGCTAGGGCCCGAACACCTAAGAAAACTAATTCAGGTTCTTATTCAGTACGGTGGCTAGACTAACAAAAAGTCAGGTATCTGAAAAGATCACTCCATCGCAATTTAGTAGCAATGACTTTCAACACCAGAAAAAGTTGATAGCATTAGGAACAAAATTGTGGACGCCCAACTTTTGGTAGCATCTTGTGAGCCTGACCAGCCTAAAGCTCCACAGTTAAAACTGCATCAGTTTTACCACAATTAATCTTTGACCCGAATGCTCAGAATGCTCTCAATGGTCCCTCTGTAGAACATGGTTGGGATGGGGGTTGGAAGATGGGGTTTCCTCAACCTTTGCAGAAAGTAGAGGTGCATGTTTATAATATGTTTATGTTTTGAGTTCTTTGATCATGCATTTTGTGTTCCTTGTCATGTGATCCCCCTGTCCATGTGCAATATTCTCATTGGTGAGTTTAGATTATGTGTTCTTTATTGTGTTTAGGTGTCTCTCGTTTGGTTAATGTGTTCCCTCTTAGTTTAGTGTATTCTAGCCCCTTTGCTGCTTTATGTGTTTGTGAGTTATTGCCCATGTGCCACTATGTCACTGTTTTAGTGTTTTTAGTGTTCATGTCAAGTCAAGTTTGGTCTATGTTTATTGTTTTATGTCACTTTTGATTAATTAAACTGCACTTTGGTTTCTCAACTAATCGCCTGTCAGTGTAGTTTATTACATAGGCAACCAAACAAACAAAAGTTTTACTAATTACTTACATTTTTTTATTTATTATTACATTTTACTGATAACAACAGGAACCATTTCAAATACTGTTACTGAAAGAACTAAAATATTGCAAACAGAAATAAAATTATACGTTGTTTCGTTTTACTGTGTACTGTGTCTGCTATATATGGTCGAAATTACAAAAAAGCTTCTTAAATTGATTATAATTTTTACCCTTGTTATTAAACTTCTTTTTGTGTACCTGTAAATTCGGTTTAGTCCACAGGGTTAACAGCTCGATTAATGTGTTGTGAGTTTGTCTACTTTTCATAATCCAACATATTCAATGATTATTCTTTTTTTGCCATATTGCAACTGTAATCATTTTAGAACAGGATATTTTGCTTTAAAAAAATATAAAACTGCGTAATTGATCGACATTAATGGAACAATCGCTGTAGAGAACCAGGAATGTCACTGGAAAAGAGTTTTTTCCAGTGCTAAAAATCACTTGATTTCATCAAACCCCAAAGCATTTGTTTATTTTGCATGAAGAATAACATTTTACACAATATATTTGGTACAGGTTATATTTATTTTAAAAAATAAATAGCGCATCCCATTATACACTAATAGGGGATTTTTTTCTGGATCCGGATCCTAACAAACTCCTGCCTTTAGTATGGTTTTCTGTTGTTCAAAAGTTTGGGCAAAAAAGTTAGTCAAGTTAACATTTTAAGTTTTCCACGGTGTTTGTTTCATGAATATTTATTAATTTAGCAGTTTTAATAAAAGGTTATCGTTTTGAAAATGTATAAATCCCATAGAAAAGAGAGATAATCACTGACTATGTTGTATTATGAAACAATGGAAAGTTGAGCCATTGAGCTCTGTGGGAAACTTACAGCAACAAACAAATGATAAAATTATAAGCAAGTTATCCTGTGAGAATTTAAAACACTGCTAGTAAATAATAGCTAGAAGAGATTTTATAATAGTTCTCATAAAGAGCCAAAAAATTTGTATATCTTCTGGATTTTTTTAAGAGCAGAAATTTTGTGATAGTCAAGCAAACAGAGGCCTGATACCACATTAGAAACATCTTAACATAAAGACTATGCTGAGAGTAGTTTTTTTTTTAATACTGCAGTGACATTTTTAAAGTTTTCTGTTTGTATTCGGTAAACCTATAAGAGATAAGAGATAGGGTGAGGAGCTCTGCCAACAGGGAGTCTGTCTCCAGCATCTGTTTTGGATGCACCCGGGACACCTGCCTGGGGAGACATAGTGTCCTGGGTCTTCCCCGGGGTCTCCTACTAGTGACCGGAGACCCTGGGAAAAACCCAGGACACTATGTCTCCCAAGGGAGGCGTCCCTGGTGCAATTTTGCTGTACACTTTCACAGTTGTTCTACAACAGTTGTGGGTTGAAACTCATCCAAAAGCGGAGCCATATGTGATTCAGTAAAAATGTCACCATCTTCTCTGGTCCAAAGCTCATTTAAAGTTCTTTAAGAGAAGAGCTGTGATACGGACTTGAAATGCTCTGCTATTAGTGTATCTATCTAAGATCCCTCTCACCCCAACCACGGACTGTTCACTCTCCTCCCATCAGGCAGACGCTACCGATGCCTCAGAGCCGCACAAACAGACTGAGAAACAGCTTCTTTCCTGTGG
Source organism: Bagarius yarrelli (assembly GCA_005784505.1). NCBI lineage: Eukaryota > Metazoa > Chordata > Actinopteri > Siluriformes > Sisoridae > Bagarius > Bagarius yarrelli. The sequence goes on from VCAZ01000120.1 coordinate 1,049,712, forward strand.
TTGTTTCTGCACTGAACAGCTGATATACAGTATTAATCACTACTGAACTGCCACTTCTGTACTTTGCACTACCTTATCATTATGCATCTTTTCACAATCTATACAATCTATACTATATCTATCTATATCAATCTATACAGTACTTTGCACTACCTATCATTATGCTTCTTTGTACAATCTATAACTAGCTATTGTTACACCTCTATACTCTACCCATATACCTCTGTACATTATTTACCCCCACCTCTGTAACTATCAACCCCATACCCTATTTATTACACTGCTATTTATTGTAAATAAGCCACTTATGCACTTCTGGTTAGATGCAATCTGCATTTCATTGGCTCTGTACACGTACCTTGCACAATGACAATAAAGTTGAATCTAATCTAATCTAATCTAATCTAATCTAACTGCAGGTCAATAAGCATCTGTAGGTGTTTTATCCATACTGATTGAAAAACACTAAAATTCAATTTTGATTTAATTATTCTTTGAATTGCATTTTTAACAGTGGACATTTTCTAAAACAAGCTTTATGTAGTGAGAATGAAAGATTGTTCTTTCTATGTGTAAATTTGTCTGTAAAGAGCAAGCTGGTGGAGACTGTAGCAAGGAAAAACCTTCGGAGATGAGAATAAGAAAAAAACCTTGAAGCAGACTCAGGAGGGAACCCATCCTCATCTGTATAACGTTAATATGTATATTCTATTCTTCATGCCTTTTTATGGGAAATTATAAAATTAAGTGATTCTGAAACCAGATCAATGAAAACATTTAGACTTTCAATCAGACCATTGCAATTTACAAAAATATTGATAATTTGACTTCAAAGGTTTAGTGAACGTTAGTTGACATCTTAGATTTTCCATCCATTTTTTTATTTTAAACTATTTAAAGCAATAAAACCTATTCCAGATTGCACACATTTCATGTTGCAAAAGAAAAATGATCATTGAATATGTTGGATTATTCAAAGGAGACAAACATTAACACATTCATCGAGCTGTTAAACCCTGTGGGCCGAACCAAATTTGCAGGTACACCAAACAGGTTAAATCTAAACAAATTAGTCTGTAATAATGTAAAACACTGCTGTCTCCTCCCAAATAACTTTTCTATAAATGATCTCGTACAGAACCACAGAATTCATATCATCTTAGACGAGCATCCTTTTTGATTGAGTCCTGCTACTACATTAGAAACATGGAAGACTTTCTAGGAACATGGAAACTCATCCAAAGTGTCAACTATGACAATTACTTAAAGGCACTTGGTAATTTTTAGTGACATTTCTTATGTCTGGAAAATTTAAACATAAATTTTGATCATTTAAACATTTAAAAAAATTTCTTTTCTACCTAAAATTCATGATTGTGTTTAATTGATGTTTTTTGCTATACACTTTCACAGGGATTGAACAAGTTCCAAATGCGATTACTGAGACTTTCTCTGAAGAGGAGGACCAGGTGGTCTGAAAAATAGAGACCGCCAAACCGGGGAACTGAGGTTCACACTGGATAAAGAGTTCCAACTGGATACTCCGAATAGGAGACATTTCTTAGTAAGATCTTTAAATTGTTTTATTTATTCTGTTATTTTTCATTGCTAATGTTTGTCACAGTGTAAAAGTCTGATTCTAGTATGAAGTCCTAAAATGTTGATCTGTCATAAATATCTACATAAGATAACTGCATGTCTGTGTTTCTCCAGATTACCTTTAGGCTTAATGAAAATCAGCTGGTTCAGGTGCAAAAGATGGAAAAAATAGAAACCACGATTATCCGTGAGGTCCAGGGTACAAACATGATTATGGTAAGAGTGTGTTTTACTACTTGTTACAGACTTCAAAATGTATTTAGTAATATCCTTTTAATTTTATCTTACAGACACTGAAATGTGGTGATGTTGAGGCACAGAGCATCTATGAAAATGTTGTTGTTCCGAAAACTATCAAAGCTACAACCCAATCCAATCTCTCAACTTTTGCGCGTGCTTCATGTGTCATGCAATGAATTTGGAACATATGAATCTATACTTCTGTATAGGTGCTTTGTGGCAAATGTTATTAGAACAGATGATTTAAATTAAAATTGCATTAAATAAAATTAAATGAATGAAAAACATTTGGAGTTCATTTATTGATTAATAAACTACATCTGTTTTCCATCTAAAAATAATCTTATAGCGTTTCTTAAACAAACACATTACTACAGTTACATCTAAAACATTTCTGCTCAGCTCCAATCTTCCAGAATATTTATAACTTTAACACAAAGATAAGGGTTTAAAAAGTGATGTAAGATCAATGTAAAACCCAACGTAATGAACCTGCTTTAATGGTTCGTTTGGGATTCATTTGCAGATGCAGATAATAGAGAACTATTGAACCTGCAAACTAATATCATATTCAAAGACATAAGCAACGTTTAAACACAAACTGAAGTCCAACAGGAAAACTGAACAAAGACATTGATCAATAAATCCAACTTAGCTTACAGAATTATGTTCTGAGAACATTTGTCAAACGTTGCGTTTTAGTTGTGGAAACGATTATATTTAATGTACTAAAAACTTGAAAATGTCTACTTTTTTGAGGTTAGCATGCTCTTACCGCAACATTTTTCCACCTTAATTTCATTATAAATCAAATGTTCAAAAAAAGTTGATTTTTAACATTCATAGAATGTAAAGATGTCCAGTTTGCTTAATGTTGCCTAAATGTTATCTTAAGGTTAGCATAACATTATTAAAACTTTCTTTTCACCTCAATTTCTCTTTATGCTACATCTGTACAGTGAACAGATTGACTGATGTTACTGGTGATGATTTATTGTTTCATAAGCATTTAATAGCTAAAACAGTGCAGCTACTGCAAAAAATTCATAAATTCTTATAGCACTGAAAGTGTACGTCCCACCCTCCCTGCAAATTGCGGTCCAAACCAACTCCTTTTGAGTGTATAAACGCACAGACTAGGTAATGGGGGAAGTGGTAGCGCAGTGGCTAAGTTGTTGGACTATTAACTTGAGGACCCGGATTCGATTCCCAGTTCCACCATGCCACTGCTGGGCACCTGAGCAAGGCCCTTAACCCCCAATTGCTCAGTTGTATAAGAAGTAATATTGTACGTCGCTCTGGATAAGAGCGTCTGGCAAATGTAAATAAGCCATGTCAACTGTCTCTACCCATCACTCTCTCACTGTGAACAAATTTAATTTAATTAGTCTTTACTTCCTCACTGGTGCACGTAATTTTCCGCTTTTATTCCTGCTTTCTCGTCGTCTTCTTTGCTGCACACTTTCACGCCCTCATTTCACGTATCCCCACCACCCAACTCGCAAGAGGAAGTCCGCCACCACCATCTGCACCCCTTGGCCTGTGGACCACCTCAAATTTGAATGGCTAGAGTGGGTATCATTTATGCAGTGGAGCCAGTAGGGTCGGGCATGGTCCAAACAGACGGTGAAGACCCAAATCAGGTAATATTGAAAGGTCACGACAGCCCACTTTATAGCCAGGCACTTGTTCCTCTCTCTTCACCACCTGCATCAGCACAGCCCCTAGCCCCCTGTCCAATGCGTCAGTCTGCAACCCCAAAGGGAAAGAAAAATAGTAAGGCATGTATAGTGTAAGATGATGTAGGTGCCACGCCCAATCATTACTATAGATGATGATGTCATTAAGGTACACAACAGCATAGACTATTTAGCCTGATTAGGGGTCGTCTCTACAAGGGACCAGAGGAAGTGTGTGGACTCAATTAGAACTCATCTTCAGATTTAGATCCTGCCCCTCAGGTTTCACCATCGCAGTGCTTCAAGGACTTCTTCTTTCCATGCTATAAGCAGATTGAGATGGTATATCTTGCGTGCTTCGCCTTAAGCCATCAGGTCAAACTTTTTTAAATTAATTTTGGAAATCAAGAAAATTTTACATGTGCATGTCCTAATTATTATCCATTGGTCACATGATTAATTGTATAACATTTCTGGGTCACAGGGATCTGCTGGAGCCGATCAAAGCCATCTCTGAAAGGTCAAAAGGCAGGAGTGGTACACCCTGGACAGGTCTCCAGTCCATCACAGGGCCACACATACTTACTTCTAACTGGCAATTTAGAATCACCAATCAATCTAACATACATGTTTTTGGACTGTGGGAAGAAACCAAAGAAAACCCACGCAAGCACAGGGAGAACATGCAAACTTCACACAGAAAGGCCCCTGTAGGGGAATTGAACCCCGGCCTTCTAACCTTGTTAACCATTAAACCACTGTGCTGCCCAAATTGTAAGTACAACTTACTCTGGCTTGTCTATTTTCTTCTGAACTCACTGAATCGAAATGATCCATATTATTGAATAAATATATTAAGAAAAAATAACAAATTATTTTTTTAATAAAAATTATAACGTTAGCACTTGATAGGTTTGTTTCCTCAAAGCTATGCAGTGATATCCGCTAGTCATAAGTAGCAATATCTAAACATGGCCAATACAGAATAAATAATATAGATGAAACTTGCATGATTATAACTTGTAACTGTAATTACATTAACTTAAAAATATACTGTTGTGAACGTGATGACATCATTAAATCCATCAGTGCTGCAAAGGAACAGAATATAGCGGTTCCCACAGAGAAGTTATGGGCAGATTTAAGCCAACAACTGAACAACAAAGTTTCAGCAAAGAATCTTTATATTTTTGTCAAGACTAACAGGTACAATATCTGGCAAATCCTTGAGCTATGCACAAAAAAGCTCAGCAAATTTACATTTACCAGAGTCAGAGGCAGATACACATAATTAAAGGCATTGTTATGATATTAAGCTTTAGGTCAGTCTCTCTCATCAAAGATTGGCAAAAGTCTGGCCTGAAAACTTACAATGACAAATCAATCAGCACATGTAAAAGGGAATACACCACCCTAAAACATAAGACATATCTAGTATGAGGACGTATGGAAAAATAATAAAACCTCATGCACTCTTAGATACAGAAGAGGAAAAATTTTCCAAAATGTCACTACGTTGACATAAATGGGAATTGTACAGAATGTGATGCACAACCTTCTATAACAGCTGTGTAACAGCAGCCAACAAACCAGTTGTGCTTAAATGTACTGTACAATCCACAGTGTTGATGACAGTCCCCATATTGGTACATCAAACCGCAAGTTATCTAAAGAGCTTTGGAAGGGTCAAAAACAAACAGACGTATGGCGAGCAGCTAAGGCTTACAGAAATATGGATGTTGGTGATCCAGAGCCACCTACCAAATTTGGAAACATTAAGAAACGGCAAAGAAGTGATAGGTAACAAAAAGTATAAGGACAAAGACCCAGTCATGTCATTGCATTAAAATACAGTGTACCCCATTATGGAAGCATTCATTGCCATTACTGGGCCCCATCACAGATGCAAGTTTATCAAATGAAATCTAAGTATTCTGGTTCCATTGTGAGTTTTGATGCAACAGATTCAATCATAAAAATCTGAACAGACCCTGTGGCAATTCTGGGCATGTCTTTCTGTTCCAGGGTTTCACAGTTTCACAGTTTAATATTCACAAGGAGACCATAATCCAGTAGTGCAAATGCTAACAGAGAACCACATGATCAATTCTAATGCCAACTGACTCAATAAATAGCAATGTGCAGGTGCGGCTGTGCCCAAAGTAGCAGTCTGTGATTTCTCCTTGGCTTTGCTTGGAGCATTGGTTAGGGCCTTTACCCCTTACCCAGACCTGAAAACCTACATTAGTCAGTCAGTGGTGTGCTGCAAAGAAGCCTGAACATTCACAGCCTCCACCTTGCTCCATCAGAGTAGATATGGCACACTGCATTAAGCTCATGAACAGGTGGGAATGCTTAATAAAAAAGTGACAGAGTTAGAGAGTTCTATTTGTGAGCTATGGCACAACTGCACCCATTGCAGTTGACAAAATGCTTGTAAGTGTAAAAAATTACCTGACAGTGGATTATTCTGTCATTATCTCAACAAAGAGCACAAAAAAGGAAATGTTTGATTTGGTGAAGACCATTGTCACAAAAGGAGCTGAAAGAGATTCTTACACAAAGAGGGCAAAAATGTTGTTAAAAATATTTCATTTTTTTTTTTCAAATTTTTCTTTCACGTTTGCCTGTCTGGAAGTCCATGGCATGTCCATTGGGGCAACAAAGTGCGGATTGCGGGCAACACCGCCATGCCGCCTAATCAGCGGAAAGCTAGGCACCTGACCAATTAGGTAGCACCTGACCATTTAGGTAGCATCTGACCATTTAGGTAGCACCAGGTTTTGGGGGGCCCTGGTACAGAAAAAAAAAGAAAAGAAAAGTAGGTTCTGCAGAGGGGCTCTAGAATAACATCTAGTGCGCTCCCTGTGAGCGCATACATAACAGTAAGGCAGGTCAATGCAGATTGCAATGTTGTTAACATAATAACATCAACAGTGAAACAAGTACCAAGCGCAGCAATTACCCCACACTATAGTCAAAATACAACATTTTCAAGCACCATCTTACTCCTACTGGTCAAGGTAGATATTTTACAAACTGGTGGACTGAAGAGGAGCAACGGAAAATGCAATACACCTCAACAGGCTTAAGACACTAAAATCCCCCCCAAGACTGTCCAGATAGCTAAAAAACAAAAAAAAAATTCTCAATGAAATTTCTCTGAGCTGTATGACTCAATGTTGGCAAGGTTAATCATGCTAGCAAAAAAACAGCACACTATCAAATCGCCAGGTAATTAAAACAATTGTTCAAGTCATTGCTTAAAAAAATATTTTGAACAAAAAGAAACACCTCACCTGTTTTTGCTTGCTTAATTCACCGGTACCTTCTTTAGAGAAAAAATATGCCATTGTATTTTTTAGAATATGTTTTCACATTTAAAATGTGTGCAAAGCAATAGGCACACATTTGAATCAAAACTACCTGAAAACACTTAAATATTGCTTCATTTGGACAGACATAATAATACAGGAACTAGGCTAGGCTAGCTGTCAGTTAAATTTAGACTTAGATAGAATGAAAGATCAGTACTAAGGATAAAACTTATCACAAGCAAACGAATGAAATAGTAAGTCGCAAAAGTTTTAAAAATATTACATATAATTTCAATAAATGTGATAAATGCTAACAAATACTAACCACCATTGTTTGATTTTGAGGTTGATTAATTCAGTGAAGAGCTTTGTCTAACCAGCATTGAATAATCACTTTATTGATCCTACAGCCACCTTCTAGCCATGACAAATCTCTTGCTTCTTACATATCTTTTAATCGAAAATGTGTCAACAACGGTTTTCAGATCATTGTATTTTGTTATTATTTACATTTTTATAAAATGTCTGAACTTAATTGAAATTGGGGTTTGTAGATTTCAGTCGAGTGTCTAATGCTTTTGAAAATTACTTACTTTATAGAGAGACTGTAAAATTTGGTTTAGCTTTTGGAATGACCCTCAAATAGTTTGGATCACACTTAAAAAGAGGGGGTTATGTGATTATAGGAGGTCGTGTCACAGTTGGATTTGCCAAAACTTTGTTTTGTTGTAAATCTCTTTTAGATAATGTGGAAAGAACAGGAGAGAGATAGAAATACATGGATGTTGTGACTATCATGCATAAACCTAGAACATCACATACACCATTCTCACGGGACCCAAGAGATAAACTAAACTAATGAAGTAAACTAGTCTAAACTAATGCATTAATACCAACAAAAGCATCAAGAAACTTCAAGCAGAGTTACGGCCTAGTAAAAATGAGCAAAAACTATAAGGCATGGAAAAGACCATTTATGGAATTAAAATGAATGAAAAATATTCTAACACGGTTTCAATAGTCAGGTCAAAGCAATAACTAAATTAGTATACTCTTACCACAAAAACATTGCTAGTGTTTTTTTTCCAACATCAAACGAACTTCAATGCTTCCTGGCTAAGAACATGGGCATGAACATTACCAAGGTTGCTTATTCCATGGCCACTAAACAAGGTTTGCATGCTTAACATCAACTATAATAATTAAGAAGACAACGTCAATTACTGAAACATGGTGGCAGGTGTTGCTACAGCCGTACATGCCAATTTGCCTATGCACATTAACCTGAATGTTATCACCACTTGTAAGCAGACTGACAACGAGACTGTGGCTACATTCGTAGAGCACTTCAAAATGGTTTTCGATGTGCACAATCGGTCGAGAGACTGTCCAGAAGCAGACAACAGACAGTCTTACAGGTCTCAACAGAGAGGGTCCACTTCACACAAATAACAGGAACCAGCAGCAGGTACAGGTGTGGGAATATGCGGGTTGGCAAGGCGCAAGGGGTTCTGGAGTCAGGAGTGGGTAAGTCGAATATTTCGTCCTTCTTTTTTTTCCCTACTAATAACCCTGATACTTGCCTACACAACCACCATCCTACCAACCTTTTTTTCTACGCTCTGATCATTATAAAATCAATGCCTACTATTATAAACTACTATCGACTCAGGTGCCCGTTGCTAAAGAACATAAACTATTGTTTAGAGTATTAGGTCAAGCACTGCCTGATCCATGGTCAGCATTCGTTTTGTGCTTGTATGAGACCATTTTCTTCTGTCCCTTAAAATTTATGTGAATGAGATTTAATGTGCAAATTGGGTTTGCAGCTAAACTGTGGACCCCAGGGGATAGTTTTACTCACCATGTCCCATGCGATTGATTACAGTTGCGTGCAAGTTGACCTGTGGCTGCATGCGTTTCCCCATGACACTCCTGAATGCCTGTCTGATTCTCTTAACACACCTCATTCGATTGTCACAGTCACACACTCACTGACTGAACTACACATAACCTTAACAGTTGAGATGACGTCTCATTTCATGTTGTGTTTGCAGGATGCAGATTGGACTCAGTAGGGGTCCTGTCAGTTGTGTTGTGGTCAGTGTTCCGGATCATTGATTCTGTTCTCCCTGTATCTCTGTGAAGGCCCAGGAGTATACAGTGGAAGGAACTAGATAAATGGTTAAAAATGAACATGTGCCACCCCGATCCAACATTGTCAATATGTTGGTTGGAGATCAATGCATTTACTTTCCTATCTCCCTCTTGCCGTCATCCGCTCACAGCACACCACTAAGTTCTGATCTGATTGCCTTACCGCTGGTGCTAAAAGCAATTCTCACTAGTTTACATTACCCCCAAAGTCCATTTATTCACCAATATTTGTTAAGGCCTAAGGCAATGAAAGGTATGAGGTCTGTATTCAAATTGTTGCTAAAAGCAACACACTCACCGGTGAACACACCCATCTTTTCCATACAGAAGAAAAGTCAGGATGGCCGACCACCCCTCCTGGTATTTTTTGTCAATGTGTGTAAATTTGCCACCCACACATCCAATTGAGACCCATTCTTACTCGGCAATGCCCTTGCTGATGCTGCCAAAGCAGTCACATCCTCAGACCTACACAAGTTGTCTATTAACCACACCTTTCTGTCCATTCCTCCTGCAGGTTCACAACATGACAAACTACTAACTATGCAGTCTCTTGCCTTCAAGCAGGAACAAGATAGTGGAGCCCATGGCCAGTTTTTCCACCATTTTGATAAATTGACACACACAGATTGGATCAAAAGAGGAATATGTACATGTAATTAATACAATCATGGTTTACATTTGATTTTCTAACTCTCTAAAACCCATTGTTTTTTTAGGTTAAGGATTTGTGAGCGAGTAGCCACGTGTTTGTAGCCAAGGTTGATCTAAGAAATTCTGGATACTGAGTTCCACATTCATTTGCAAACTCTCTAAGGGAGTCCTGGCCTTTGTAGTTACCTAGGCAATTTGTCTGTCAAACAAAAAAGGATTAGTGTACAGCGCCTCACGCTCACTTCTCTTGCTGACCAGCAGCATCAGGGCATGGACAATACCCATTAAATCTGCATTTTAGAGACCTCTCCTGCATATCTAAGGTTAAATACAATAATTTTTGCAAGAGTGGCTTTGGCCAGTTTAGCATATTGTTGAGGTGATGCAGTCTCAGTTTAAGAAATGTCACATTTGGTGTTTCTCAAACTGATGAAGGCATTGTGCATCTTTTGTAAATGGATTTAAATTTAAATTTGGTTTGTTTAACAGTAGCAAAGCAATGTGTGAGATCATTTCAGTCAACTTTAAGTAGTAGGACTTTTAAAAAAGATTCTGTTGATGCAATCAGTTCCGTGTTTTCAGATATCAGTGCTTGGCAGTGAATGGGTTTCACAAATTTTATTTAATAAATGTCCCAGTTTGAAAGCAAGGCTTGGGGTTTGGTACAAGTAACTTTCATTTTTATAGCCAGACACCCAACACTCTTTGGATTGGTTGCAAAAATGTAAAAAAAATTTTAAGACTGTATATACAGAACTCTATACGCAACATCTAATGTCTAATGTACTTAAACTTGCTAGGATCATGACTATGTTTGTTAAATAATCATGGTGCAAGCTGAAGAATATTTAGGTCATTTTTGACAACGGCGGAAATCTCATCCTGCTTCATCACATCTTAGATTTTGAGATGAGTGCTGACTAAATGAAGACTCTGCCATAGTTGCCAAAGCCAAAACTCTTGTCCTCCCTTTGGGTTTTCACTGTTCGTCGCAGGCTTCTTTAAGGGACATCTTCCCAAATGTTGCACAGATATTTCCGTACAAACATTGCTTTGAAGTATATGCAATGCACAAAATGTGCCAAAAATGTGTTGTATCAAATTCTCATTTTAGTGCCCCTTTCATTTTTAGAGACCCCTCTCCAACTGTAAAACATTGGTGTTATGTTGATAGTTGTCCTTCCTTGTTTCTAAGTTTTTTGGAGCAAGGCTTTATGTTCTTTCGAGTGCACTAGGAGTGACAAAGCCTGTGCAACTTCAACGTCCTCTTGATGAGTTTTTTTTAAATAATGTGCTAACTTGGACTGCGTTTTTTTAGCAGATGAAACAATAGTTTTTTACTATTTTCTTTCGAAAGATGTTGAGATCAGAAAACTTCTGATCTAGGAGATTTTTTTAGAGGTTGCAGCTTCTTGTATATGCGATAAGAGTTAAGTTTGATCATAGCTTGGGTGTTGCTGTTTGTTTGACTTATTTGGATTGTGGTATATATTCCTCATTTGACAGCTCATCTTCCTCTGAACTTACTTCCTATCTTGATATTTATAATTCATTTACAACACTTATAATTCATAAGGAATAAACCACATAACCAAATCATTCATACAAAACAGAATTAACACACACAAAATAGTAAACAATAATTAAACAAAAAATGCTTAAAATGAAAACTGGAAGTCCAAATCTGTTTTAAGTAAAGTTCTTTTAAAACACAAAAAAAGTCTTTTATCGCCATCTAGCGGATCTAAAAGGGGAGCTGTGGCTTGCGACCGTGACAACGGCTCACTTCCACATAAGGTAAATAGAATCAAATATTTTCTAACTGCAATGACTGTTTTTAATTCCACCCTATAAGCTTGGAATAGCAGGACTTGTGCCAGAAACTGGAGCACACTATGAGGGAAATAACATGTCAGGTCATTCTGTATCCGAAAACCCAAATGTGTGAATTGTATTATTACACCTTTATTATAGTGGGATGGTTCGACACATCCAACAAAAAAAAAGTTATAGATAAATCACCTATTTCAACAGTTACAGAAATTCTAGCTGAAATTATAACATAGCTTAGGTAAGGGGATACACACACTAAGCAAAAGTGTAGTATAAGAGCAAAATTAAGTGTCCGGGACATTTTTTGCAATTACTTGTACCTGATGATATTATTTATACTACTATTTTTGCTATATAAGAAATTTACATTCACAGAAGAATTTAATAAAAGTTATTGTATTTAAACATTACTTTATTTTGAAGAAGTGTAAAAAAATTTGGTTCATTGTAAAACCATGGCAGACGGATTAATCTGTGGCAGGTCACTACAATATTATGTAATAATGGAAAAACACAATGTATGTATAACGTTCATGGGGTTTCATGGGTTTTGGTGTCATGTTTTCTTGGTTTATGTGTTTTTGTTTGTTAGTTCATGCTTTATGTTTGTTGTTTTATGTCTAGGCTTAGCTATGCTAGCTAGCTAAGCTAGCCTAGACAGTGTGTTTTGTTTACTTCCTGGTTTGTTCTTTTTGTCATGTGTTTCCCTTTGTCCTTGTGTCTTGTTTTTAATGGTTAGTTTGGTCTTAATTGTTTAGTTATGTGCTTTTATACCCCCTTGTACCACTTTGGTGAGTTTTTGTCAAGGCTAAAAACCATGCTAGTGTTCATGTTCATGTGTGTTTTTGTTTAGTCTAGTCTAGTTCATGTTTGTTGTTTTGCTAAGTGTGTTTATGTAGTTAAAATAAGTTTAGTTTATGTTTACTGTGTTAATAAATTATGGATACTGTCATGCCTGCTGCGCCAGAGGAGACAGAGGAGTATTTTATCCCTCTCAACACCAGAGACTGTTATGGGTTATGCCTGCCATGCTAGAGAAAGGTACTGTCATGCCTTCTGCGCCAGAGACTAAGAGTAGGGGGGTAAGAGTAGTGTCTTCTGGGCAGAGTTTTTTTTTTTAACTGGGACCAGAACTGGTGAAGTGGACAGCATGTCCTGAGCCGGATCATGGGCCATCCCCACAATAGTCCCATATATACTAGATCTAGACTTTTATACTGTTTAAATTTCCATGCATAAAAAAAAATTACCGAGTGCCTTTAAGTAATTATCATAGTTGACAATTTGGATGAGTTTCCATGTTCCTAGAAAGTCTTCCATGTTTCTAATGTAGTAGCAGGACTCAGTTTGTTCGGCAGTCACGAAAAGGATGCTCGTCTAAGCTGATATGAATTCTGTGGTTCTGTACGAGATCATTTACAGAAACGTTTTTTTGGGAGGTGACAGCAGTGTTTTACATTCCCACAGATTAATGTGTTTACATTGTTTATTTGTACCTGTAAATTCAGTTCAGCCACAGGGTTTAACAGCTTAATAATTTGGTAGTTTATCTCTTTTTAATTATTTAACATATTCAGGGATTATTTTTCTTTTCTGTTATGTTGCAACATCAAATTTATTCATTTTAGTAAAGGATCTTTTTTTTTTTAAAACAAGCGCTGTGAAAAACCTAAAATGTCAACTTGAAGATCGTTCACTCAACTTTTTAAGGCAAATAACTTCAATGTAGTTTCAGAATCAATTGATTTTATTAACCCCAGAGCATTTATATTTATTTTGCATCATAAACATGGATAAATAATAGACATTATTTTTACACCATTATATATTTGGTGCTTTTTATATATCTGCATTTCTGTGAATAATTTTTAACTGTTCCTGCATGTTTGTTTCTCTCCATATCTGAATCTGGCTCTTCATCTCTTTTCTGTCCTACAACATTTCCCTGACACTCAGGATCCACATGTATTGTAGAAATTAATATCAGCAATGTGGTCAATGAAAGGTATTTCAAAAGGGAGTGATTTGTTTATGGAGACAAATGTACACTTGGAGAAGCTGTCCAATCAGTGTGGACAAAACACCTAGAGATGTTTACCTCAAACTTATTGACCTGCAGTCAGATACACTAATAGCAGAGCATTTCAAGTCAGTATCACTGCTGGACTTTTACCCTTCTCCTAAAGAACTTTAAATGAGCTTTAAACCCGAGAAGATGGGAACATTTTTACTGAATCATGTTCACATATGGCTAATCTTTTGTATTTTTGCAGTTTTAACTTACATTTGTACAACACCTGTGTGAAAGTGAACAGCAAAAATAACAGCAGGTAAAAAACATTCATCAATTCTAAGTCGAACTTTTAAAATGCTGAAGATTTTTGTTCAGTAATACATTTAAAACAACTGCCATACATAAAAAAAATGTCACTGTAGTAGTCAAAAAACTACTGATTACTTTAATGTAATTATCATATTTAATACTTTTGACGTCTTTTTTACGATGTTTTTTTAAGTGTTATCGCCACAGTTTTTTCTTAATATTACAATCTTTGTTACAATGTTTCTGAAATGATATCAGGTCTTATTATTTTGCTTGAATATTACAACACAAATGTGCTTTTACAAAATACAAACAAATAATATACAAGTTTTTAGGATCTGTATGACAACTATTATAAAATGTGGTTTTAGCATTATCTTCTAAGGTTAATGTAAATGTCTTCTAGCAAGTTTCAAAATTATAACAGGAATATTTGCTTATAGCTTTCCTACTTTGTGTATAGCTGTAAATTTGCCCACAGCGCTCACAACTAGCTTAATGTTTTGATGAACTTGCCATCATTTCATCATGCAACATATTCAGTTACTATCTCTCTTTTCTATGACGAAACATCAAATCTATTAATTTTTGTATGAAAATGTATTGTTTTTTAAAATTGCATAACTTGACAAATGTTAACCAAACTTTTGATATCAAATTAATGTAAATTGTTGACCTTTTTAGATTATTAGAAACCGTTTAATCGCTAAATATTCACAAAACAAGCACCGTGGGAAAACATCAATGCTCAAGAAAAGCACATTGTGGGACTTCTTATGTCATAGCTTATAACTTATAGAAGAGATTCAGGTCTTGTATGTCTTGTAAGTGATGATGTGCAGACAGAGGTAAAAATGCTTAAACAGATTGCTTTTTATGTTTATGTACTGCTGTAATATATTGATTGAGTTGAGTGAGAGTGTGTGTGCCCGTTTATGGTTAGGGAGCCTGATGGCTTGAGGAAAGAAACTGTTACACATTTAGGTTGTGAGGGCACAAATTTTACAATAGCTTTTTTCTTGATGGCAGGAGGATGAAAAGTGAGTTTAAGGTTTATGGTGAGGGCACAATACACTGGCTCCTCTGCTCTCACCTTCCTCAAGAGGGGACCAGCGAGTGGGTACAGACCTGACCTGTTAAAAACAGATGGTGTTTATCGCTCCTGGGGTGGTGCCACTGTTGCTTTTAAAAATGTGGCACATTGACTAACTGGAGGCTAGGTCAGGAAGCAGACAGACAGGCTAAACAGATCGTCTGCTGGCCATCTCACTTTACAGAATTCACACAATTCTCAGCACATAGAGACTCTTTCACCCTGTTATTACACTATAGAGACTGTGTTGAACTACAAGAAATGAATAAAGTGATTTACCAAAAAAATATATATTTTTAATACAGAGAAACTAATGATTAACCTTGGCTTAGTAAATATTAGGTTCCTTTCTGTAAAAGCGCTTTTTGTGAATAAAGTGCTTAAACAGTGATTGACGAGCTGAATATGAGCTTTCCGACTCACGCTTCCAATCCTGTTTATACAGCATTACTTCCTGGTCACCGCCCCTGATGTAAGGCTTTCCGATTTGCCGGATTACACACATGCTTCAGGTCAAAGGTTATAAAGGGCATTCCCAAAGTGCCGCGACCAGCTCAGGTTCCTGAAGGGGAAACATAAGGTGCTTCAACTTTGTACACTAAAATATTTTTCTTCACCTATAGTTTGTTACAGCTATACCAACTTGGCAATAATGTAAGGTTTGGTAAATAATATCTGCATTATAGAATGGAAGAGTCTTTATTGTCATTGCACAAGTAAGTACAACGAAACTATAGTGGCTTACAAAAACAGTGCACTGAAAGTAAAAAGATGTTTTTAAAAAAATATAAGAAGAACAGAAAATGGAAAGAGAAAAATAACAAAAACAATGCACACGAAATACAACAGAACATTTAAGTAATCAAACTTTATTAAAGAATTTTCATTGAGATTCCTTTTAAATGTGTAGAAAAAAGGTTAATGTTTTTTACTAAACGATTCAGTGTTTATGACCTATCTATAAGCACAGACACTTGATTCATTCATTAATGAATCAGCTATTTGAACGAAACAGTTAAATGAATAATCATTAAAACAATCACTTGGCACCAACTACTGGCAGTTCATTTTTTTCTAAATGTATCATTTTTATATTTCAAAAATTTTTTTTTAAACGTTTTTTATATTAAAAACATTCAAAACAGCCTAGAATGTGCAGTTTATATTATGTATGCATGCATTTATTCCTAGATTACAGCTTAAATTTTATCTGTTACTGCATCTAAATTGCATTTCACCTGCAAAAAAAGTTCTGTACATGTTAATAACAAAAACAGACAAAAATTTTTTACCTTGTCTACTTTAATTTTGGCTATGCTTTCCGCCTCAATTTTGCATTCTCGTTCAAAAGATCCATGGTGTTCCATGTTTATCAAATCTCAAGGATGTTTTAATCATTGGACTTATATGACAAAAGTTTTAATGAGTTAATAATTCATGGCAACGACATTATGTTCCTATAAGGTAATATGTTGTAGCCAGGAAAAAATAAAGCGAACCTTAAATGTTGCCTCCCAAAGACTGTAAAAAAAATATCATATTATTGCAACTGTATTATTGCAAGCACTGGGTGCATACATCCACACTAGTGGTGCCACCGCGGACATCTGCAGGGCAGTGGGCTGGGCTACGCCACATATGTTTTTCTGGTTTATAACCTTGATGCAGCATCAACTTCCCGGAGTTGAGGTTGATTGACTCACACAGTCCCCACACATAACACCAGGGTAGTGACTTAGTGCTGTGGCGGCATGGGTTTCTTGGTCCAAAAGTTCTAATGTTCACCTCTCGTTTTGATGCTCTCTAATGCATCCAATTTTACACATGCTACATGTTACAGGTATCAAAAGTTAACATTGCATATATTGTTTTGTGGTGTTTTCAATTGAAGATGGGTTAACAAGGATTTGCAGGTTACTGTATTTTGTTTTATTTATGCTTTATGCAACATTCTAACTTTAGTGAAATTGCGGTTTGTAGATTTAAGTGCAGCGATTGACACAGTTAATTATGACACACTTTTAGAGAGACTGGAATATTTGATCGGCTTCCTAAAATGTCTTTTAAATGGTTTAAATCAATTTTTAAAAGATTTTATGTATAGGGGCTTATGTCTAAGTGAACGTTCATGACATGTTGGGTCCCACCATGCTCAATACTTGTACAACTTGTCAGACCTTAGGAACCTTAATTTCAGTAGTCATGTCAAAGTAATTACTAAATCAGCATACTATTACCTCAAAAACTTTAAGGTTTAGACCTTTTTTTTAAGCAGGAGCTGGAAAATTGTGTCCATCACTTTATCACCAGCAGAGGGCATTATTGTATTGCAATACTCTAAAGACTGTTTCAGCTCATACAGAACGCTGCCACCAGGATTCTGACTAGGACCAGATAATCTGAACATATCATGCTGGTCCTCAGTTCCTTACACTGGCTGCCAATTACAATAAAAATTCATTATGTATTGTGAGTTATTTATAAATTAATCAGTGGCCTATGGGACCTAAACACACTGCAGATATGGTCACTGAATATAAATCAGTCAAGTAAAAATACCAAGTCCAATGGGAGGAAACGTGCACAGATGATGTCTCGGCCTCCTCTGAACAATGGTGTCCAGGCCTAACAGGTGCTAAAAGCTCCAATGAGAACCAAAGCGAGCAGTATGTTATCTCCTTAGTAAGTAACCCCAGGATGTACATTGCCTTTAGCGAACGGAGCTTTCTGCCGGTTCGGCCTATATAACAATTGCAATTGCAGATCCCTCTGGTGATTGAGATACATGTTCACTGATATTGTCTGTGTGAAGTAGCATGAGTTGGCTGCTCAGGTCTGGGTTTCCCTACCAGAGCAAATCTTGTTTTTAGTGCATTGGAGAAAAGCTTAGGGGCCTCTAATGTTTCTGCAGTCTGGGACCATCGCCATTGCTGGTTTAATCTTGGGCATCATCTCATATTTCTTAGTCTTGGCTATGTTGGAGTACGGCACCTTATATCAGCTAAATAATTTTCCAGAGTATGGCCTGTTTCAGTTTACATCACAGTGTGGAGATCAAGAAAAAACAGTAGGCCACTAGGTGGAGGTTGCACCTTAACTTTTAAAAAGAGCCAGCGGAAGGTCATTTAGGTAGCACAAGGTATGGGGCTCAGCCCTTCTAACTTTAAAAAAAAAAAATTCGAAAAAAGAAAAGATTTCAGATAAAAGGTTTCTGTTTTGAGTTTTTTTTTTTTTTAGTTATAGGTGTTTCGGTGCTGGATTTCACAAAAACTGAAGTCCACAATCATCTTAAGCTTTCCCCCTTTTCTCAGAAGCCATAGTGAGTGGAAAGTTAGGCCAGCGAATGCTTTTCCCCAAGCACAAATTCCTGTCACTCCTTCCATATCTCCCATTTGATCATCGCTCTCTCCCTCTCGGTCCTGCAGCTTGGCTTTAAGCTAACATCAAGTGCGCGTCCCATGAGCGCACACATAACAGTGTCAGCAGCCAAAAATAAATAAAGTACTAGAAGTAAATTATTTAATAGCACTGTATTTTTTCATTCGTTTTTATTCACCCCAGCTGACATGAGTTTTCCAGAAAAAGGGAGGTGTTTGTGGACAAAAGCTAGACAAGTTCTTTCAAGAGGTTACTATATGTATATAATTTAGTAGTAGGGGTGTGGGTACACTGTTTCCATTGTCTGATGCTGTTATGTTTAGTTTTATGTTTCTATTTGTAAGTTCTTTGTTTGTTTGTTTCTTAAGACACTAAAACACACCCTCAAACACACACACGTACACACACATACTAATTTAGTATAAATACAATTTTAATGCTGCTTTCACTTTATTTAAACAATTTTTATTCTATTTGCACAGTATACTGTAGCTCATACTCTAGCCAGTGCTGTTTTATAGTATGTATCTGTATAGAATGTTGTTTATTCTTTTAATGACTGGCGTATTCATTTAATTTAATTGAACTTTAATTTTCTATAACTTGTTACAATGAAATTTGTCTCACATCACCCTGACAGGAATATATAAATTCATATATTCAAATTTACTGTCTGGCACAAAATAGTTTGGAAGGTATTTCAACTTTCTTCAAAGGAAGCCTTAGAGCTTGGGTTGTAGCTTTGCTAAAGCTTGGAACAGCAGCCTTTTCATAGATATACTGTGCTTCAACACCATCACAATTCATTGTCTGTAGGGTATATTAAAGGTTATCACTAAATACTCCTAATGTAAAAGTCTGTAATTTTACAATTAGTAATTAAACACACATGTTTGTACCCTGGACCTCACGGATAATTGTGGTTTCTATTTCATCCATCTTTATGACCTGTACCAGCTGATTTTCTTTAAGGCTCATAGTAATCTGGGGAAACACAGACATGCAGTTATCTTATGTAAATATTTATGACAGATCAACATTTTAGGACTCCATACTAGAACGAGACTTTTATACTGTGACAAACATCAGCAATGTTTGTAAAAAAATAAGAATTAAATAAAAAAATAAAGGGTCCTACTATGAAATGTGTCCCATTCGAAGTATCAAATTGGAATTCAGTGTAAAACTTAGTTTCCCGGTGTGTTTGCCGGCCTCTATTTCCCAGACAACCTGGTCCTCCACTTCAGAGAAAGTCTCAGTAATCACATCATCGTTTGGGTCTTGTTCAATTCCTGTAAGTGTACAGAAAAAAAACATCAGGTAAAAACAATAATAAATTCCAGGCAGAAAAATACATTTTTAATGTTTAAATCATGTCAGAATATTTGCAATTTTGTTTGCCAGACATAAGAAATGTCACTAAAAATTACCAAGTGCCTTTAAGTAATTATCATAGTTGACACTTTGGACGAGTTTCCATGTTCCTAGAAAGTCTTCCATGTTTCTAATGTAGTAGAAGGACTCAAAAATGATGCTTTTCTAAGATAATATGAATTCTGTGGGTCTGTACGAGGTCATTTATAGAAAAGTTTTCTGGGAGGAGACAGCAGTGTTCTAAATTTTTACAGACTAATTTAGTTAGATTTAATTTGTTTGTTTGTATCTGCAAATTCGGTTCAGCCCACAGGGTTAACAGCTCGATTAATGTGTTGTGAGTTTGTCTCCTTTTGATAAATCAACATATTCAGTTATTAATTTTTTTGCCATGTTGCAACATCAAATTTAATCATTTTAGAAAAGGACTTATTTTATTCTATAAATCAAGATGGCGGCGCATGCACAACGTGAGGCTCAGCGTCTCCCCAGATTTCAAATTTAGTAGTTATTCCTCTATCAGTTGCAAGTATATTCACTTGTACAGCCGGCAAGCTTTGTTGGACATTGGTCATAACTGAATAGGCATTAATTTACCTATTTTTCAACTCATTCAGGAAAGCCATGGATGAACTCTGAGGTCAGCCTCTTGCTGAAAGCAAAAGACGCTGCTTTTAAATCTGGCAGGACAGAGGAATACAGCAGAGCCAGGGCCAACCGGAAAAAGGGCATTAGGAAAGCCAAGCATGCACAAAAGCTGCCCATCAAGGAGCGCTTTCACAACAACTCCAACCCTAGACACATGTGAAAAGGCATCCAGACCATCAATTTAGTCTCTACCAGCAATGCCTTCGTCCCAGACTCAACCACTTTTTTGCTCGCTTCAACCAAAGGTGTTACACATCACATCAGAAATGCTCACTCCTCCATGATTATTCATCCAATATCACATCAGAAGTTCACTCAGCGTTGCGCAGAGTAGATCCACGTAAGTCAGCAAGTCCTGATGGCATACCCGTGGTGTGCTCAGGACTTCTGCTGACCAACTGGGGCAAGTCTTCATTGACATTTTCAACCTGTCACTGGGCCAGGCCATTGTCCCCACATGTCAAAAGACTACATCTATTATACCAGAGCCTTAGCATCCCTCTGCAGGGTGTCTGAATGAATTTTGCCCTGTTGCACCCCTATTGTTATGAAATTCAATTCAATTCAATTTTATTTGTTTGGCGCTTTTTACAGTGGTGATTGTCACAAAGCAGCTTTACACAATAGAAGAAATTATGAGATGAAAATGAAACAGAAATCAGTTTGTCCCTGATGAGCAAGCCGGGGGCGACGGTGGTCAGGAAAAACTCCCTGAGATGGAAATAGAAGAAAACCTTGAGAGGAACCAGACTTAACAGAGAACCCATCCTCATTTAGGCGAAAAACAGGTAGCAGGAATTATGTGGTTACATTGTGTGTGTGTGTGAACAACTTAAATCATTAGTCCTTAAAGAACAGCTGGAACGTCTTTTATGGCAGAGTGGGACGTCCTTGGTCACCCTTGTGATGTATTTATATTGTATATTCATAGGATATACAATGCTCTTAATAAGCTAAGTTACCTTTGAGTCCTCTGTAGGATCTGGTGTGCAAGACGTCCCTTGTGGTAAAATTTGTGGCCATTGACATGTTGTCTGTAAGTGGTGTTACATGCCAGATGCTTAGGTCTGTGTTAGTTAGTTCTTTCAATATTGCTAGCATTTCCAGGCAGTTATGTTCTAAGAAAGATGGATATCATTATACAGCCCTTAGTTGTAGCTGCCACTAATGATTGCTCCACAGCCTGTGAGGGGGACATCTATTGTAACTGTTAAGTTTGAGAAACATTAGTCAACTTGACATTTAAAGTTTTCCACAGTGCCTGTTTTGTGAATATTTATCAACTAAGCAGTTTTATTTTAAAAAAATATATAATTTTTAAAGAAATTTATTCCAATAAAATGCATAGATTTATAGACAGATAATCGCTAAAACTATTGTATTATGAAATGACATAAGGTTAATCAAAACATCAAGCGGGACATTAAGCCCAGTTTCTCACACACTAGCAAGTTATAAGCAAATTAATTTTTGAGAATTTCAAACATAGCTAGAAGATATTGCCAGAAGACCTTTTATATTAGTTCTTATACAGAGCAAGAAAACTGTAGGTCATATGCTCGTATTTTGAAAGAGCATATTTTTGTGATACTCAAGCAAACAAAGGCCTAATACCACATTAAAAACATTGTAAAATAAAGACTTGCCAAAACTGTCAACTATGATGGGTTTTTCAATGCCACAGTGACATTTGTTATGTATAGAAATTTATAAATATTTTTTTACTGTTATTTTGCTGTACACTTTCACAGGTGTTGTAAAATGTATGTTAAAACTCTATAATCCAAAAGAGGAGCCATATGTGAACATGATTCAGTAAAAATGTCACCATCTTCTTTGAACCAAAGCTCATTTAAAGTTCTTCAAGAGGAGAGTAAAAGTCCAGCTGTGATACTGACTTGAAATGATCTGCTATGAGTGAGACATTAAAATAGCTCATGGTTTTGAATTCTACTGTTAAAATGCAACCCCTAAAGAAAATACTGGTTTCCTTCAGGAAATAAAGGACATAAAGAGACCAGATTGAGAGGGTTTGGATATGTGCAGAGGTGCATTAGTGGAAATATGGATAGAATTGGACATTAGGCTGCAGGCAGCAGGCGAAGAGGAAGGCCAAAGTGGTGGTATACAGATGTGATAAATGAAAGATTTAAATAGCGTATAAAATGCTCTGGTGACCCCTGAAAGGAACCGAGCATCTTATCTGCTATTTAAAACTTTGCCTCTGCGCATGTCCAACCCTCCCAATCTGGTCTCTTCTGTCTATTCTCGCTTCTGTCACACATCTCTCTTTACACTTTTCTCCACCCATCCCAACCTGCCTGCACTTACTTTGTCTCTATTTCACATCTTTCTCTCTCTTATATTTACCATGTAATCTCACTGTTCCACTTCGCTCCCTTTTATTGACACACATATTTTATTCTGCTATGACTGACTTTGATTTACAGTGTTTTTTTAATTGATTAAGCACAATTTTGAAAACAGGGCCTGGTTTTTTTAAACCCCTTCACACAATAAGCACAACACTGCACCAAAGAAGCACAACACCTAATTTACAAAATGGAACACTTTTGTCAAAATGTCTTATAAAAACCTAATTTTGTTATCATAACATAAAAATAACCATTATATGGTGTGATTCTGTTTGAATCAGATAAACACCCCTGTGCTCAACCTAAAACACTTTTAACATTTACACAGGAAAAGTGTAAAAATATGCTGCTTCAATTTGATCACATGCTTTCTGTATTCTCAGTCCAGCCTCCTTCAGTGTTGGGTGGTGGTTTATTACATGGTCTACAATTGTAGTACGAAGTAGTAGTAGTTCTTTACACAGATTTGGTTGTCTAATTCTTTGTGCAAGTCCTACCCCTCCACCAGGTCTTCCTCTCCCTCCCCCTCTCTCTCTTTCTTTTCCTCTCCCTCTTCTTTTTCCTCTTTCTTCATCTTGTTTTCTCGGGTTTTCCCCTCTCATCCACACTCTCCTCTAACACTGTCCATTTTTGTTGAAGACAGATAAACTTACCTGTCGCCCTACATAGTGCTTAAACCTGATTGGTGTGTCTACAATTAAGCACCACTGTGTGTGCACATCTGGTGGCTGTGTTTAACTAATTGGTTCATGGGGTGTGTTCATTTGAAAGCCTTTGCTTTAAAATTGCAGGAAATGACATAATGACAACTTTCTGTGTGTGTGTTTAGTGTTTTGCAAATCACTGTGTGTAATGTTTTGGAATAAGTGTGAAGCTGACAATGTGCTTACAGCTGTGCAGATGTTGGCCAGTGTTTTGTTCCTTGAGTGTAAGGTTTTGCTCATTGTGGAAAAGTTTTAATTTTAGTGTGTAAGCAATGAAAAATTTGTAAGTAAAAGAAACCATTTAAGTATGTAACCATGGTTTCCCTTTAGGAACTTAGGCAGTGCCAAAATGCTTTGGGAACACACTTTTATAACCTTTTACCTGGGTATATAGGGTGTCGGAACTCAGAGCCCTCCTCTGAGCGGACACATTCGTAGGGGTGTCACAAGTTGAGCCAATTTCCACTATGTCCAAATTAAACTATCAAAGAAAATAATAAACTTCCAAAAGGAATAAAAAGTCTTGAGTCCAAGGTGAGAAGAGCAAAAATCTCCAATTTATTGCAGTCAGAAAGCATTCAGAGGATCCAACAGAAGGCAAACTTTTCAACAATAAATGGCACAAGCAAAAAGCAAAACCTCCGTAAAGAGTATAATACCAAAAGCAAGTGCAAGATTCTCTGAAAATCCAGTCCTTTTGTACCCATGGAATTTAGTCCCACCCATTTCTTAACCAATGAATTTCCATTATTTCCAAATTTATCCAATTGTGATTTATCCAATTGTGATGTAATTACCATTATTTCGCAACCTACCCATTGTGATGTAAGTTACCCTTATCTCAGGATGATGTAATTGTACATTGGGACGTACTTTACATTTTGAGGTAACAATACCTGTGGTCTGGGTTGCATTGTGATGTAATTTTTTCCATTGTGAGATATTTTCCTATTAAAGTTGACTTTGACTTCCTGTTTGTAAAAAAAGATGTTGTCAATATAAAAGCCTATTCTCTTCCTGATTTTTTCACACTTAGCTTGCCTGCAAACCGAGACCCTTTCCGCTGTGAAATTTTTGACTCTTCCAATTTTTTGAACATTCATCTGCTGACAATGCATAAGTTTAATTTTATTTTACTCGTCTCTTTTATAAAAGTTTTATATATTTTTTTGTTGTTGCTTAAACTACTTCTAAGTTATATTTTAGTCTAATCATTTAATGATTTGTCAGTTCACTCTAGAATCACCTATTTTGTTTATCTTTAATGATTTATTTCTGCACTCAGTTGTTTACACAGTTTATGATTTCTTATCTACTTTTATGACTGTATTATTAAAAATGACCAGTGGTACTTCATTCTTTTAAACTCTTTTCTCCATTTCTCTTTATAGGTCGTTTAACTGCTAGACGCAAGGAATACATCCGACGGGTGTGGCATTCCCAACTAGCCTGCCTGACTGGGGAGATTGGTGTTTTTCTAGACCGTCTCATCCATCTACGCACTCTGGAGGAAAATACCTTGCCTGTGCGTATAGTTTTTCCTCCCCGAACCTGTGATGTCGGAACACAAACCGACACTGTTATTCATCCTGATACCACTGAAAAAGCCTGTCCCTCTACTGGTCTATTGTTGCCTCTGGAAACCAGGTTACGTGACGTTTCCCTTCATGAACTTGAGCTCCATCGATGCGCTTCGGGAATAAAATACCTACATTGCCATGGCACTTAGTCACTGTCCCAGTGTCATGTGTGAGACTGTGTGACACACAAACCCTGAATTCCTGGAGTTGTAGCTAGATCCAGGCTGTAAAACTGGTAAATGTATGCGGGTTTGCCCAACCCCACCAGCTTACAAATATTTGATAGTGGTACCCCCAATGCCAAAACTTAGCCCTGACATAAACCTCCGGGACTAGGAGGCCAGCATCCTCGTAAGCAAGAGTGATGGTCCATCTATCTGTTTGTTTCCTCTCTTGGGTGCACCAAAACAGACCAACAGCTAATGTGAAATTTGCAGCTTTGTGAATGTATTTAGAATGTACACAGAATGTTTAGCCTTTCTGAGTCCCGGAAGGGAGGAGGACAGAAGGCTTGCAGCTCAATAGGTCCTAGCACGGCCATTGGCACTTTGGGCGCATACTTGGGCCATGAGTGGAGAAAGAAGCCCTTGGAAGTATCTGCCACCCAGTCTCTGGATATGTGCGAGAACAAAATTTTGATGCCAAACCACCTGCTGATGAGCCAGTATTAGCCAGTCATCTAGGTATTTAATATGTGGATTCCCTGGTGTTGCGTAGGAGCCAGCATATCATCCATAGATTTTGTGAAAGTATGGGGTAGCAAAGAGAAGCCAAAATTAAGAATTCCATATTAGAATGATTTGCCCCCGAAAACAAACCTCAGGAACTTCCTGTGCTGGGGAAGGATAAATATATTGAATTATGCATTTTGAGAAAAGCCTGGCCTACATTTGGTTATTTTTTTTTTAATTTCTCCTTTTTCCAAGAGAATTATGGTTTCATAACCTTAACCTGCTTGAGAGCAGGTTACCCGTGGAATCACAGCGAATGAGACCCAAATTGGATTCTGTTATTTCTGTTATTCTGTTAATTCTGTTATAACCCTAACCCTAACCCTAACCCTGCCTTATATTCTGTGCAGGAAGACAGCCTCTTAATGCTGACTTCCTGTATATCTTAAGTCAATCGACCAGTTTACAAAGGGGATGTGTACTCGGTGACAGATAGCCTGCTAACATCTGTTCGACCTGTGGCATCATCTGGTAGCCATAATTGTTAGCCTCAACTAACCCTATTAGATTGAATTTATGGTTTATACCCAAGTGTGGTATAAACACACTCTTAATAAAAGGCTCCTTGGTGGAGGCTGTACCACACCTTTGAGAGAAATAATTTTCAGAGTGGTTAGGGAGTGAGATAAAGACCAATCTAATACTCCTCGGCTAGGTCCACGTGGGAGCCCTAAGACGTCACCCTGCACTGTGCCTCAGCATCATCAGTGATGTCCCTGTGTCCCTGTGTTTATGTTTTTTTTTTGGGAGTGGCAAGGTTAGACAGGATTAGGATTAGTCAGAGGGACAGCTCATGTTGGACATTTTAAAGTCAAAGAGAAAATATTGAGATGGGTTGAGATGATGCAGAGGAGGGATAGAGGAAATATTGCTAGGAGAATTTTGGACATGGAGCTGCAGACAGAAGTCAAAGAGGAAGGCTGAAGTGGAGGTACAGGTAAATTGGTGTAATTAACAAGGACATAAAGTTAATGGGGTTAAGTGAAGAATTTGCACAGTATAGGGCTTGGTGGAGGCAGGTGATTCAGTGTGGCGTCTCCTGAAGGAAACAGACTAAAGATTCACAAGTGAAGTGACAAAAAGATTTTATTGGTGCATCATATTTTCTATTATTCATTGTGTTTTTTTTTGTTTTAATGAACATTGTAAAAAAAAAACCAAACATCTGTGATCTTAGAATAGGTGGATTGCTCCTGTCATGTAGACTTATACAGGGTGTTACGTGTCTGCTGTTTTTCTATTTTTTTTTCTTTCCATTTTTTTCCCTGCCCTCTTGATGTTGCTCTGTCTCTTTCTCTTTTCTAGGTGGAGCCACCAGTTAAACGAAGTAGACCTAGGACAAGGGGCCGATGACTTGCGAGATCCTGACCAGAGGAGGCGGAACCTACCATTTAAAAGCAGCACCCTGAAGCCCTTTATGAGGAGGAAGGAAAGGGAGAAAGAGATTTGATTGTGCTGGTTGTGCTTTGTTTTGCTAGCCAATCTGTGTTGTTAGTTGTATTTTTGGTTTCTTTTACTGCTTGGTGGTTATCATATTAGCTTACCTGGCTTGAGAACAGGTAAGGATGTGCGAGCACCTACATTCCACTATGTAGGTATTGTTATTGTTTAGACACACTAGATCAGAGGGCAAGTGCCACCTCTTGTATTTTTGGTAGTGTAACTTAGAGTAGATAGCTAGTTTGTTGCTGATTGGTTATATGGGTTAGCTTACAAAATACAGCCTAGAGTAGTTTTTTTTTTAATTTATGTTCATTTATTTGTTTGTTTGCTGTCACTTTAAATAATTTTGATTCTATTTAAACAGTATAGCTTATAATCTAGTCAGTGCTATTTTACACTATGTATCTGTATAAAATGTTCATTCTTTATTTAACATTCATTCAATTTTATTAAACTTTAATTGTACAGTATGACACATCACTGTATGACACATACATTACTGGAAGCTTCTTCAGTTTTCGTCATACACATGGGCATATATTGGGTTGTAGCCTTGCTAATTTTTGCAACAACAACCTTTTCATAGATGCGCTGTGCTTCAACACCATCAGATTTTAGTGACTGTAGAGTAAAAATTTAAAGGTTAATACTCGATACTTCTGTTCTACAAGTCTGTAACATTACAAGTAGTAATTGAACACACACACTCTTACTTTAAGGCTCATGGTAATCTGGGAAATTATAGACATGCAGTTATCTTCTGTAAATATTTATGACAGATCAACATTTAGGACTCACTTTAAACTAGAACTAGACTTTATTACTGTCACAAACATCAGCAAGGTTTGTGAAAAAATATGAATAAATAAAAACACTTACTATGAAATGTCTCCCACTCGGAGTATTTATTTGAAACTCTTTATCCAGTGTGAACCTCAGTTCCCCAGTGTGTTTGGTGGTCTCTATTTTCCAGACCACCTGGTCCTCCTCTTCAGAGAAGGTCTCAGATATTACAGAACCGTCCGGGACTTGTTCAATCCCTGTAAAAGTGTACAGAAAAAAACATCAGTTAAAATTAATGATAAATTCCAGGTAAAAATGTCCATTTTTTTATGTTTAAATCATGTCAGAATATTAACGTTTAAATTTTCTATACATTGAAAAATGTCACTAAAAAATTACCGATTGCCTTTAAGTAATTATCATAGTTGACACTTTGGACGAGTTTCCATGTTCCTAGAAAGTCTTCCATGTTTCTAATGTAGTAGCAGGACTCAGTTTGTTCACGAAAATGATGCTCTTCTAAGCTGATATGAATTCTGTGGTTCTGTACGAGATCACTTATAGAGCAGTTTTCTGGGAGGAGACAGCAGTGTTTTACATTCCCACAGATTAATTTGTTTAGTATAACTTGTTTGTTTATACCTGCAAATTCCGTTTAGCCCACAGGGTTTAACAGCTCAATTAATTTGTTGTGAGTTTGTCTCCTTTAATAATCCAACATATTCATGATTATTTTTTTTTTAACTTGCAACATCAAAATTATGCATTTTAAAATTAGATTCATTACTTTAAAAATATAATATATTATAATATAATGTAATTTAATGTATTTTTTTCAGGTTTCAAAATCACTTAATGTCATCAAACCCCAGAGCATTTATATATATTTTACATCATGAACATGGATGAAGAATAGAAAGTTACACATTATATTTTGGTGCTTTTATATATCTGCATTTCTGTGAATTGTTTTTACTGTTCCTGCATGTTTGTTTCTCTCCATATCTAATTCAGGCTCTTTATCTCTTTTCTGTCCTACAACATTCCCCTGACACTCAGGATCCACATGTATTGTA
This sequence comes from Bagarius yarrelli, assembly GCA_005784505.1. Lineage (NCBI taxonomy): Eukaryota > Metazoa > Chordata > Actinopteri > Siluriformes > Sisoridae > Bagarius > Bagarius yarrelli. The sequence continues at coordinate 1,078,699 of VCAZ01000120.1, forward strand.
GAAACTAATATCAGCAATGTGGTCAATGAAAGGTATAACAACAGGGAGTAATTTGTTCATGGAGGCAAATGTATATTTAAGAAGCTGTCCAATCAGTGTGGATAAAACACCTAGAGATGTTTACCTCAAACTTATTGACCTGCAGTCAGATACACTAATAGCAGAGCATTTTAATCAGTATCACTGCTGGACTTTTACTCTTCTCTTGAAGAACTTTAAATGAGTTCTGGACCAGAGAAGATGGTGACATTTTTAGTGACTCATGTTCACATATGGCTCCTTTTTTGAATGATAGTTTAAACCTATATTTGTACAACACCTGTAAAATTGTACATCAAAATAACAGTTAAATAAATATTTAAGAACTGCTACACATAAGAAATGTCACTGCAGTTTTAGCTGTTAAGTTTATATGTTAATGTTGTATCAGACCTCTGTTTTCTTCAGTATCACAAAAACTGTTTTTAAACTGTATCAAAAAAAATGTTTTCACGAAATACAAGCATATGACCTATAGTGTTCTGGCTCTGCATAAAACTATCATAAAATGTCTTCTAGCATCATCTTCTAGCTGTGTTCAGAATTCTCACGGAATAATTTGCTTATAATTTTGCTAGTGTGTGCAACTGTAAATTTGCCCACAGGGCTCAACGACTAGGTTTTGAACTTTTTGTCAGCCCATAATACACACATTTAGTGAATGTCACTTCTTTTTAAATAGAACTGCTTAATTCATAACTTACACAACGAGCACTGTGGACAACTTAAAATGTAAACTTAACTAATGTTTTACAAACTTTTGATACTTCAATTCAATTCATTTTTATTTGTTTGGCGCTTTTTACAATGGTGATTGTCACAAAGCAGCTTTACAATTGAAGAAATTATGAAACAGAATTAAACATAAATCAGTTTGTCCCTGATGAGCAAGCCGGGGGCGACGGTGGCAAGGAAAAACTCCCTGAGATGAGATAGGAAGAAACCTTGAGAGGAACCAGACTCAACAGGGAACCCATCCTCATTTGGGTGAAAACAGGTAGCAGGGATCATGTGGTTACATTGTGTGTGTGAACAACTTAAATCATTAGTCCTTAGAGAGCAGCCAGAACGTCTTTATGGCGAAGTGGGTTGTCCTAGGTCGTCCTAGATCGCCCTGGTGATGCATCATCCGCTGGGCAGATCACAGGGAAGGGTCCCACAGGACCGGGTCGGAGGTGGGGTCTGGATCACCGGCAGCTCCGTTGTGGCGTATGTAACTCAACAGTGAGAGAGAGAGAGAGAGAGAGAGAGAGAAGAAAGAGATAGAGAGAGGGGAAAGGAAGTCAAAAAGAAGAAAGCAAGTGACAATGCTGATAAAGAAGGGATAAAAGAAGAGTGCAAGGAGTAACTAACTAGGTCAGCATAGCTAAAGGAGAACCAGAGGGAAACACAGATATGAGGGATCCCTGATATGTTAAGCAACCAGCCGCTCTCATCATCAAACACCGTGATCAATAAGAGAGGGGAAGACATCTAACATCCCATAATACTCAACACCCATGAGTCCCCCAGATCTGCTCCTTTATCTAAGGGGAATCAATACAAAATGCTTGATTAAATAAGTATGTTTTTAACCTGGACATAATAAAAATATTAATACTTAATGAATAAAAATTTTTTGGCAGACATTGCAAATGTGAAGCCATGTTAAAAGCACTAAAACACTTCTTTCCAGACCACATACAGACAACATGTCAGAGAGTTGCTTAAATCAACCTGTCAGAAAATATGTCAGAGATATCTTACATCAAGGGAGTTCTAGCACACCAGATCCTTCAGTGGGCTCACTTTGCTTGTTAAGAGTAATGAATATCCTAAAGCCCCTAAATCAGGATATGTCTTTGTCTCCTGGTGCAAAGACAAACAGCAGGACCCAGCTAACTGCTTCGGTTGGTTTAGTTCTGGAATTGCTAAAAGAACTGTTCTCTACAGTGCTTACACTATCCACCCTAAGGTGGCACATCAATAGGCAGAGACCCACTATTATTAAGGTTTCCTTTTGGCAACAAAGTGGCTGAGGCTGGCAAGGTAACTGAGTCTCTATTCAGGAAATTGAGCTGCGTTTAAACTATTTGGGAGTATGTTTACACACCATAGATATGCTTCAAGCATACTAGGCCAAGCTGCTGTGGGACCAGAATGAAATATTAATGTTCTGTTCAGGTTTCTGCAAAACTTACTATAAAACCTTAAGAAAGAAATATTCAGCAGCTGAGTCAAAGCAGAGCAGAAAAACAAGCAAAAAAAGATTAAAAAAAAAAAAAGTAAAGGAATTTTTACTTGCATTTTTTGTTCAATTAGTCTAATTAGTCAAAGTGGTTAAGTTACTGTTAGGTGTTGCTATTGAACTATGAACTTTAGATCTGTCCTGCACACAGACATAGAACAATAGCAGACAGCATCTTTTGTGTAGATGTCTGACAAAGAAGGTGATATTGATGGCTGTCACAGACACACCAGGCTCCACCATGCTTCATCACTCACTTTCCCCAGAATAATAATCACACGCACCTGAACCCCATTCCGTATTACTCCACTCTCCCTATTTAAGTTAGTCACTCCTCTAGTTCGCTGTCTGGTTTCTGTGTATGCCCCATGTTCTGGGTAATCCTATGTTTGCTTAAGTTATCCTTTTGATTAAAGACTCTACATTTGCAGTCTCAACTGCTTGGTGTTTATTCTGGAATAAAAGAGATCTGACTCAACATATCACATACAATGAAGTATTATAAAGAGGTGTTGACACGTTACAGCTTTGCATATTTAGCCTATGAAAATATCTTCACCTCCGTTAAACCTGGAATAGTAGATTTCTGCCATGTTTTTTTTAAAACCTTGGCAGAGCGTCATATTTTAATCCACACTATTTTTTTTCTGCTGCATTCCGCTGTTTTTGCCGGTGTATCTCAGCCAATTGTAAAAGTAAGAGACAAAATAACAATAACATCCAGAAAAAAGTTATACATTGATTTGCGTTTGAGAAAGAGAAATGCCTATGACCCCAAGAACATCACCCCACCATCAAATATGAAGGTGAAAACATTGAGCTAAATAAATGTGCTTTCAGCCTTGACTTGAACACTAAGTCTGAGTCCCAAAAACTATTTGGAAGGTTTTTTCATAACTGCGTGGCTTTCTAAGGGAAATCTCTGCTCCCTGCTGTCATCTTGGTCATTTGATGGACCAATAAATAACCTGCACTTTTTGATCTAAGTAGGCTTAGAGGATTATAATGGTACCGAAGTTCACTTAGATACTAAGGTGTGAGACATGTAGGTGTAACAAAGTTACAAAGAAGTAAAGCAAGAAAGATAATTTTTGCATGTGGTCCTAGTAAGAGAACTTATCAGAATTAAGTAGTGGGAAGTTATAACGGAAACACAGCCCTGATCAGAGGCCAATAGCAGGTTGTTTACCACTTTAACCAGTGCTGTCTCTGTTCTATGGTGAGACCTATATCCTGACTGAAACGTTTCAAAAATGTTATTCCTAAGTAGGTTTGAGTATAACTGCTGTGCTACAACCTTTTTTAGGATTAAAACTGTTATTTATTATCTGCAGCAATTATAGTGCTATCTAGAGGGTTTTTATAAAATAATTTGTCATCACTACCTATTGATAGTGTGCATGTTACTGTTAAGCTTTTATTTCCTGTTCGTTTTGCTATGGTAACTAATAAAAATATAGGGTTATGTTTGTTTATTTCTATGAGGTTTGCAGCCTGTTTGTCTGCAGCCTGGCCTTGGCTTTGTATTGTCACTGTTTAATTAGTCCTGTTTAAAGAACTATTTCAAAATTTAACACTTTATTTAAAAAGATCATTTTAAATTTGATTCCTGCTAAAGGTCTCAAAATAGTTAAGACAGGGCATGTTTACCATGGTATAGCATCTCCTTATCTTTTCAAAATAGTTTGAAGACGTTTGGGCTTTAATGATATAAGTTTCTGAAGTTTTGGTGTTGGAATTTGATCAACATGTCCAATAGAACCCCTTTCCCCTTGAATTAGTCTATTTAAATGAGCCTTGACCCACAGGACACGATGGCACCTCAGGACCATGTTCACATATGGCTTCCTTCTTGCATGATAGATTTAATTGGTATCTGCAGATGTCACTGCAGATTGTGTTAACTGTCAGCACCAACAAGCTACCCTGGGCCCCCGAGAAAGGCCCTTAATGCTCAGTTGTATAAAAGAGATAAATGTAAGTCGCTCTGGATAAGAACATCTGCCAGGTGCTGTAAATGTAATGTAATATAAATGCACTATTTGTATTTGATGGCAAAAATATAAAAATAAGACTTTTTATTAAATACATTACAATTCGTTACAAATTTCTATCCAGTGTAAATAAAAATTATTTATTATTTAATGGTAAATGAAAATATTGACATTATATCCCAGAATACATCGAAACAATGACATTTGTAAATAATGAGTTATAATTAATAGTTTAAATAAATAAACCAGGATAATAAAAATACAGCGATAATAATGTAAATTAAAGCCATCTGGAGATGTTTCTTTCTATCTTTCATTTCTTTTTTTAAATGTGTGTAGCGCTTTTTACAATGGACATTGTCACAAAGCAGCTTTACACAATCAAAGAGATTATAACATGCAATAAATCAGAAATCAGTTTGTCCGTGATGTGCAAGCCGAGGGGGGCGATAACATCGAAAAACTCCCTAAGATGGAATAGGAAGAAACTTTTAGAGGAACCAGACTCAACAATGAACTCGTCCTCTGAAATTTCTGCTGGTAGTGAGGAGTCAAATATCAAAGCAGATCAGGTGTGAAGATTAGTGCTGGAGCTAACGGCAGTAAGGGCGTGGTAGAAAGAGAGCACATGCTGATTTTTACATTAATTCCCAATCACTTTTTAATTATTTCATCTTAATGACTGTTCTATTACTGCTTAGTCAACCTTTCATCACTGCTCCAATACTCCTCTATTACTCTTCTTTAACTCCTCACATCATTTTTCTTTCATCACTGCTCCATCAGTTCCCACTCCTTTCTCACTACTTGCAATCAAACCATCACTCCTATATCACGTCTTAATCACCCTTCCATCACTGCTTTATTAATCCAACATCACGGCGCTATTACTCCACTTCTTAATCAGTCTTTTAGTGCTTCTCCATCACTCTTCCACTACTGTGTCATCAGTTCTCAATCGCTCTTTCATCATTAATCATTACTGCTCCAACACTGTCAAACACTCTTTCATCACATCTCAAACATTTCTCCATCACTGCTCTATCACGCCTCCATCCCTCCTTCATTACTTCTCAATCACTAGTATATTTTTATGATTATTTTATTTGTTTTTGACACAGTGATAAGAACAGAACTGAACTAAACATTTTAATTACAACACTGCCAAACTGTCATTTACCTTCATTATCATATATTAGTAGATTTGATATAACAAAATCTTTTTCAATTTTTTTTTTATATAATACAATTTTTTCAATATATTAAGTTAGTGTTTATTTGTCACATAAACATCAGTAAAATTCATTTGTTCAGTTTAGTTAATTGGGGTTAGAGCAAACTATGATGTGACACCCCTGGATTCCGATGAGGATTCTGTAGATTTTCTCAAGGGCCTTTGATCCCCAGTCCTCTCTTCTACAACCCTGAGATTTAACCATTTAAGGAACCACTGCCCTTAAATCTATGAAATCAACATCGAATTGGACTGAAAGTTGCTGTTTTAGGTATTAAAAAGTGGTTCGTTAAGAAATCCTCAGCTGTAGGTGTCCTTGAATCGTGTTTCTGGGTCCTGGCTGCTTATTCAGTATGAATAATACATGCGGCTTTCATTTCCTTTAACTGGGTTGTAATTGTAATAATGCGTGTGTGTGTGTGTGTGGTGAGACCTGAAATGAATCAAGGTCACGCTTCAGTCTCACTATTAAAGAGTGTAAAATGATTACTGCTATGGCGAGACACCAGACAAGAGACATTACACAAAGAGCAGGAGAACTTTGTGTGTTTGAATGTGTGTAAGAGAGTGATAGAAAGAAAGAGATTAAAAGAGAGAGAGAGAGAGAGAAAGAGAAGGGAAGCAATTCGTGCATCAGTTTTGTTATTGCTTCATAAGAAGAAATGTCAGATAACATACTTTACACACTTTTACACACACATTTACAAATACATAGACACAATTAGAAAAATGTACAAACTTTTAATACTTACACACGTATACACTATTTTAACACATATGCACACTTTTACACACACATTTACAAATATGTACATACCAATACAATAATTTACACATTTTTACAAACATATAGAAATATTTTAAATCTTTAAACACATTTACACACTTTTAACACATATGCATACATTTAAACTCTTAACACATATACACACTTACACACGCTCCTTTAGACTCTTTTGAAATGTACATACTTTGACACTTTTATAGTCTTTTAACAAGTTCACACACTATTACATACATTTACACATTTATCATATACACATTTACAAACATTGACAGACTTTTATACTTACTTACTATACTTACTTTTATACACACATTAAAACATACACACTTTAACACATATACAAGCAAACATTTACACACTTTTAACACATACAAATTTTTACAAAGATATACAAACATTTACACTCTATTAAAACATATACACACTTTTACACATAATAACGCACACACACATTTACACACTTTTACAAACCATTAACACATATACACACTTAAAAAAATCATTTTACACACTTAAAAGAGTGTACGCAGTGTGTATATGTGTTGAGTTCAAATGTATGCATATGTTTTAAGTGTGTAAAATGATTTTTTAAGTGTGTATATGTGTTAAAGGTTTGTAAAAGTGTGTAAATGTTTGTGAACACGTGTAATTGTTTATAAAAAATGTGTATATGTTTTAAATGTATGTAATTTTTGTAAAAGGGTGTATGTGTGTTGAGTGTATGCAGTGTGTAAATGTTTGTAAAAGTGTGTATATGTGTTAAGAGTTTAAATGTATGCATGTTTTAACACACATACACACTTTTACAAAAATTACATACATTCAAAACATATACACATTTTTATAAACAATTACACGTGTTCACAAACATTTCACACTTTTACACACTTTTACAAACATTTACATTCTTTTAATGCAGACTTTTTAATAGCATTTACACACTTTTAACACATATACACACAAACATTTACACACCGTTACAGACCGTGACACACTTTTAACACACATTTTTACAAAGATATACAAACACTTACACTCTCTTAAACATAAACAAACTTATAATAACCCACACACACAAAAAAACCCAAATATTTACACACTTTTAGAAACATTTAAACTTTTTTAAACGTTTACACACATACAGATATGTATGTGAGTGCTATCTTAGATAAGCAGTTTAACTGCTGATGGGTTCAATTCCTGGGCCCCTAAGCAAGGCCCTCAATCCTCTACTGCTCAGTTGGATAATAATACAGTTTTTTTTAATTGAATAAGCACAATTTTGAAAACAGGGCCCAGTTTTTAAACCCCTTTACCACACAACACTGCACCAAAGTAGCACAACACCTCAGATAATTTGCAAAATTAAAAGAACACTTTTGTCAAAACTATACAATGTCTTCTAAAACCCTAACTTGATGTTTTTTAAGGTTACAGGCTATAGTTGACGGAGAGACCTGTTGGACATTATTGAAAATTTGGAGATTATTGACAATATGGACTTTCATTTCTCTAAATCTGATCACATTATTGGCCAAAACGAGGTTTATGATCTCTCTCTCTCTCTCTCTCTCTCTCTCTCTCTCTCTCTCTCTCTCTCTCGTCTCTCTCCTGTGTGAATTAGGGCCCCTCCCTCCTTGGGTTCCAGATGTTCAATCCTATGTTGGCCAAATAAAATACATGTAACCTACTGTATGATATAGTACATGCAGTAGGCTATGGATTTACTGGTGAAGATAAGAAGATAAGTTTCTCACTTGCGCTTGTGACGAAATGTTGGGCCACCGTGTACCTGCTTAGATTATGCTGTACTCTCAGTCCAGCCTCAGTCCAGCCTCAGTGTTAATACCTGGTTTATTACTTGGTCCACAATCGTAGCACGAATTTGGTTACACAGATTTGGTTGTCTTCTTCTTTGTGTATGTCCTAGGTCTCCAGGTCTTCTTCTCCCTCTCTCTCTTCCTCCTCCTCCACCTTGTTCTCTCCAAATTCCCCCTCTCATCCGCACTCTCCTTTTTCCTCTGACACTGTCCATTTTTGTTGAAGACAGCTGAACTTACCTGTTGCCTTTTTAAAGTGCTTAAACCTGATTGGTGTGTCTACAATTAAGCACCAGTGTGTGTGCACATCTGATGGCTGTGTTTAACCAATTGGTTTATGTGGTGTGTTCATTTGAAAACCTTTGCTTTGAAATTGCAGGGAAATGACATCATAATAAATTTCTGTGTCACATGCATACAAGTGTGTTTAGTGTTTTGCAAATCACTGTGTGTAATGTTTTGGAATAAGTGTGAAGCTGACAATGTGCTTACAGTTGTGCAAATCGAGGCCAGTGTTTTGCTCCATGAGTGTAAGGTTGTGCTAATAGTTTTAATTTTAGTAAGATAAAAGTTCCCCTGAATAAGAACAGCTGCTAAAACCCTGAAATATAAACAGTGTGGCCTGACCACGAGTGACAATATCCTGAGCAGCCACCAGAGGACAGCATTTGATCAAAGATGCCACATGTATTTTTTTTCCTGTGTGTTAGTTCTAATTTTTTTTTTTATTTATTATTTTTTTCATTATTTGTGTTCATTAACCCATGTGGATCTCCGTCTTTGTCTCGCATCCTTGTGCTGATATGCTGTTCTTTACTGGTTTCTATATTTTATGTTTAAATCAATGATCTATCCAAAGGCATTTTTTAGAACTGTTAGTGATGTCGGTTAAAAAAAGATAAAATACAGAACCATCCAATTAAAGATTTTAAAAAACCATCTATCCATCATCTATACCCACTTATCCCTAATCAGGATCTGCTTGAGTCTGTCTCAGCTGTCATTGGGTGTCACCCTGGACAAGTAATCAGTGCATCACAGGGTCAAACAACCACACACACACTCACTCCTATGGGCAATTTAGAATCACCAATCAACCTAACATACATGTTTTTGGACTCTAGGAGGAAACCGGAGAACCCGGAGTAAACCCACAGGGAGAACATGCAAACTCCACACAGAAAGACCCCTGCAGTGGATACGAATGCTGCAGTGGATACGCATGCTGCCCCCTAAAAAAGAGTACAAAAGAACTGATGATGAAAAAAAGAAGGATAAAAAAAAAAGAGAAGAGGAATAAATTGCTGAGTTCATATCAAGTTCCTTCATGTTTCCTCGGTTAAATTCCACCGCATTTATAAATCAGCGGTATTTATCTGGACAGCGCAGCAGAGACGGAGCACCGCTGAGGAGTTTGCTCTTCTAAAGAGTCATTTATCTTTTCTTTTCAGTCCCACAGCCTGTCAGAGACGTTTCAGGATGCTGGGGTTCTTTACTTCCTGTTCTGTTTCACACTTCTGCTGTAAATATCTTGGCAGAAAGAAAACAGTAGTATCTTTAAATGAACAGGCGGCAGGTGAAGTTGGGCTGCGTGATACGCTTGCTTTTTATGTTTCTGGCTGTAAATCGGTATGGCATACCACCCCACAGCACCCCGTCCGTGTCCACTCGCTGCAATGCAGAAATTACTGTAACTGTTTATTCTCATATTTCTTTCCATTAGTAAACCCGAGATAAAAAACAGGAAACATAATAAAAGAACCTGCTGCTTAACTCCGCTAGACATCGTACACCAGTTAGAAAGCTAAAAGAGGAAAGATCCTCTGCATAAAGGCGTCTGACAAATGCTGTAAATAAAAATTCCTTGTTTTTAATGCCAGGAGACAAAACAGCAATACAGCTTCCAAAATGTAAGAACTTTCAGGTGTTTTGAGCTCGTGTTCCAGATGTTTATACTTTTCAGACCTTTTTGGCTTTATAATGGCACTAGTGTATTGTGTCTTTATTTCCAAACGTTTCAAGTTTCCAGATGATTCCTAGTTTAATAGGTCTCAAACTCTATTGCCTTATTTTTCAAATATTTCCAGTTTCCAGTTGCTTTCTAGTTTAAAATCTCCATTAGCTTTTGTCACTACTTCCAGATGTTTATAATATCCAGTTGTTTTTAAATGTATTGTATCCTTTATTCCAGATATTTGTAGTTTTAAGAGGTTTCCTTTTATAAAATTCCCCATACTCAACTGTCTTCTTTCTCAAATGTTTTTAGATGTTTGTAGCTTAGTTACGATGTTTTTAGTTTCCAGATGTTTTACATACAGTGGCACCCTTTACATTCACGGCATTTGGCAGACGCCCTTATCCAAAACGACTTACATTTATCTCATATATACATCTGAGCAATTGAGGGTTAGGGGCCTTTTTCAGGGGCCCACACTGGTGGCTTGGTGGAGCTGGGAATCAAACCCACAATCGTTGGACTGGTAGTCCAACACCTTAACCATGAGCCACCACTGACCTTATCATATCTACTGCGACTTAAATTTATCTCATTTATACAACTGAGCAATTGGAAGTAAAGTGTCAAAATATTATGTTTATTTAGTTCCAGGTGTTACCAGTTTCCAGATGTTGTCTGGTTTGAAAAGTTTGCTATACTCCACTATTTCTTTTATAAACTATTTAGTTGCCAGATGTTTGTATCTTAAAATGCCTGATTAATTGTGTCCCTAGTTCCAGATGTTACTAGTTTCCAGAAGTTTTCTAGTTTCGGTGCTTTTAATTTCCAGGTCTTCCTCACTTCCTTTATGTTCCTGCTTTGTGCCAGGGGTAAACTATTTAAAGCAATAAGGAGTCCAGAATGCAAGAACTTGCATCATATGTCATATATAAAAAGCACTCAAAGCCCCTGTTCAGATCTTCTCCACCATCTTTCCGATTTCGCTCCAGGCTACTCGTCTTTGCCCACACACTTCATTATTTCACACAAACACGTAAAAGAGCCGTGTGCAAACATGTCACTCACTCTCCCACATGTGACCACGGCTCAATTGTCTGGAGGAAAATCTGTTTATATCTCTAAAACACACACTTTCCCGTGTCTCTGTTTTGTTGTAATACTGCTGAGGGTAAAGCGAGCGTTGGTGCCTCCACACTTCAATACAACAGAAACATCACACCACGTCTCGAGCTTCATTCATCTCCTGACCTACTTCCTGCTTTTTTCTCCACAAAACAGCAGCGTTTCCAGCAAACAGATGAGGTGTGTTAAAATCACCAGAGACTTTATTGTGTGTGTGATGCATGATCAGCATCTGAATGTAAAAGCATCTGGATTTACACGCTCATCCTTCACCTGTGTGTGGAAAGGGAATGGAGAGCCTGGTGCTTTCAATCATGCAAGTTTTTACCATCTGATCGTCATGTTTTCATGGAATCATCACTGACGTGAGGTTAACACTGATCTCATATAGAAGCAGAATGTAATCATTTTTACTTCCTGATTTTCTGAATGTTTTTTTTTTCTAGCATATTAAAACCATGTGTCACAAATTCCTTTTTTTTAGGTCATTGTCTTTTGTTCCAGATGTTTTTTAGGTTACTGTCTTGTGTCTCTAGTTCCAAATGTTTCTAGTTTCCACATATGTTTTAGCACAAAATGTCACCAGTTTAGGGTCTAGTTCTTGGTTCCAGATGTTTTCTGGTTCAAAATGTCTAAGCTAATTGTGTCCCTAGTTTCCAGATGATTCCTAATATAAAATGTCCCCATATTCCACAGTCTTTTGTTCCAGACGTGTATAGCTTTAAATTAAAATGCCCCCGGTTTAATGTCATTTTTTTCAGGTGTTTTTATCTTTCAATTTTACACAGACTTTTGATTTAGGAGCGTCTAAATTCAAGATATTTCCTAGTATACAATGTCCTATATTCCACTGTCTTTTGTTTCAGATGTTTATAGTTTTAAGCTGTTTGTAGCTTTAAAAAAGTTAGTTAATTGTGTTCCTAGTTCCAGATGTTTCTAGTTTAAAATATACACGTTTTACACTATTTCAGATGTTTCCAGATCCCTGATGTTTCCTTGTATGAAATGTCCCATATTTCACTGTCTTTTGTTCCAGAGGTTTTTATTATTCTCCTAACTTTTGTTATGTCCTTGTTTACAGTGTGCCTCTCATCCAGATGTTTGGATTTTACTGTTGTTTTGTGGTCACAGCAGTTTGATGAGTTTAGAGTTTAGTCACTGACAAAGAGACTGTAAGACACTCGACTGTAGTGCACTCAGAGTGTAGGGCACTTCCTATGTGCTCTGCAGAGATGATAAGGGTGATATGGGATAAAAGGCAGGGTTTTTTTTGCTGTAATCTCATTATTTCATTGAGTCTTTATTAATCTCATCCACCAGCTGCTGATGATGACCTATCATAAAAAAAACCCCCACAAAGAACTTAAAACATTTACAAGGATGTTAGACATTGTACAGAGAAATGTCCCCAGTTTATGTCTCTAGTTTCCAGATGATTCCTGGTATGAAATGCATTTACACTATTTTCCCCCAATACTCCTTAGTCTTTTGTTCAAGATGTTTAGAGTTTCCATGTTTTGTAGCTTGAATTGGCCCATTTATTTGGTTCTTAGTTCCAGAGGTTTATAGTTTCCAGATGTTTCCTATTATAAACTGTCCCCATATTTAATTTTCTTTTGTTTTAGTTGTTTATAGTTTTTAGATGTTTTACAGCTTGAAATGGTATTAGTTTATGGTCTCACCCGTTCCAGATGTTTATAGTTTCCAGATACTATTTATTTGGAAATGTTTGTAGTTTCAAGATGTAGTTCCCTAGAATGAAGTGTCTCGATATTCTACTTCATGTTGTTCTGGATGCTTAAAGGTTCCAGATGTTTATAGTTTAAATTGTCCCCAGTTTATGGTGTCCCTAGTTCCAGATGTGTCTAGTTTCCAGATGATTTCTAGTATGAAATGACCCATACTTCACTGTTACAAATAAAAAAACAGACATCTTCCTCTTGTTACTTTCATTCTCTTTGTCTTCACTCTTTTTGTCCTCACCTACTTACTCTCTCTTTATCTACTTTCCTTCTCTTTTGATTCTCACTTCTCTTGTCTTCATTTTCATCTTTACCCTCTTCATATTTGTCTCCTTATCCTCTGTTGCTCATCCTCTATATTACATTCTCCTCTCGTTTCAGTTTCATTCTCTTCCTCCTCTACAAAATCCCTCCCTCCTCTTCCTCATACTCTCTACAGCTTTCTCTTCTTTATGCATTCTTTATAAGCCTGTTTCTCTCCAGCTTGTGTTATTATAAAATAAACTCAGTGAAATAAGATGCTTCTTCACAGGCTCTGTGTGAAAGGAGGAAAAAAACGACGGCGCCTCTCACAGTTTTCTTTAAATCAACAGCTATTTTTTGCACAAATTTATGCAAACGTCCCGGATTCTCTCTGTCCCTAAAACTTTCATCTGCTCTCAGCAGTCACACGCCGCCACTTCCTGCCACTTCGCCTTGCTCTCTTCCTGACTTATTTATGGCAAAAGCTCTGATGGGGTGATGAAATTAAGTGGGAAAAAAATGTTTAAAACGGCAAGATATCGCCAATATTCATATTAGGACATTTTACTAAGAAATCCTTACAGTATAGACACAAATACACACACTGTGAGCAGAAGCTGATTCAATTCACCAGATTAAAAGAAATAATTTGTTTCTATAGCAACAGCTCATCACAGGGAGGTGAACGGAAGGAGTCTCCAGTGCGAGAGCTGTGAAACATTTACATTTTTACATTTATATTTCTGCTATTTAGTAGACCTCCTTATCCATAGTGATTTGAGTGCCTTAAGGATTAAGAGCCTTGCTCACGGGCTCCTCTGATTAGTGGCAGATTGGTGGTGCTGGAAATTGAACTCACGATCTTCCGATCAGCGGTCCAACACCATTGAGTCACTTTCCTCAGTAGCAGCAGTCAGAGGAAAAGCTGGAACCAGATGTCCATCTATTGTCTAGATCTGCTTATTCAGAGCCACAGGGATCTGCTGGAGTCTATCCCAGCTGTCAATACATATCACCAGTAGTTAAAGATGTTTCTAGTTTAAATTATCCAATTTTACACTGTCTTGTTACAGATGTTTCTAGTTTCTAGATGTTTTCTAATATATAATGTCCTATATTGTCCTATACTGTCTTTGGATTTACATCACCACCATGTAACTGGAGGCTCTCACTATCTCTTGTTATCTCTCTGTTTTTTATGTCTTCGCTCGATTTTTAAATCAGTTAAACTCTGTGGTTGCCATTCCCTCACTATTTCCTCACATATGCGCTGTTTTCTCTTTCTACTTTCTAGTTATTGCGGATTGTGCTGGTGGTCATTTATCTGCTGTTGTTAATCTGACATTTTTTAAAAATGCCATCAGCTTCCAGTAGGGACCAACATGGTTTTGGAGCCGGGATCTGGGCATAGGCTTTAGCGACAGCCACATTGAAAAAGCAGTGGGTGTGTGTGTGCGCGTGTGTGTGTGTGTGTAATTCTATGCATTTCTGATGCCCGTCTGATATTTCTGCAGCCTGAACAATATACACATTAATATTTGAAAAAAATGCAGTCAGGCAATCCGATTAAAAAATCTTTCACCTTCCAGAGAAAAAAAAATATCACAAAAAATATCTTGAAAGTTCTGCAGACCTGACAAACAGGAAGTGGAATAACAAAAGAAGACCAAAAAACAAACAGACCCCAAATGGGTGCAGTTTGATGAAACACTTTCTTGTGTTATCAGGTAAATTTTGAAACCTTTCAACAAGCCTGATATTTTCAGTACATTTTAAACTACTATTTAAATTCAATTAGATTTTATTATTTATTGAAAAGTGTCCAATCCAAGAAGGTTATGTTCTTTTAGCTTTCACTGGTTTATATATAGCATGTTAGCAGTGAGTGTGTGTGTATAGGTTTATAAATCCTGGCGGTGTCCTAAACCTGAATACACTCATGGGGACTCGTGTCATTAAGGTCCCCAAAAGCACAAAAGCTTCTAAATTATACAGGATCTTTGAGAAAGTAAAAATGCAGGACATTTCTGGTTAGGGGTTAGGGTTTTGATTAAGGGTTAGGAGTTAGGGGATAAAAAATACAGTTTGTACAGTGTAAAAACATTACACCTATGGAGTGTCCCCACAAGGATAGCTAACCAGATGTGTGTGTGTGCATGTGTATGTGCATGTGTCTATTTTAGGTAAGTCTTACACACTCAGCAATCAATTTCTATGTAATTGTGTATTTTGAAGCTGAGTGTAAAATCCTGAACTTAAGGTAAAGTGAATTGGAAATTTCTCGAACCTTTCGTAAAGTTATATGTGGCTTTGAAGTCAAAATATCTGGGTTGTTAAAAATATTTAAGATGCTTCACCACTTGACCACCAGGGGGTGACTATGCTTATGTATCTGGAATTTTGTTATTTTTGTTCTTTTGTACACATACTGCTTAAGTCTCTACTACATCTGAGTTAGTACATTGTTAATAAAGTCTGTTTTACAGGCTGGGTGAAAATGATCCAGGCAGTCTAGTATCACTTAAGGCATTAAAACAGTTTCTAAACAGATGATAGTAAATCGGACTTCAAGCCTTGCGCACTGGAGGACATAAAGGAACAGATTCTGGAGGTTCTCAACAATATCCCTAACACTTCCTTTTAAAATTCCATCTACCGCTGTTTCAAATTGGTTGAAATTGTTGATATTTCACCATCATCATCCTTACACACATCCTCATTCTCACCATCCTCACCATCATCATCATCATTATTATAATCATCATCACCATAACCATCATTATCACTATCATCATCACCATTATTACTACCATAACAATCATCATCTTTACACACATCATCATCCTCACTATCATCATCATCCTCACCATCATCATCATCATCATCATGTTCACCACCACCACCACCACTATTATCATCTTTACCCTCAACATCATCCTCACCATCATTACCAACCTCACCACCATCGTCACCATCATCATCATCATCCTCATCATCACTATCATTGCTTCATCAGCTCTACTTTTCCATCATTATCATTATAGTCATCTTCATTATTGTTCTTATTTTCATCAATGGCCTCTAAAACATCATTGATAAGAATAAAAAGTCAAATCTATCCTGGTTAAAAATCACGTAGGTCATGTGATCACTCGGCTTTAAATTTTGTACATCCTCTAAACGGTTCTGATCAATTGTTCTCCAAACACCACCTGCTTTATCAACACTCCATTACTCACACTGAGAGGTTTTTTTACTGAAATAAAGGCAACACATTCATCTTTAGGCGCATCATCCATCCATTTCTGTCTCTCCGCTTTTCTCTACATTCTTCAGACTGCTAATTTATGGAATCACTCCGAATAATGAATGATGCTCTCCACCCATCAGACTGGAGGCTGAACAGGCTGCTGGACTTTCCTCCTACACTCTCAAGTATTTATTTATCATTGGTTTTAAATTTTTGTTTGCTGGTTTAGAGAACATGTCACAATTCTCTTAAACGGTTCCTGCATAAAAAGGTTCCGTGGCAACAAGAGGCTTGTGTTTATTTGTTTTTATTGTGTTTGTTAGCGCTTCATTAAAGGTCATGCAGGTGCTGATGCCCTTATTTGGAGCAACATCAAACTCATTTTTTATTTAACAGAGCAGTTAGAAGTTAAGGGCCTCACTCAGGGGCCCAGCAGTGGCAGCTTGGAATTGAACCCATCATCTTACGATTAACAGCACAGAACATTAACACTTTTTTACTTCATGCTGCAGTTACATAGCTTTTTGTTGTCAGAATAAGAAAAAACACAAAACGCAGAAATGTTCTGCTTTTCCCCTGAAGCGAGGAAATGGAAATAGGAGAGTTATTAAAAAGTAAAATCCTAAAGTAGAGCTGGAAGGCAGTGTGAGAGGAGAGAGAGGGATAGACAGAAAGAGAGAAAGAGAAAGAGAGAGAGATTGGGTTTTACCAAACTGAATGATATTGTCTTTTAATTCCAGCTAATCATGATGTAAACTCTAACGCTGCGGGGAAGACTGAGAAGAAAATAGCTTTCGGTGTACCTGCTGTGTAAACATTTAAAGATGGATTGCTTTCATTAATCACTGCACGCTTTTGCTGCGCATGGAACATGTGGAAATAACCGGCAGCTTATTCACACCACAGTGTTGCATATGCAGCTAGTGACGCAGGACAGAAGCCTGGAAATTCAGCAGAGTGTTTATTATCATCAGCAACTGAGAAAAACGAACAGATGCTCAGAGAATACAGAAGCGTACCGCTCCGACTCGGAGGTCAACAAAGTTCATGCGGAGAAACATCAATGACTGAGTGGAGAACGCTTTCAGAAAACCAACCAGGCACAAAAAATTACTAAAAAAAACTTACCGCAGATTAAAATCAAAGCTCAAAACATTAAATTAACTATATAAAAAAAAACCTTTCCGCCACATGCATGTGTTTTTAATTGATCCAATAATGCAGCTCAGCCACTGCACTGCTTCAGCTACCTAAGATATACACTTACTTTTTTTCTTTTTTAGGGTGCCCATACTTTTGTCATTATCGAATAGCGGGTCTTTGTTAAAAACATGTTAAATATTAAAACATTTCTGTTAGAGATCAACCAATACTTAATATTTAGAATCGATACTGATGCTAATTATTGATTGTTTCTGATCCAATGATAAAAACAGAACCGAACTGAACAAATATTTTAATTTATTAGTATTTTTGTCAATTCTGTCATTTTACTCCGTCAAAACAAACACAGCTGAACAACTCTGAATACTACAGCAAGATAAACACAGAAGTCTGAAAGTGGAAGAAATCAAAAATATGGTAAATAAATAAAATGAGGCAGATGGGAAAACAAGGCAAATGTAAAATTGAGGCAGGTCTAAAAAGACATATTAAAAAAATGAGGCAGGGATAAATATGTGCCAGGTGTGAAGATAAGGCAAATGTGGAACTGAGGCAGGTATTCAACTGAGGTGTGTCTAAAAAGGCAGATGTAAAAATGGTGAAGATGTAAAAATGAGGCATATGTGAAAATAAGGCAGATGTGAAAATGAGACAGATGTAAAAATGAGACAGATGTAAAAAAAAATAAAGCAGATGTATAAATGAGGCAGATGTAAAAATGAGACAGATGTAAAAATGAGGCAAATGTGAAAATAAGGCAGATGTAAAACTAAAGCAGATCTATAAATGAGACAGATGTGAAAATGATGCAGATGTGAAAATAGGACAGATGTAAAAATGAGGCAGATGGCCTGTCTAACCCCTCCTGGTGACGCGTCACATCACCATGGTGACTAAGGACACTTCCACTCCACCATAAAGTCACTCCAGCTGTTTTCTGAGGACTTGTGACTACAGTTGCTTGCACACACAGTGTGACTGGATAATTAATGCCAACTGTTTTTTTACCCAAATGAGGATGGGTTCTCTGATCAGTCTGGTTCCTCGCAAGGTTTCTTCCTATTTCCATCTCAGAGATTTTTCCCTTGCCACTGTTGCCCCCGGCTTGCTACAATGACCATTGTAAAACACGCTATACAAATAAAATTGAACTATAATTAAATGTAAAAAAAGAGGCAGATGTGAAAATAAGGCAGATGTAAAAACGAAGCAGATGTATAAAAAAGGCAGATGTAAAAATAAGGCAGATGTATAAATGAGCAGATGTATAAAAAAGGCTGATGTAAAAAGGAGGCAGATGTTAAAATGACAGACAGGATTTTCATAAACATCCTCCACCAGTGCTGTGAAATAATTACCGGAAGTGTGGTGATTATCTTTAGTACACAGCGAGGATCAGGAGGTTGTGAGGTTTTAAAAGTTTTCCACGCAGATCATGAACTTCAGTTTCCTCTCAGCGCTCTGGAGCTGTAGTGTGGGTGGATTTGATTTGATTGAACAAGCGGAGGGAAGATGGCACCAAAGCTCTGGAGAGACAGACTGGACCGGTTAAAACACGCCTCCCCCAGATTCTTTATGAACTTCTTTAAAGTGAAAATTGCCATAGAGATGTTGAAAAATCTGAGGATTTTAACCTTTAGCTTCACTGCTGTTAACCGAACATCACAGAGACAGATTGCAGTGTCTCCAGTCTCTTATTAAATAAAGAAACAAACCTCTGGAGTCTGGAGCTGTTAGAAGAAATCAGCCAGTGATCAAGTGAGATGAATAAATGAACACCTTCTAACTAATCAGATTCAATCGGTCAAAAACCCATACCACTTAAACCCAAAAAGAAAAAAAACCCTTTTTTTTATTCAGTGAATTAAACACAGACATGAATCATATTTGTGAACAAACAGATTGAATGAATCCAATAAAAATCTGGTAAATGAATGAGAAGAGAAACATGTTAGTAAATAAAAAGTCGATTAAAAAGACCCAAAAACCCAAAATACTGCTTCATAAACAACAAAGAAGACCATCATTTTAGTGAAAAAAAGAAAATAATAAAAAAGAAAGAATTGAATCATATGTGTAAACAAAATGAATCGAACACCCAGAAAGAGAAGATGAGTCACTAAATCAAACAATTACCAGCGGAATGAGAAAAGGGGGAATCATATTTGTAAACAAAATGATTCAATGAATCAAATGCAGACCTGATGAACAAAAGAGAAAAGAGTCAAATTAATAAATAAAATGATTCACTAATTTAAAATCCAAACTTCTTATAAAAGAATAACAAGAATCATTTTTGTGTTAACTAATTTACTGACTCAAATGCAGAGCTAACGAACAAAAAAACAAAACAAAAAAGAAAAAAAATAACTTTTTTGGTAATAACAAACACTTCGCTTGCAACTATAACAATAAAAAGGCACTCCAGGGATTAAAATGAGTTGAAACTTGAGCAGAAGTGATAAGCATAACATCCTTTGAATAATGTCAAGGAGCCCCTCATGAGCTTTTCTTTATTATTAGCAATGTTATCTTTTTTTTTTTCTCCGTAGCCGCATGTCGTTATGTTCTCATAAAATATCCAGCGTAGCCTTTCACGCTGAGATCATGAAAAAGCAATTGAAGAACAGGCCCAGTGCTGGAGCGACTCATTAAAAATACATCAGCTCTGAATCCCACTCTTTAACCCCACTAAAACATCTGGGGTAATTTCTGTAACGCTGCGTGATACTCTGCTTTTTTCAGGTCTAATACATGCGCCTTGAAACTGGGTGTCAAATTGAAAAATAAATGGCTTAAAGGCACTTTTTAACCTTCAGTGCTTTTCATTATTGCCTCTGTGCCGGTAGTTCTGCGTGGAAAACCCCTCCCCTGATCAGACACAGCTTCATACTGAACTTTTACTTTGTTTAAAACAAGTAATAATAAGACTTTATTTCTCACATTTATATTACAGCAGAGTCAAATATTTCCTCTCATTTTCAGCCAAAGGGACATCATCTTGGTAGACACTCCTATCCAGAGGAACTTACATTTCATCATTTTACCTATCTGTGCAGTTGAGTATTAGGGGCCTTGCTCAGGGGCGCAGCAGTGGTAGATTTAGTCATGCTGGAATACAAACCAATGACATTTTGGTCAGTTTTGTTCAGCTACCACTTAGTACTAGGGTGGACTTGCTAAATAAGATGTGATCCTGGATTAACCTTCCTTCTGAAATTCTTCAACATTTCAGTCAACCTATCCTAACCATCTGATGTCATCAGTATGTGCCGACCAAACCCGCCTCATTCCATTTTTAAATCTTTTCCTTCTTGTTAACCAAAATGTAATAATATAAATGTATTTCATTTAATCATTCATTTATCTTTTATACCCGCTTATTCCCTAATTGGGGGTCACAGGGATCTGCTGGAGTCTATCCCAGCCGTCTCTGAAAGGGTGAAAAACAGGAGGGGGACACCTGGACAGGTCACCACACCAGTACATCACAGGGCCACACACACACTCACTCCTTAGGGCAATGAAGAATCACCAATCAATCTAACATACATGTTTTTGGACTGTGGGAGGAAACCGGAGAACCCGGAGTAAACACACAGCATAGGAAGAACATGCAAACTCCACACAGAAAGACCCCTGCAGGGGAATCGAACCCGGGACCTTTTTGCTGTGAGGCAACAGTGCTAAACACTAAGACACTGTGCAGCCCCTATAAATGTATTTATTAAATAAAAAAATGTAATAATTAAATGACATCTGTAATACATCACATGCTGTACTCAGCGTTTACTCAGTTTATTTTAGGGAAAAGACAAAAATTCACTGAGGGGGTTTGGTCAGAACATACTAATGCCATCAGATGGTTATAATATGTTGATTTGAATGTTAATTCAGGATCTCATCTTACTTGGCAAAATCAAGTCCACCTACCCCTAGCAGTCCAGAGCTTTAAAAGTTTGAGCTACCACCACCCCAAAAATGGCTGATTACACCACAGATTTTATTTGTACAACAACCATCTATTGAGATTGAATTTATTTAGTGTCCAGTATTAATATTCTTTCCTGCAAAAATAAACTGAACGAAAGTGGAACTCAAACACAGCCTTGTGGGACCCCAAACTTTACTTTTACACTTTGATAGCAGTTTTACATTTACACACTTATAACAAACAGCCAGAAGCAAGCGCTTCTCTTAGATCCCATAATCATTTCTAAATCATTGTGTTTAAAGACAAAAAAAATTATAAATGCAACAATCTTGTGTGCAAGAACCCAAGAAATCGAACATTTAAGGAACATTTGTTTCAATGACATATGACTGCTGTTTGGGCAGCTTTCCTAAATTACACACAAACCTGCTAAAGAAGCGAGAGTAGATTCATGTTTGTAAATGAAACAATTTACTTAGTGAAAAAAGAATCACTGATGAAAATATAGATGAACAAAAGTATTTACTGAATTGAATGCCCAGTGCCCTCAAACTATATGTGAATAAAAAGATTTAAGGAATCAAATTCAGCCCTGCTAAAGAGTCATTTTTTATAAAAAGATTTACTGATTGTAAATTTAAAAATTCACTGAATCGAACACAGACCTGCCAAATAAAAGTGAATCATATTTCTGAATGAACATATTCAAGCATACGGCACTATCTAAACAATAGTTCAATAAGAGAGAGGATAGAGTCATAGTTAAAACTGAAATGATTCACTTAATTACACATCTGAACACAAGGGAGGAGAATCATTTTTGTTGATTGATAGATTTAATAAATTAAAAGCATTTTAGTAAAGAAAAAAATATATATAGTTATGAAGAAAATGATTCACTGAATTAAAGCCAAACCTGATGGAAAACAGAGAGGAGAATCAAAAAAGATTTACTGAATCATTTGCAGACTTGCTAAATAGGACAGAAAAGATTTAATATAGGAAAGCGGATACACACGTTCTGATTAAAAGTAGGTTAAATCAATGCAGATTTCCCAAACGAGAGAAAAGGGAATCGTATTTGAGAACAAAAAAGACTTACTAAGACAACCCAGATAAACACCAAGAAGGAGAATCATAGTTCTAAACGAAAAGAATCACAGAATCAAATGCAAACTTGCTAAACTGGAAAAAGAAGAATTGTATTTTGTGAACAAAAACTGGTCATGATTAATCCTATGATGGTTTTTTTATTGAAGTGAGATTCAGACGCAATAAAAAAAGCGATAGACGTCTCCTGTAATACGCAGCGAACCTGATCATCATTTTTAAATGTCAAACCGAACGAGACTGATGAGATGTTTGAGGTGCAAAGAGATTTAATTTAACAGCAGAGGTTTTATTCCCCTCTAAACGATTCTCTACAGCTTTTATTTATTACACGCTGTTATTGTAGTTGAATATTTCATCTGGGGAAAGCGGCGGTCACAATTTATGATTAATTTAACAACGGTGAGATGAAAATGTCTCTCATGGACAATTTTTGTGAGACCTTAAGGAAGAATTATGTTGAATATTAGGATCACATGCAAATTTCTGGGTTAAAGTGGTTAATCATGGTCTGAGGAGTGACACGGGGCAGCCCGATTGGCCAGAAGCTGCTGATTAATTCTCAGATTGACAGATTTGCGGCTGCAAATTACAGCTTTATATCGATATTAATATTAATGAGCTCATTCTGTAATATATACATACTGGATGATATAACATCATTTCCATGGCAACAGCTCATTCACAGGGCGTGTAGTAATAGATGTTCTTCTAATAATAAAATGTGTAACTCCTCTGAAGAAATGTCTGTTTGAAGGTTAAAATCATTTAAGAACATTATTTTGCATACTGTATATTCCGATATTAAGAAATTTATTATTATATCCCATTCCCAGATAATTTTATTCGCAAAAAGGGACTATTTTGAAAGCTGGATCGTATAATCATTAGAGAGCGGCCTGTAATCTTTTTTTCAACCAATGTTTTTTGTCTGATATTTATTTTTTTCTATTATCGATTTTGTAATATCGGATCCACCGTTATTTTGCGCCATCTTGTGGCAGTTTTGAGAAATACAATCATTGCTGCACTGTGAGGAGAGACGATTCAACAAAATCGATTAAAGATAAAGTAACTTAAATGCTGGAATTTATATACTTTATTTAACATATTTACATCATTTGGCAGACGTTCTTATCCAGAGCAACTTACATTTATCTTATTTATACAACTAAGCAATTGCGGGTTAAGGGCTCAGGGGCCCAGCAGTGGTGCCTTGGTGGAGCTGGGAATCGAACCTACAATCTTCAGGTTAGTAGGCCAACACCTTAACCATGAGCCACCACTTCCCCATATGGGTAACATATGGGTAAATAATGCACTTCACTACAGCCTCGATTAATTAACTGGGAATAAACCGCAATTAAATAGCAAAACTGGCTCAACAGATCACAAACTAAGTGTTACGGATACCAGAAAAAACTGAGGTTCGATTCCCAGCACCACCAGGACCACTGTGGGCTTCTGAGCAAGGCCCGTAACCCCCATTTGCTTAGTTGTATAAAAGAGATATAGCTCTGGATAAGGACGTCTGCCAAATGTACGGCATTGGAGAAATGGCGGGTCTTTAATCGTCCCTTGAAGACAGTTATGTAAAGACACTCGGCTGTTCTGACATTGATGGAAAGTTCATTCTACCACATCTGCAGCAGAACAGAGTAAAGTCTCCAGGCAGACCCACCCTGTATCCTGAGGGATGGTAAAACAGTCGAGAGGTGCAGTATGGAGCTCGGAGGTACCAGAGTGCTGTTCTGTTTTTGAGTTTGTAGTCTAGAATTAATGTTTTAATGCAGCAGCTACAAGAAGTCAGTGAAGAACCGCAGGAACAGGGTGACGAGTGGGAACTTCAGGAGATTGAAAACAAGCTGCATTCTAGATCAGCTGCAGAGAACGAGGTACAATTTACCTCATCACATTCTGTTACTGCTCTCTCACCTTAAGCACAATAACGAAGCACAATTTACTATAAACAGAGAACTTTACAACTTTATCAGCAGATCAGACTAAAGATGGTTCTAATTTATGATACAGCTGTAGATACAGAAACAACTGAACATCCAGTAAAAAAAATTCTTATCCTAAAGCTGCTTGGTGGAAAGTGGTAGCTCAGTGGTTAAGGTGTTGGGCTTCTAAACAGAAGATTATAGGTTCAATTCCCAAACTAAAACAGTTGGGCCCCTGAGCATGGCCCTTAACCCTATTGCTCAGTTGTATAAATAGATGTATAGTGTATAAATTTTATTTTTTGATCATTTTATATAGACATCCTGTCATTTAAACCCAATGAACGAGTGGGTTAGAAAGAATCAGGAAGAAACCTGAAAAGGAACCAAACCGTGAGGTGGAACCAAGTGTGTGATAATGTTTTGTATACACACACACACGTCGTTATCCAGGAGATTATAGACAGTCTTAATTTAACATAAGTTTCTTAATTAATTACAGTTATAACTCAATCTTAAACTTTAAATCTTTTTTGCCGAAGCTGACAAACGTCCAATGATGGAAATTTTCTTTAGTTATTATTTGAATTATTTATTATCATTCTTGTGTTTTAAAGCGAGTGTGTCAGTTTAGTCTATAAACACAGTGTAATACAATATAACTCTTAACAGGCGAAACAAGTTTCCTTATCTAACCACTGAGAGCGACTATGACAAATGAGCTGTGTGTGTGTGTGTGTGTGTTTGATTCAGTTTGATTTCAGAAATTAAAAAAATTCTTCTTAGTGTCGCATTAAGAGGGACGTATAGATCATTGCTGTTATTATTTAACTGCTCATCCGGGTTCTGTATGAAGGATCGAGCGGTGTAATATTTACAATTAGCACCTCAGCGCTAAAAATAACCATGCTGGGATTTAACTTATTGGATTTCTGAAGGTTTTCCAGCTCTGGGCTGTGCGATGATAATGCTGTGATCGGGTGTTAATCTGTTTATTGTGCAGAAACTTCTTTCCGTTTTATTCCCTTTGCTTCGAGCTTTGGGGGTGAATGAAAAATGTATTCGCAATTTTACTGGATAACTGAATCCTCCAGTGAGCTGAACAGTCCTGTCGGGTTTCTTTTGCCCCGAAACAGCATTAATGACACCAAAAAACATTTAGTCGACTCATTAACGTGAATTACTGATAAAGACGGATTAAAATTAATGGGTCTTTAAGAATCTAATAGCGAATTGGGTTAAAAATACTTTTATCTTTATATCCCAAACAGTCGTATTTTTTAATGAATTAGTAAAATATTGTAATTGTTTTTTTAAGCTGGACTTCTACTTCCTGTTACAATTACATAACTGTGAAGCTGTTTTTGTTGTGACGTTTTAAAACTGCACTATTTTAGAAGGATTCCGAATTTTATCCAGTTATTTAAAGGCCAAATATTTAAAACTGATGGAATATTGATTTCTTCGGAACTGATATTGCTGTTTATGTGATCGATAACTAATATTTATTGATTGTTTTATCTCTGCGTTTGATCCGATGATAAAGACAGAACTAAAATGAAGAAATATTTAATTTTTCACGTTGTCAGAATCGGCTCCTCAACCACTAACATTCTGAGTAGGTTTTATTTGATACCAATTGAAAACGTTGCAGAAATGTTGTGGAAAGCATTTCAGTGTTTAAATATACTGCCTGTGTTTTTATTAAAAAAAAATAATAATCTGCACAGACAAACGTTTAATTTCTCCTAAAATACAATTTCCAGGTGTGAATTAGTTTTGTGTGCTGCCTATGCCTTTATATCCCGGTTGCCAGGTCAATGACTTTTTACCAGAATTGCGCTACAGGTGAGCCTTATATTAATATAAAATTATTATTATTATTAATTTTAAGTCTAATTTAGGCATGTGATGTACAGCATGTAGCTTTTAGGGGCAGTGGTGGCTCAACTGGTGAAGACGCTGAGTTGTTGAAGACCAGGAAAACCCCACCACCACCGGCCAGCCCCTGTTGGGTCCTTGAGCAAGACCCTTAACCCTTCCTGCTCCAGGGATCCTGCGCTTTGACCCCAACTTACTAAGATAGGATATGTGAAGAAACAAATTTCACTCTGCTGTAAAAAAGTATATGTAACATTTACATTTTTAAAATAAAGCCCTAGGGTTATAAACTCCATCATGTTTCTCATTTTTTTTAGACATGTATGAAAGGTGTGGTGACGAAGGGAGGTGGTCACACAGCGATTAAGGTATTGAACTGCTAATTGGAAGATTGGTGTTCGATTCCCAGCACCAGCATGCTGCCACTTCTGGGCCCCTGAGCAAGGCCCAACTGAGCCCCTAATTGCTCATAATGTATGAAAGAGATGATTGTAAGTCTCTCTGGATCAGAACGTCTGTGAATGTAAATATTTGAAGAATAAAATGTAGTCAATGTTAATAAGTTATTCATGAGTACACTGTATATAAATGGTCATCTGATGGTCATGTGACCTATGAAAAGCCACACCCCCTAACATAGATTTAAAACGCCAGTGTAAATTAGTGTTGTGTGCTCACGTGTATCGATTTCATCATGTCTCACAAACAACCAACAAGACTTTTACAATTATTTACAAGCTGCAGTCAAGCTTGAGAAAAGTACAGCTTCATTCCACATTATATTCAGTTCACAGCATTTTCTTTTCATTAGAGAGAAAGCCGCTGAGAATATGAGAGAATATCAGCCGTGTTAACGCTCTCTGCTTCTGCTGACACACAGCGCTTCATTTAAATACAACAGGACTGAATTATTTATATAATTATTATCTATCTCAGGGCGGCAGAATTGTCACGGCTCTGCGATCGAACATTTGCTCGACACGGCTTTTAAACAGCAGCGTCCTCCTCACAGACACGTCTGAACGTGATGAGTTTCCGATTCGTGAAAATAAACATTAATACCAGCCTCATTATGTCGCGTTTGCCTGCATGAGCCTGATAGACGTGCATCTGTTCTCCTGCCTAGAATTATGTATTGCTGATTCTTCTGAGCGGACACACGGAGAAACCTGGAGATCCCTGAGGCATAAACTTCCTGGGCAAATCCTTCTGCATCATCTGCCCTTCAGCGCTGCTATTTCACAGAAAAAAAATCCTCAACAGATCATAAATCCGTTCTATGAGTATTTAGTGCAACTTACTTTTCTATCCAACTGAGTATTTAAGGGCCTTGATCAGGAAACCAACAGTCGATTCTTGGTGGTGCTGGAAATTGAGCTACCACAACCCCCTTCCTTTGCCCTTTACATGACGTAATAGTAGAAAAAAATTCGGAAACCCCTTTTTCACTGGGGAGGGTGCTGGAACCGGACCCTGTGGTAACCCCTCACAATGCTTTCTAGTTTCTCTTAAATTTCCTTTATCGACCTGAGAGTGTTGGTCTTTTCTGTGACCACTGCTATACTGACACAGTTACTTATAGTTAATTTACCTGAACTATTGGACTGGTAATTAGAAGATCGGGGTTTGATTCCCAGCACCACCAAATTACCACTGTTGGGCCACTGAGCAAGGCTCTTAACCTTCAATTGCTCAGTTGTATAAAAGAGATAAATGTAAGTCGCTCTGGATAAGGATGTCTGCCAGGTGCTGTAAATGTAAATGTGATGTCATTGGTCCCCATGTTTGAGACTAGAAAAGGTTTTGAATTTGGGCACTGGAAAAAGCGTTGCATGGTTCCCAATTGAATTCCTGATTGAGCTCCGGTTCTGATGGAAAAGCAGTAAAAGTCTTTTATTCTTCCTACATAACAACATCTGGATAGAAAACAAGGCCCATTTGTCTTAATGATTATGATTTATGACTATGGATGTTTCGATGCTTTTTTTGGTCACTATGGTTGATGTAAGAAAACATTGTTATTGTTTCTTTATGGAAAAAGAGAAAGAAAAACTTCTAGTCGTGTCATTAATTTAACCGTAATTTTACTGTGTAGCAATTACTAAGAGGACTTCATGGGTCGCGAGAGCAACAAGCTATGAGGTGCCAAAAAACATGGCAGAATCGCAGATGGAGTGTAATTTAAAGTGTCTGAAGGCTGAACTCACAATAAAAGCTTTTCTGACGTGTGTTTTATTCAGATGTTTTACTGACCAGAAACAGGCTGTACCTGAAACGTCACACTTCACACCTCCTCGCAAAGTGTGTAGCTAAAAAGATATTTTAAAAACAAAAACAAAAAACAGCTAACAAACCTGCATCAAGTCACAAATTATCAATATAAAACATTATCTTTTCATTCTGTCGGAAATAACAACTAGCTGACAACCTGAATCATTCCTACTGTGGATTTGTAAAGAGCAGTCTCACAGCCCACACCTGCTCTGACCTACACTTCACACAGCCATTAACACCCCCTGCAGTCCTGCATCTACCCTCTCATGCTTCTCAACATGCGCTCAGAGCCTGAGAAGTGGATGTGTAGGAGCCTTTCCATAAACAAGCTAAGTTGAGTGGCTTCAGTGTCAATTCAGCGGTCTACAGCTGTCACGTTCATCCAGAGCAATAACACAACCAGACATGACAATAGTACCCAAAGACAATACAGTGCAACGATCAGGAAAGCTCAGTGTCTCATCAATATGTCTGAAAGTCAGATCTCAACCAGATCACTGGCACAGTGAAAAGATCCTTCCTACTTCCTACTTTTACTGATGGTCTAAGTGGTTAAAACTCTAGGTTGTTAATCAGAAGGTGGTTGCAGTATAGCCAAGTATTCTCGGTTGGGTTCGTGAGCAAGACCCTAAACCTCCTGTGCGCCAGACGTGTTGCATCACTGTTGACCCTGTGCTCTAGACCCAACTTTTTAAGATGGGATTCATTTGCCAAAACTGTTCTGTAAGGTGTACGTGACAAAAATTAAATTGATCCCCATCAGAAACTTCTGAATGAATACCGACCTGTTGCTCAGTTAGATCTGTGATCATGCAACTTTTCCTTGAAACTAGGAAGTTTCTTACAGACTCTATTTGTGTATTTGAGTTGTGCCTTTTAATACCATTACCCCAGATCATTTCGTCCTATTCAGAAGAACCCATCTGTCAGTGGATCATCAACTTTAAGCCAGCTTTTGAAACTTCACAACCAGCACCTGCATGAAAAGTTGTCAAGTTACCATTATTTCTCGAGCGTTTTTAACAACAGAGTTTGTGTCAAAACAGCTTTACAGAATTAAATAGTAGAATAGTGTGAAATAAGGACAAGAGGAAACACTCACTAAAACACTCTGTTCTGCTCTGAATTAGTATCTGTAAATCAAGATTTCCAAACTAAGCAAGCAGAGGTGACGGCAGCAAAAAACAAAACTTCTTTGGTTACAAAATGGAGAAAAAATAATTTAAGGAGAAACTAGGCTCAAACTAGGTGTTTGGGGGTTGGGGCAATTTTCTCTAGTCAGGTGAACCAGCAGGTTGTTCCATGCTGCAGCAAAGTTACATCGTTTATTCTGGTTCCTGGGGTCTTGTCTGGATGGCAAGAACTGGTGATTCTCAGGGTTGCATGTGCTTCCTTATTTTATATAAATTCCTGCACCCCTACAGACCGCTCTGTTGAGCTCCAGAGGTTTGCAGATTGGAGAAAACATCACAGTCAGCTGTCTCATCCAGGATGGCAAAACATGCAACTTAAAAAAACATCAGATACGATTAGGGATGAATCTCCTTAGCATTCCTTGCATAGCTTTATTTGGCATCTGTGCCACGTTCGGGCCATATTTACTTCCTAGACATTATTATTATTTAGTTGCAGATGACCTGAAAGCTTTACATACTAAATTATGTTTCCTGTGTGTAAACAGACTTGGCAATACAATAATGTTGTATTTAATGTGCCATGTGAGACAAAGATACACTATTTTTAAGCAGTGTTTATATCTTAGCATTGTGTAGTGTGTAGTGGTTAGTGTTTATTTCGAGAAGGAGTGAATAGAGTGTACAGCAAGTAGTGTATAATGTACCATGTGCAGTGTGTACTGAGTTTCTTTGTTCTGCTATTTACTTTGTTTTTCCCTACTCCACCCTCATCTGAGATTGCATCTCCCAGGTTCTGATTGACGGAACACACCTGATCCAGGTAACCAGAAGTGGGAGGAGCATGGCTAGTGATAGGAATACAGACAGGAATGGCAGACCAACAAACAGAGAAACACAAAGAGGTGTATGTAGGAAGCGAGGTGTGTAAACAGGGATGCAGATGTAGTGTATTATTTAAAGAGCAGGTAAACTAATTCAAAACATTAAGCAGGAACAAAGGAATAACAGTATCAGGCTAAATCAGGGAACAGAAATGTGGGTACAAAATAAGATCCCAAAACAGAAATGCACAATAAGGAACATGAGGAACATTAGGCTCTGTGTTGACAGGTGAGTAAATACTAAGCAAAACCTCACAACTGATAAAGACACATGTGGTTAACAAACACTAAAACTAGTGTCTTATGGCACTACTGACAACTTTCTCACGGTTCTTGGCTTAAGGAGAAAAAATGTGACTGATTTTGCGTTGGCCTTGAACAGAGCCCCAGTGGTCCAGCCCCTGCAGGTAAATTTCGGACAATCTCTACCATTTTGTTTTCTGCCAAAAAAAGTTAGTAAGCAGTCCCCTTGTTGGCCTTTAAAAGAAGCTCTAAATGGGAGACCACTGCTATTCTATCTGCCTCTACATGGAGCTCTTTGGTATAGCTACCTCAGCCATTGGATTATGGTTTATAATAAATCATGGGTTAGGTTCGGCCTACAGCAACGTCTCTCCAAAAAGCTTTCAAAGTCACCATTTACATAAATCGCTAGCAGGAGACTCTGAAAGTGGTAGCTGGGTGGTTAAAGCAAGGGTCACCAGATTTGGTGCTGAAGAGTTTAGTTTAAGTTATATCTAGCAAGACCTTGATTAGCTAGTTCAGGTGTGTTTGAAAAGGACCTGAGCTAATCTCTGTAGGCCCTCCAGGATTGAGTTTGGTTAAGACGTTGGACTGCTGAATCATGAAACTAAAAAAAAAATCCTGGAAAAACACAAAGCTTCCACTGTTGGGCATCTGAGCAAAGCCCTTAGCCTTCAACTGATAAAATGATAGCTGTCTATGAAATGCCAGAAAGATGAGGTATAATGTATTGTACAATCTATTGTTCTTTCTTGGTAAACCTTCGTCCACTGGCAGGCTTGAATGGTGTATGAGAACAAGAAGAATCTTAACCATTAGGGTTGCTCTGAATTGAGGATTTTTTGCAATACACCCAGTGTGTTTTCTGAGCTCCTTTTGAACTCGTTGGCTTTCCATAGTGCAGGGAGATTCTTCTGCAGTGTTTAGTCTTCACGGTGCTCTTCAGCCGCATCAGCATCCACACACACACACACACACACACACACACACACACACACAGAGGCACCAGCATCTTTTCTCCCTTAATGCTTTACCACGTGTCAGTGTACATTGTGTGTGTGTGTGTGTGTGTGTGTATAACAATGGAGGTATTGGAAAAGAACCTGTGGCCACAGCTGTAAAGTTTCCTGTTGTATCTCATATGGATTTTTTCATGAACTGATAAACTCCGGAATTAATTGGAAAAGAAAAAAAAAATTTCTGGATTTTTTTTCCAGGTTTATTGTAAACTCGAAAACAACGAAGAGGACGAGAGGAAGTTGGTGAAGGAGGAGTGGATTAAAGGATTACAGAGCAAGGTTCGGGTTTGGTTTTATTTTTGTATTTTCTGCACATTGGATTAATAAAAGGTAAATCATTTATAAAATATGTTTGTAAATATTAGATTATATTGTGTGTGTGTGTGTGTGTGTGTGTTGCAGCACTAACACAGGTGTGAATATGAACCAAACCGTAGGAGTATCGAACACGTACAGGAGATGCTCCACAGGAGGGAAAGTAAGTAGCTTGATTAAATGAACTTTGCTGGTTATCGCTTGATTCTGTCTGGATCCTGGACTGATTAAAACGACACCCACCTGCCAAATAGTGATCCTATGAAATAACAGTCAGCTTAAGTGCAGTGGTTCGGAGGAGAAATACTTAACTATTCTTTCAATTGATTCTTCTCATTGAAACTAATTCGGTCCACGTGGGCCTCTGTGTGTGTGTGTGTGTGTGTGTGTGTGTGTGCACGCCGCATGTTCTTTATGATTCTGGCTGTGTATGGGAAGTGTGTGGGTGGGTGGTGGTGGTGGTGGTGGGGTTGGGATGCTGAAACTGCATTCACTGTTGTCTTTTTGATTACCAATGAAGACACAGATGGTACAATACTGGTGTTCTCTCTGCTGGTTATTAGCTCTGTGTGTGTGTGTGTGTGTGTGTGTGTGTGTGTGTGCTTTGCTAGACATTGGTGCACACGGTAGCTCAGAAAAATCCTTAAAGAAGTTTACTGTACTGAACGGAACACCGCAATACAAACACTCTGATTACTTCTATTACACCA
Organism: Bagarius yarrelli; assembly: GCA_005784505.1. Taxonomy (NCBI): domain Eukaryota; kingdom Metazoa; phylum Chordata; class Actinopteri; order Siluriformes; family Sisoridae; genus Bagarius; species Bagarius yarrelli. The sequence continues at coordinate 1,111,724 of VCAZ01000120.1, forward strand.
GGGCAATAATTTCACCACACACACACACACACACACACACACACACTATACTGTAATGAGATTTCCTTTAACAAAGGAATTCTCCCGTTGGAGATCCTTCCACCAAAAACTCAATGCAATTAATTTCTTTCCATTGCGACTTTTTTTAATTGAAAATATCAACTATTTGAGTGCTTTTAAGCTTTTTTTTAACCTGTTAAAACCGGCCAAAGTGTGTGTCTCTGTTTAAAAGCCATCACACACTAAAACTGAACAGGCAGCGCAATAAGTATTTTTGCTTACAAAATAAGAGCTGTTACACATTCATATAAAAACTACATCATGCTTCTGTTGCATTGTTACGTAAAAACGCTGGAAAACAAAAATCGTTACAATGATAAAATAGATTTGAGGTTTGCCAGGTCCCCTTTTTCTATGACTTATATATGTAATTGTGTTCTGTGCACCATCACCAAATTAGCCAGACGTTTGATTTTTATTTTTCAATTTAATTGAATTTTATTTGCGTAGCGCTTTTTACAATGGTGATTTAAGCAGATTTACACAAGCAAAGATATTCTAAGATGCAAATGAATCAGAAATCAGTTTGTCCCTGATGAGCAAGCCGAGGGCGATGGTGGCAAGGAAAAACCCCCTGAGACGGAATAGGAAGAAACCTTGAGAGGAACCAGACTCACCAGAGAACCCATCCTCATTTGGGTAAAAAACAGGTAGCAGGAATTATGCAGTCACACTAGTTGTGTGTGTTAGCAACTTAAGTTATAAGTCCTCGGAGAACAGCTGGAACATCTTCATGGCAGTGGAGACGTCCTCGGTCACCCTGGTGATATGAAGATCATTAATTGGAGGTGGGTCACACGGAAGGGTCTGACAGGTCCGGGGTGGGGATGGGGTCTGGATCACTGGCAGCTCAGTTGTGGCATTTGTAGCTTGACAGAGAAAGAGAGAGACAAAGAAAAAAAGGAAAAAAGAGAAAACAGTTAAGTAAAATCGTAATTACAGTGTAGAGAGAAATTTTCTTCGTTATTGTCTCCGCTCATTTTATGAAGTAAACTGAGGTGACCCACAAATATAAAGATCTACTCTGGCAGGTCTTATTAACGAAACACTTTTAACGCTTTTTACTGAAACATCTCCCGTTGGAAATCCTTTCTTCCACTGGCTCACCATCCAATGAAGACTACTGAAAGTTCGTAGGATTGTGATGAATTCTACAGCAAGTAAAAAAGCTATCTGGTTCTCAGAGGGTTTTCTCGCAGTGAGTCAGTGTGGTTAGTCTGAGCTAAAGCACATCGAAGTGCTTTAACGAGTCCCTCAGGAGAACTTTGGACCTAAAACATCAGGTAAAAGGGGGTTAAGTGAGAAATCGGTTTTATAACACACCTACGTTTATTCAAGTGTCTATAAAAGTGGGTTCTTCAGTTTGTTCCCTCTGGGACCTGGCTGTGATGACAAAAGTTCTATCTTTTTTCAAATTAAAATTTAAGAAAACTAGAGTCAGAGAATTTTTAACAAACTTCTGAGAAACCATTTCTAAAGAGGAAATTTTTTCAGTCTAAATAGAACAGTACAGAGTAGAGCAGTGGTGCGTCAAAGGGTTAAGGTGCTGAGTTGTTCTTTGGATGATCAGGAAGACTGGGATTCAAGCCCCACCGCCCCCAGTCTGCCACTTTGGGTCCTTGAGCAAGACCCTTAACCCTTCCTATTTCAGGGGTGCTGTGTGTGTGTGTGTGTCTGTGTATATATATACCTGATTCTGGATCAAATTTTACTGTGCTGTAGAGAATGTGTGACATAAGCACCTTTAACCCCTTTATAAACCTGCTTCCTTACCAACATTTTCACACACAAGGGTGTGTTCACACTTCTCATATTTGGTTCGATTGAAACTTCGATGCGATTCGATTGATGTGTGAACGTGACACGGACCAAACCTATCCAATCGGACCAAAAACAGGATGTGACGTCACAAGGTGACATCGTGTTGTAATTGTAAATGTGATTTTTTTGATTAAAAAAAACCAGAAAGCTCAATCATTACTAGCTGCTTCGTCTCATCTAAGGATTGTCTCTAAAATGGCGTTTTCTAGCAGCAGATCTTTGTTTCTGCATACAATAAAGGAAATCCTGGTGTTGTGTGAACATTTCAGGAGTTCGCAGTTGGTAGAAGTAAAACCATGAAGACGATGAGCGTCTAATATACAATGTATGACGCAAAGGCCGACCAATCAGTTTGTGAAAGTATTCCTACACGTTTAGCTTCAGTATCTTCAGGTCCGCTGTCAAAAATGTGAGTATGACCGCCAAGCGGACCAAAACCAAATGTATCATTTTCTTTTTTGGTCCAAACCAAATAAACAGAACTGAAAATAAGAAGTGTGAACAACATCTTAGTTTTCCTTAAGGATATCAGAACCCTTAAACGACTAAAGAAACCTTGAGAAACTATTTCTTTTGTAATAATGATGGTGGGTTTGTAAGGGTGGTCAGCCTTTGGTTGTTCAGGCTGTAGAATTGCAGAAGAACTAAAGAAACGTTATCAGCACAATGATATAAATTGTATTTCTTGTCTATTACCCCCCCCAATTTCTTACAAAAAAGATGGAGAATAATAAAATATAGACAGTTAATTGTACCCAGCATGTATGTAAACTGTTACCTGAGAGAGAGAGAGAGAGAGAGAAGGAGAAGATCCTTAAGAAAAGAGCCCCAATAAAGATTATTCAAGGAAGAAGAGCAAAGATTGAGGAAGAGCCCCAGAACAGAAAGAGACTTAACAGTTAAGGAGACCCAGAGCACTAGTTACAATCCTAGTTACAATCCTAAATGCAAGACATTCAAGCTGACCAATGAGCAAATCACAGCTTCACACACTGTGTAAAAAGAGTGACCCCTGGCAGACCTCCGGTTCATCTAATGATTGTGTACATTTGCAATTACATTTACAGCATTTGGCAGACCTTCTCATCCAGAACGATTTACATTTATCTCATTTATATAACTGAGCAGTTGGGCGTTCAGGTGCTGGGAATTAAACACCTGAATCAATGGGATACCACTTTCCTCAATCAAGAACCAGATGTGTACTGGTGAAAGAAATGTCACTGTTTTTACATCTCTGGCATTTGACGGACACCCCTTTCCTTACATTTATCTTTATTATTTCATAGAGCAGTTAAGGCTTAAGGGCCATGCTCAGGGGCCCAGAATTAGCAGCTTTGTAGGATTTAAACTCTTACTACTCAGATTAGTATTCCAACATCTTTACTGGAGTAAGCGGTAGTGCAGCGGTTGAAGTGTTGGACTACTAATTGAAAGATTAGAGTTCAATTCTCAGCACCACCAAGCTGCCATTTTTGGGTCCCTGAGCAAAGCCTTTAACTGCCCAATAAATGTTACACCCCAATAAATGTAAGTCACTCTGAATAAGGGTATCTGCCAAATGCTATAAATATGAACCACTTCCTAAAACATGACTAGTCTACCATATAAGTGGTACCACTAACAAGGACTATAAGGGACATGGTTAAGACTGCTGATTAGAATGTCTTGGGTTTAATTTCCAGCCTCACCAAGAGGTCTCTGGAGCAAGGCCCTTAAAACAGAAACAATAAGTGTTACTCTGGATAAGTGCCAGAAATGTGAATGAAAACTAAATCCAATGATCATTACTGTAAATGCCTTTATTTTTGCAGCAATTTTTTTTTCTTCATATATCCCATCTTAGTAAGTTGGGGGTCAAAGCCCAGGGTCAGATATGATACAGCGCCCCTGGAGCAGGAAGGGTTAAGGGTCTTGCTCAGTGGCTGACTGGCAGTGCTGGGGCTTGAACCCAGGTCTTCCTAGTCTTCAGGTCAAGAAGTTAGCACCTTAACCATTGACCCACCACTTTCCTGAGGATAACGTTTGGTCGAGAACCCTCGAAAAACCTTTTTTAAGTAGTCAATGCTATAAACCAACTTGTTTTTGTTTTACCACACGAAGTTCATCAAATATTCATGACTGGGATAGAAAACGGTGTCACTGCAGAACAGTTCACTCGCACTGGAGATAAAACGCAGCTTTTCTGCATGTTTAAACTGAAAAGTCTTTTTTTTTTTAAATAAATAATAGATCAACTTGGGCAGAACTTTAGCTTGTGTAATTAGGACAGTGGTGAGATGTTCTGGTTTTAACTCGCCTGCATTTTTGCATGCTGAATTATTTAAAATCAGCTGTTTTTTAGATATTTCCAGTCTGTTAATGATTCCAGACGCCATGTTGTCCTGCTTTCCTGTCTCAGTCCCTGTGTTGTTAATCAGCAGGTGTTGATCTGAATCAGGCATTAACATTAAGCCGAGTCCATCATTAACTTCAGCCACTAAGTCAATCCGGCGGCTCTTTTCCACCGGAGCTGGCGTCAGGCCGGTACTCTGTGTCTGTACTCGTTCTGAAGCGCCTCACGTTTACACTGCCAAGGAGCAGAACCCACTTTATCATCAACATGTGACCAGAATCTCTTGCTATTTCTTTTTATCTATTATTATTATTTATTATTATTAGGTTTTTGATTGTTCCATAGGCGATTTAGTTACAAAATATAAACGGTGATAATGTGCCCTTAAGGGTAGATACAATGTGTTGAGATGCACTTTAAAGAAGATACAGTGTGATTAGATGCCCTCAAGGGTAAATAAAATGTAACTAGGTGTCTATTAGGGTAGATATGATGTGGAATGGTGTCATCTGTGGTCAGAAAAATGTGATTGGATTCCCTTTAGGGTAAGAAAATGTATTAAAGTGCACCTGGGGCAGAAACAATGAAATAAAGAGCTTTCTAGAGGGGTGGGTATGGGTGTGTGTGTGTGGAGGGAGGGGGTATAAAAAATAAGGCCAAGAAACAGCAGTGTTGGAGTGATTTAAATCACACAGACATGTGCAACACCTGAGAATATATTGTCACCTGTGTGTGTGTGTGTGTGTGGGCTTAAGACGACTTTAAGGGATCGCTGTGAGTGAGACACAGTGATATTTTACAGAAGGTGACAAATAACCTTTAGGATAATCCGCTTATTGTGAAGAAATCACGCACGCACGCACACACACACACACACACACACACACACACACACTAATATATCACAGACAGACAGCATATCTTGTTCTTTAAGTGTGGTTAAAAACCTGCAGCATTATTTATCCGGTGCCAATGCTAAAACATGACTGCTAATCTGATCCACACTAATGTTTCCCTCCACTGTGTTAACACAGCAGGGTCTCCGATTCCTCTAACATTACACACACACATATACACACACACATACATGCATACGTGCACACTATTTTTCAAACTATTTTGTCTATATATTTTTTAAACCATGTCCACACCCTCCACCTACATCATAAACCGTGACCACACCCCCACCTTTATTATAAACACACCCTCCACCTTTATTATAAACCATGGTCATACCCTCCACCTTTAGTACAAACCATGACCACACCCTCCACCTTCATCAAAAACAATGTCCACACCCTCCACCTACATCAAAAACTGTGACCACACCCTCCACCTTTATTATAAACCATGGTAATACCCTCCACCTTTAGTATAAACCATGACCACACCCTCCACCTACATCATTAACCATTACCACACCCTCCACCTTTATTATAAACCGTGACCACACCCTCCACCTTCAGAAACCATGACTACATCTTCCACCTTCAAAAACCATGACCACACCTTCCACCTTTAGAAACCATGACCACACCCTTCCTCTTTCAGAAACCATGACCACACCTTCCACCTTTAGAAATCATAACCACACCCTTCCTTTTCAGAAACCATGACCACACCTTCCACCTTCTTTAGAAACCATGACCACACCCTTCCACCTTCTTTAGAAATCATGACGACACCCTGCATCTTTATCATAAACCATGATCACACCCTTTATCTTTTTTAAAAACCATGACCACACCCTCCACCTCAATCATAAACCTGCACCACACCCTCCACCTTCATCATAAACCATCCCTTAACACACCTACATGCACTCAATTAAACCTTTAAGACCCTGATTAGCTTGTCCAGGTGTTTTTTGCTGAGAGTTGGAGCTGAGCTCTGCAAGACACCGACCCTTCAGGACCGAGGCTGGTGACCCCTGCATCAGAGTATATAAACAGCCTGTAAATGAATAGTGAAAACAGGGAAATTGGGAAAGTGTCCATTTTATGTGCTGTGCTGTGTATACGGTATACGAACATGTCTTAAACCCATCTGGTGAAAGTCAGTGCACATGAAAACTGTAAAAAGTGTGACAGAAGAAAATTCCGGCATCCACAACATTTCTCAAGACCCTCAGGATCTCAGTCGTGATAAGAAATCTGAATAAACTGAATACGAGCTGCGGATTAAAATGGTACTGCCTAAAATACATCATCACATGCAGGCAAGCAGCAGTCGCAGCACCGCAGACGCTCGCTGAAGAAAAGATGCTGAAAGATTTAGCTTTTTCTGAAAATAACACAAAGCATATCCACATTATCTCCCATCACTCAGAGAAAGTCCGCAGTCCCCTGAAGGTTCAGAGCCTGTTACCCACGCTCTTCTGCAGCAGAAGAAGAAAGTTTGAGTACATTTCTGGAGAATTCCGCCACAAAAAGCACAGAAGATTACATCATAACATTCAGAATGCAAGAAATAGTCTCACTGACTGTGTAAAAGCGGATCTCTGGAAGAGGTGTAAGACAGGTCTGTGTGTTGAGCGGAGGAGGTGTGAGACAGGTATGTGTGTTGATCGGAGGAGGTGTAAGACAGGTCTGTGTGTTGATCGGAGATGTTGTGAGATAGGTCTGTGTGTTGATCGGAGATGTTGTGAGATAGGTCTGTGTGTTGATCGGAGATGTTGTGAGATAGGTCTGTGTGTTGATTGGAGGAGGTGTGAGACAGGTCCGTGTGTTGATTGGAGGTGTTGTGAGACAGGTCTGTGTGTTGATTGGAGGTGTTTTAATTGGAGTAGGTGTGAGACAGGTCTGTGTGTTTGGAGGAGGTGTATGACAGGTCTTTGGCAGCTTGTAAGTCACGTATTGCACTAAAGAGTGTACACTTGGTAGTGACAGTTATTGATCACTTCCTCATTAATACTTCCTCATTAATAAAAAGATTCATTAAAATTAAATGTTAGCTTAAACGTGCCAGTGGATAAGAGGAAAGATCTTTACCATGAAGTGTGTGTGTGTTGGAGCTGGAGTGTGTGCATTTGAGTGTGGGTGCTGGAGTGTGTGAGTGTGGGTGCTGGAGTGTGTGGGTGCTGCAGTGTAAGAGTGTGGGTGCTGCAGTGTAAGAGTGTGTGTGTGCTGAAGTGTGAGACTGTGTGTGCTGGAGTGTGTGTGTGTGTGTGGGGGTGCTTGAGTGTGGGTGCTGGAGTGTGTGAGAGTGTGTGTGCTGGAGTGTGAGTGTGTGTGTGTGTGTGTGTGTGTGTGTGTGTGTGCCAGAGTGTGAGTGTGTGTGTGTGCCGGAGTGTGAGTATGGGTGTGTGCCGGTGTGTGTGTGTGTGTGTGTGTGTGTGTGTGTGCGCTGGAGTGCGATTGTCTGTGTGTGCTGGAGTGTCTGATTGTGTGTGTGTTGGAGTGTCTAAGTCTGTGTGTGTGTGTGTGTGTGTGTGTGTTTACAATATTACTAATGGCTTTATTTACATTGTGCTGCTATTCATTATCTGGCGGAGGAGGTTGGGACGTGAGTATTTGAGTGATCTGGAGAAACTGCGCCATTATCGATCGATGAGCTGAGCACAAACTGAGCCTCGCTACAGAAACACTTCACACTCTGATCTTCTGAGATATAAACCCAGTCCTGAAATCCAAAAGCGTCAGAATCTCCTAGAATTCCTGCAAGTGAAGTGTCTTAACTAGTTTTTTTTGTCTTTGGACGGCTTTAGCGGCGTTTCTCTTGCGGCTTTGTGAATTACTCTCAAACTGATTCGGAGGAAAAAGTGATGACCACGTGTCTCCGTGTCTGAGTTGCCAGATTTGTTTGCATGTAGACGTTTTACTACAGAGTTTAATGCACAGTATTTAAACCTGGTTTTAACACAATAAGGATAGAAACTACTCATTAGATTAGATTAGATTAGATTAGATTAGATTCAACTTTATTGTCATTGTGCAAGGTACGTGTACAGAGCCACTGAAACGCAGTTAGCATCTAACCAGAAGTGCATAAGTGGCTTATTTACAATAAATAGCAGTGTAATAACAAATAAGGGTCTGAGGTTGATAATTACAGAGGTGAGAGTGAATAATGTACAGAAGGTGCTGTGGTATGTAATATATAGTATCTATAAATAAGGGTGTGTATATATATGATAAGGTTATAGCTGTGAAGCGAATGACATAATGGATAAATACATACAAGTGTTTGCATAATACAGTAAATACAGAGTAAATATGGACAGCATAAAGAGAAGTGTAAGGATAGATAGTTATGGATGTGTGATACAGTAAATACAGAGTAAATACACCCTTACTCTATTCAACAGGTTTTTTTGTTGTTGCACCTTTTTGTGAACTATTATCAGTATTGAGATGTTTTTGATGTGACTTAAAGCACTTCTTGTACGTCGCTCTGGACAAGAGCGTCTGCTAAATGCTGCAAATGTAAATGTAAATGGAATAGAGGGAAGTGTAAGGATAGATAGTTATGGATGTATAATACAGTAAATACAGAGTAAATATGAATAGAATATAGAGGTGTAACAGTAGATAGTTATGGATGGTGCAAAGATGCATAATGATAAAGTAGTGCAAAGTACAGAAAGTGGAAGTGCAGTAGAAATTAACACTGTATAATCAGCTGTTCAGTGCAGAAACAGCCACAGAAAGAAGCTGTTTTTCAGTCTGTTTGTGCGGCTCTGAGGCATCAGTAGCGTCTGCCTGATGGGAAAAGTGTGAACAGTCAGTAGTTGGGGTGAGAGGGGTCTTTGATCTTTGAGGGTTTCTTCTGTATGTTCTTCAGGGTAGCTGAGTGCCGTTGATTCGTTGGGCGGTTTTCACCCTCTGAAGGGCTGTACGGTCTGAAGCAGTACAGCTGCTGTACCTCATTGAGATGCAGTTTGTGAGGATGCTCTCAATGGTACTGCGGTACAAGTTTTTCAGTATCCTGTTGCATAGACCGGACGTTTTAAGTCTTTTCTGCCTTTCTGATCAGGATAGAACAGTTTAGAGACCAGGTAAGATCCTCAGAGATGTGGATTCCTAGGAACTTGAAGCTGGGTACATGTTCAACAGCAGCTCCGTTGATGTGAATTAGAGGATGAGTGTGATTGCCAGCTTGTCTAAAAATATTTTGCACATTAAGTAGTGATTTCTCCAGCAAATCATAATCCAGCAAATCATACATTTTTTGTATATAGAAGTATAGAACATAGAGAAGAATTAATGTCTTTGATGCTAAATCACATTCACCAGCAACCAACACTAACGGTTGTGTTCTACACCAGCACTGTCCACATCCTGCTGCAGTGACTGGTGTTATCGAGTCCTCGGAATCTGTGCTGGAGAATTCATGTGTGTGATATTATTCCACCTCCTGCCATTTCCCTTATACTGATTAAAATATCTGCTGTAAATTTACTGAAAGAGAGAGAGACATAGGCAGGCAGACGGAAGATAGAGATAGAAAGTCAGAGAAAGAAAGAGAGACAGAAAGGCAAAGAAAGAGAGAGAGACAGAAAAACAAACAGTCGGGGGAAAGAGAGAGAGAGAGACAGTCGGAGCGAGAAAAAGTGACATACAAACAGAGAGGTATAGAGACACGAACAGAGAGACATGGTGAAAGACAGAGAGGCGGCATGAGACAGACAAAAAGACAGAGAGAGACAGACAAACGGACGGCAAGAAAGAGACAGACAGATGGCGAGAGAGACAGAAAGACAGACGGTGAGAGAGACAGACAGACAGATGGCAAGAGAAAGATGGCGAGAGAGACAGAGGAAGTAATGGACATAGGGAGTGACAAACAGACAGACGGACAGAAAGGAAGACAAACTGAGAGAGATAGACAGGAAAGACAGACAGAGAGAAAGAGACAGAGAGATGCAAATTTTATACACATACAGACACGTTTAATACACACACATTTACCATATACACACACGTATTATGCACATTATACACTTTATACACACCGATTTTATCCACAAAATATAAACACATTTATACACGTTTTACACACTTTATACACAATTAATTTACATACATGTTATACAAACACTATATACACACACACACACACCCACACACACTATGCACATATTTTAATGCTGTTGTTGGATTAAATTTAGGATTAAGCAGTTGATTATTTTAGCTAGTTTTTCTCGGAATCCTGCTATACCATCCTTTTGCCTAGCAACAAGGTTCATGACCCGGTTCGAGTGTGTGTGTGTGTGTGTTGTGTGTCAATTTTCTCAAGTTGACTGCACATTTTTGCAATTTGCATCAATAATTCAAGTCGCACACGTGTGTGTGTACACACACACACACACACACACACACATGAAAACGCACACAGTCTATAGCGGTGTTTCCCATATACAGCACATACAGTAAACACTTTCCTCCTCCTCCTCTTCCTCACCCCAGTGTGTTTAGAAGCTGCAACGTTTTCACTTCAGTCAGTGTGTGTGTGTGTGTAACAACGTTCATGCTACTGTGAAGCATTTATCATCTTAAACACACACTCGTGGGTGAAGGCGTACATGTGCCATCGTAGCTGAACGCACCGTCAGGCCAGAGCTAATACATCGATTTATCAACCCCAGTGAGAGGAGCAGAATCTCTGTTAGCCGCTAGCTTTCTGAAACGCTACACAGCACTTCCTGTTTCCTCCTGTTTACATAACAGCAGCGTTGATCAGGAGTGAGGCTGCTACTGACTGTGTACTGAATCTGCATACTGATCAGATCAATCCTGCCCTCTGCTGGATCACACTGGATCACACTGGATCAAATCTCTACGCAAGTCATTATAAACCTGAACTGAAGATGTTATACACGTCTATAGACATAAAGAGATTTTAAACCTGACATACAGATATTTTACACATCACAGTCATTATTACCAGGACATAAAACTATTATAAACACCTACTTACATGATAAAGACATTATAAACCTGACGTACAGATAATATACACAGTCATTTTTACCATGACATAAAACTATCATAAACACATACTGACATGATAGTCATTATAAACCTTTAAGTCATTATATAAGTCGTTATATATACATTTTACACATGTTTATAGATATTATATAGAAATTTTAAACCTGACATCCAGCTATGCACATCTGCGTGTACAAGTCATTATAACCATATTATAAAGCTAAAATCTATAGACATTATAAACATGACATAATGAAGTAATACATATTTAAAGGCATTGTTAAGTCATTATAAGTGTTTAATATATTCATGTCAGGTTTATAGACATTATACTAACTATTATACAGAGATTATAAACATGGCATAAACATTTATTCATGCTCTAAAGTCAATATGATGTCAGTATGCATATAAAATAAAGATATTCATAATAAGAGACATTATAAACTCTATAACTTTATAAAAGACCTGTGTAATCAATATAAAATGAATTAGAACATTTTAGAGACATTATACTTCTATAGAAATGTATAGAAAACCTTATAGATGTTTCAGGATTCATAAATTATTCTTAAATATTAGAACAATGGAGAAATTAAAAAAACAAACAAACAGGAGATTAATTAGGCGTCATAGACACGAATAAAATCTAATGAAAAATATAGAAATTAATTTACTGATTTACATTGCAGAGGTTAATAAATGATAAAGGACATTATAGAAATCGAACACATTGTATATATGATGATGCTTATATATATACAATATAATGAATTTATAATGTATATATATATGATGCTTTTAAGCGGTGTATGTGTGTGTGTGTCTGTGTGTGTGTGTGTGTGTGTTTGTTAATTTATTAATGTGCTTTATAAAGAGTGCACTCTGAGATTTCTCTCTAAACTCCACATCTGTCTTCTTTCTCTCCGTCCAGCTCGTTACTTTAAACATCATTTGCGCTTGACTTTTCTGTCCTTCATTCGCCTGATATCCAAACAAAGGTTCTTCATGCTTTTTCTCCTCTGATTCCTTTGTGTGTGTGTGTGTGTGTGTGTGTGTGTGTTCAACATAATTAACTACACCTCAGAGAACACTTTAGATGATAAACACAAAAACTGCACTGTAATGCGTGCACAAACACGCACACACACACACACACACACACACACACACACACACACTCACCCCACTCACACAATTTGGTGTAAAAGAATAGACTCTTCTACACTTACACACATACACACACACACACACACACTAATTTCTGCACCATTACAGTTACACACACACATTAAATCTCGCACACTGTGGACTCTAAAAAAACAGCCTGACATAGACTATTCACACACACACAAAGCACACACACACACACCTTAACCCCATACACTGTTTACACAACTATAGATTAGAACACACACAGATATACATACACAAACTACACACACAAAGCTTAAAGATGATTCCTTCTGTAACGGGACAGAGATGACGACTGTGCAATAAGTTGAACCTGTTACACATGTTATATGCTACACAACACGGTTCACAAGGTTCATATTTGCTTGTAACATGCTAAACATTACAAATTGTAAAAAATATGCACATTAAACAATACAATATTTACAACACACATTACTTAATACATTGTAAATGTTACACAACATATTACACGTTACACAAAACACTTCATACCATAAGCGATAAATATTGTGTAACATTTACTGTTTATGGTGTTTTTTGTAACATTATGTGCAGCGTGATGTGTAACATTTTCCGTTGATTGTGTTATATTGGCTTTAACTGTAAGCTAACAAACACTACACGTGACGTTACCATTATATACAATATATTTTACGTTACACTGTTAGTTACACATCACACAATGTATGCTACATATTACACTGTTAGTTACACATTACACAATATTAGACATTATACAATGTTATGTTACACTATGTTAGCTAAATGTTTCTTTGTTAGTTACACAATAGACGATATATTTTGAATATTACACTATGCATGTATGTTACACTACACAATATGTTACACTACACTGTGATTTACACATTGCACAAGATGCACGTTACACAATGTATGTTATATGGTACGATGTTAGTTACACATTACACAATATTTTATGTTACACTGTTGGTTACAAATTACACAATGTATTTTGCATGTTACACATTACACAATATGTTACATGTTACGTGGTTACACACTACACAACATTACGCATTACGCAATATTTTACATTACACTGTTACACATTACACAATGTTACGCATTACACAATATATGTCACACTATGTGTTAGTTACACATTACACAATTTTACACAATACATGGCTTTTTACATGTAACACCGTTAGTTGCACATTACACAATATGTTACATGTTAGACTGTTGCACATTATGATACATGTTACACCATATTGTACACTGTAGCACAATGTAACACATTACACAATGTTTGATAAATGTTACACTGTTAGGTACACGTTACACAATGTTACATGTTACACTGTTAGGTACACGTTACACAATGTTACATGTTACACTGTTAGGTACACATTACACAATGTTACATGTTACACTGTTAGTTACACATTACACAATGTTACATGTTACACTGTTAGGTACACATTACACAATGTTACATGTTACACTGTTAGTTACACATTACACAATGTTACATGTTACACTATATGTTAGCTATACATTGCACAATGGTAAACATTACACAATGTTTGGTAATTTTTACACCGTTAGGTACACATTATACAATGTTAGGTGTTACACTGTATGTTAGTTACACGTTACACAATGTATGTTGCATGTTACAATATACATTAGTTACACTTTGCACAATACATGCTGCTTGTTGCACATTATACAGTATATGTTACAGTTATACAGTGTGTGTTAGGCATTACATGCTACCTCACATTTTACCCTTTATTACACGCTGCTGCCCTGATGAGTGCAGGAGATACCAATTAAATTCGTATGTGATGACGGATGTGTGAGAAGTTGTTTTACACTCGGTATTCAGAAGCCTCTGTCTCAGATAAGCTCCGCCCCCACAGGGGTAACCTTTCTGTAGTTACCTTAAGTTAAATCTGAGGTCAGATTGCAAATTTTTGGTGGATATTTTTTCTTCCACTGTTTTTTTTATTTTTCCGGATTTTTTTCTGTGGCCTGCACTGAGATGCATATAAGCGCCGCTCATCTTCCTCTAACTGCTGCAGAGCGTTTTATCGACCGCTAAGAAAAAATCAATGAGCTACAACTCACACAGTGATGCACTGAGCATGCTCAGAAGGTACGGATGGCTGCAGCCGTTAACGGCATTGACTCGTCAGATATTGCGCCTGACCGCCGCTTGTGTATTCCAGACGCCGTAAACAGGAAGCCGTTCTGATTTTACAGCTAATTTACGCCATGGGGACCTTCTCCAGGGTTTTTTTTATCGGAGATGGAAACACGGTTCCTCCAGATCACAATCGATTTTACTGAGCGCTAACACACACAGCTTCATTAGCTCACAATCAGACGCCACGATCGATCAGGAGAACTTTATTGTCCGTGTGTAATGAGTAGGTAATAAACACGTGTGTGTGCGTGCGTGTGTGTGTGTGTGTGTGTGTTAGTAAAGTACAGGATGACAGGATGCTCGGATGAAGCTGCTGATTAGTTTCCTATAACTGCACGTCCCCCAAGGCGTTTATTCCTCCTTACACAGCGACTAGTCAACACTCAACATTTTATATTTATTCTAGAGAAGAAAAAACTCTTTATAGAGAAACTTTTGATTCAATTTGAAAAAAATTCAATTTTATTTGTTTTGCGATTTTAACAATGGACAAAGCAGCTTTACACAGAATGCACTAACAGTGAAAAAGTGTAAGTTTGTCCCTAACGAGCAAACCGGTGGCGAATGTGCCAAGGAAAAACCTTAGTGGGATGAAGTAGGAAGAAACCTTGAGAGGAACCAGACTCATAGAGGGGAAACCCATAGGTGAAAAACCTCATCTGAAGGCTCTGGGGTTATTGTTAATTATAAATATATTGCAATGATCAAATGTAATGTAAACTGTAGCCTTGGGTCAGTGGAGCAAAGTGAGTCCATCCTTAAAGCTCCTTGAAATCAAAGAAAAGGGGCAGAAACCTGGTCACTGGTGCCTCAGGATCCATCTTCTCCCTGAAGGTCTACCAGTAATCTCTGGATACCTCAGAATGGGTATAAAATGGAAACAGGTGAAGAGGAATGAGCGTAGCTGCTGTTTATAGTATTAGCAGGCACTAGCTGATACTGTGCCTTTAATCAGATATACTGGAGCATAATATTATGGATGTGGGATTTATGTGTTATGCCTGGTCTGAACTGGAGCTAAATCTTCTCTAATTGATATGTTTAAATGCGACTGGCCTGAGAGGACTGACTTGTCATGATTACCCTTGGAGACCGTATCCATGTTTAGGACAGCCATGTGACGGTTTGGAGCAAGCCATAGTTCTTACAGCATTTATTGAGCTGGAGGACTTTGGATCTTGGCAGCCTACCATCGCTAGTCCAGGAAATCGGATTGTGTGACTTTGCTATTCTGGGGACTACCAGAAGTCCGGAGGATTGAGATCTTGAGGAACGTGATGGTATGTAGCGTGTTAGAAGACTAAATGATTGTGGTGATTTTGTGAATCTGCCTAAACTATAAAACACACCCTATAATACACACCCTATAAAACACAGCCTATAATCCTAGATAAATACAATAGAACAAAGATTAGAAATGAAATAATCAGTTTTCGGTTTTTCTGGAAGGTTAGATAAATAAATTATTACATGTTAAATCACGCTGTATGGACTTCGCTGTAGAAATTAAACACAATCAATCTTTGTTAAGTTACAAAAGGTTGTTTGTTTTTGCATCTGAATGATTTACATTTACATTTAGATTACATTTTACATTAGATTAGAATTACATTTACATTAGAATCAGATTAAAATTACATTTAGATTAGAATTACATTTAGATTAGAATTACATTAGATTTAAACTGGTTTACACAATAACAGAACTTAAGATAAAGAACAAATGATAAACTTTCACTCGATCATTTAACTTTATCATTAATACATAATGCACGTGTTTTAAACTGTAACTGTAAATCAAATGTAAACACACACTCAACACTCACACACAACACCTGAACATCCTGGTTTCGCAGACACACACACACACACACACACACACACACACACACACACTGCTGCGTTGACGCTAAAACGATATCTTGTAGCTTTATTTTACTGAATGTTTGTTTTAGGTAAAAACTTAGACAGGTTTGAGTTTTAATATAAAGTTAAGCGCTGATCTGATTAGATATCTTTTTTTAATAAAATCATTTGATTGAATGAGAACGTTAAAAAAAATTAAATCAAAAAATAATAAAATTAAACATTTATAACATGATGATTATAGACATGCATTCATTAATACATGACTATTACTATATAATAATATAATAAAACATGTGGTGTGTGTGTGTGTGTGTGTGTGAGAGAGAGAGATTAAAAAAGACATTTTTATTAAAATCTTAAGATCTGAATTTAATTAAAAGGAAATGGATTTTTGAAACAGATGTTTGTTTGTGTGTGTGTGTGTGTGTGTGTGTTGTTTCATATCCTGCTCTGTTCAGAGATCTGCCCCGCTGACAGATGATATTTACCCTCCTGACACCCGTCATTAAACTTTCTGAATTATTTACGAGACCTTTACATAGTTGTGTGTGCATGTGTGTGTGTGTGTGTGTGTGTGTGTGTGTGTGTGTGTCGTTTGTTAGCATACACTCGGTGATGCCTGTATGATTACACTGAGATTAATGATGAGTTCACTGCAGTGTCGGAACCAGGCTGGAATTTTACACACACACACACACACACACACGTCTAAAACATGGAGCCGCTGGCTAGAACAATACAAACCTCATACTCTAGTCTCTCTGTCTTACCTGTCTGTCTGTCATGCCTGGCTGTCTATCTATTTTACCTGGCTTTCTGTCTTTCTTACCTGGTGGCTGGCTATCTGTCTGTCTTGCCTGTCGGTCTGTCTGTCTGCCGTGATTAACTTGACGGTATTCTTTCACAGTTGGATATGTTTCTGTGTAGCAGTAATAGAATCAGGGTGATGCTGCTGCTGCTGATGATGATGATGATGACAATGAAAAGCTTTTGGAACCCTGTGATCGGGATCGTTAAGGGGACCCCCTGGATTGAATAATGATGAGGATCAGATTTCAGGGGGTGAGTTACAGCTGGGACTCATACACTGGATCAAGTGCTGTATGTGCTGCTTAAAATTAGCCTCAAAGAAAGTCACCAAACTTCACCTGCTGGGCCCTTAAGCAAGGCCCTAACCTTCATCTATGTTTGTTATCAATAGACGTCCTTATCCAGAGCAAGTTAAGGGCCGTACTCAGGGGCCCAGCAAAGGCAGCTTGGTGGTTCTAGGAACTGACCCAATGATTACCTAACCAGCAGTCCAACACCTTAAAAATTGAGCTACCACTTCCCTGAACTTCCCCGTTTATATTTATGCCATTATATAGATCTTCTTAGCCAAAACAACTTAGATTTATAACAACTCGGTGTTCCTGAGATTTGAACTCTCGATTCTCGAATGATCTTTCGACACTCAGCAGTCCAACACCTAACCCACTGAGCTATTAAAACTTTATTGTGTTGCCCTGACTGACTGAGAAGCTCAAAGTCTCTATCAACATGCAGGAGATTAATCTGTTCTCAAGATCGAGTAAATCTGTAAAATCCATGATCCGGGGGATCTGTAAGCATCTGTAAGATCCATGATCCAGAGGATCTGTAAGGATCTGTAAGATCCATGATCCAGAGGATCTGTAAGGGTCTGTAAAGTCTGTGATAACGGACGATTTGTAAGGATCCATAACCCTCTTATAGAAGTTTGAATTAAAACTATTAAATCTAAAAGCACATGTCTGTGTGTAAATGTCTAAACAAACACTTCTAAGGGTGAAAACTGGTAGCTCAGTGGGTAAGGTTTTGAGTTTGAACCCTCAGGACCACCAAGCTGCCACTGTCGAGCTGTCGAGCGAAGATTTTTTAAGTCACTGTGTGTTCTGCTAAAAAAGAGAGAGTAATAATGATAAATAAGATGAATGTGAAGTTAAAGCGCTTAAGGGCCTCTCAGATTCAAGACTCGCTTCATCAGTGAGACTAATTCTAAAAAAGAAAAGATGAGACTGAGGACCGCAGGACGGGATGGGATAATGAAGCGGTTGATGAAATGTCAGATTGACACACTGGTGTCTTTTTAGTCCCGGTTGATGGAGTGAGTGCAGGTGTGTGACACCGTGGTGGCATTTCAGAACCAGCCTTGTGTCATTTTCGAGAGCTACACTACGCGTCCCTCTGTTCATCGCTATTAGTAGCAGTAGCTACACATTGTAATGTTCAGAATCTCCTCAGTACCGCGTTATTTTTCCTGCTGATGCTGATTAATTAATGGTGTCCGGGCCTCCAGGGGTTCATTCCGTATTCCATAACGCTGCCAGATATTGATCGCGTAAATTTGATTAATACACTATTCATGTTAAAGTGCTGGGCTTTTTTCCCCTCTGAGATCATCATGCATGCATTTTTCTTTCTTTTTATTTTTTTTGTCTGTCAGCCAGTCAACAGCTTTCTGCCAGTCAACGGACTCCACTGCAGCGAGTAGTCGTTTTAGAACCCATGGGTGCAGTTTATTTACAATGTGACAAGACAATAAACATAAAATAAACTAAACTTAGCTTAGCATATCTTGAGCATTAGCACAAACATAAAGAAAACAACAAAGCATGAACTTGATTACAAAGAACTTCTTTTCATGAACTCACGCCAGCGGTACGGGGACACAACCGAAATACTCAACAAAGACAAAGGGAAACACAAGGGCTATAAATAAACAAGACTGACCGATATGAACATGACACATAGACAAGGGGATCACATGACAAGGAACGAAGATCCTGTGACACAGGAGAAGACAGGACGTAACAAAAGACAGAATTATGAAGGACATGAACTCAAAAACATGACATGATATAAACTAAAACAAGAGACAAGATCAGAACATAAAACATGAAACGAGAACATGAACCAAAACCTTTTCCTGTTTTGTGATTTCAGACCATGTCTGGGTGGGAATTGCTGGAACAGATCTGTGGATTAACGTTACAGTAAAATGCACTGCTTCTTCATGCGAGTCTAATGATTATTTCATAACAGAAACTTTCCTTTCTTTCTTTCTTTCTTTCCTTTTTCCTTAGAATTTTTTAAATCATTTGTATTTAAGTGTTTAACAAATTAATAAACAATAAATATTTATTTCAAATTATATATTGTCATTATTTTTTGTTGAGCTTTAATTTTCTTATAATTGTTAACAAAAACAACCTAAGAAAAAGAGGAAAGGTTTTAGGTTTAATTCCCGGCCTCACTAAGCTGCCACTGTTGGGCCCCTGAGTAAGGCCCTTAACCTGTAATTGCTCAGTTAATAACTAATCTGATAAATGTAAGTTGCTCTGGATAAAAACGTATGCCAAATGCCGTAAATGTAATGATTTACTGTATAGTTATATATCAAACACTCTGATGTTCCTGAAGCATCAGAGCAGAAGATGTTGGATTAGGACTGGATTTAAAGTGCACATTACAATGGACACACCAATGGCCTCCAGCATGCGCAGATTATTGGCTGTAATATTCTCCTATCAGACAGGATCTCATTCTGAAATCCTTCTTCCATTCGATGCTGAGAAGATGGGATCTTGAGATTAACAGCCGAAGAAGAAGAAGGTTATGATACTAGATTTATTTTGTGGTTAAAGCTTCTTTAATGTCATCAGAACAGACATAGAAGCTAAGATCTGATTACTTTAACATGTTCCACTAGTCCAGACTTCCTGTTTATCCACCATGGACAGTTTAGGTCATTTTACGCCGTCTTGTCCTTGTTGATGTCCTTGTTTTTACACTCTGGTGTTTGAATCTAGATCGTGTTTCCGTAAAAGTGTTTATAGTTTAACAGATAAAGATTTACACACTGATCATCTTTAACACTATCAGACTTCAGAGTGTGTTTAGAGCTTTCATCAGAAACCGTGATGGAAAAATGATGGACATGTTACACATTGAGTCGGACTTTTAATCCTGTAGATGAGTGTGAGGCTCAGGACACACTGACACAATGGGTAAAGAAATCTTTAACTAATAGAGATTTATTGAGCAAACATGTGTGTGTTTTCTGACCCCCTGCTGGAGAAATCGCTAAAAACAACATTTTAAACTTAAAACTGTGTGAAAATGCACGCATTCTTCTCTCTTGAAGTCATAAATAACTCACTGTTTGGGCTGCTGGTCTAAGAACTGATTACAGTTAGGAACGATATTGATATTTATTTCACAAACGATACCATACCATTTACTTGTATTGATGTGAGGGATAGCCGATATATAGAACCGATATTCATTGATTGTTTTCCTTGAGTTTTTTCACCCAGTGATAACAACAGAACTAAACTGAGCTTTTCGCTCATAAATAAAGTTTATTAAATAAATCAAATCAAGTCATTTTACCTGTAAGCCATGTTGTTGACGGTCTTGTGTGCAATTTCCAAAGCACCCACAAGATGGCGTCATAAATCAGTGAATCCGTTTTTACTAAAAGGATATCCATATCAGGAAAAATATCGTAAAACCGATTAATCGGTCGGTCTCTGGAACTGAGTCAATGACTGCAGATTGAATCCATCCTACAATTTGTTTTCGTACAGCGTAACAGCAGGTTTCCTGGTGTTTTCTTCCTTTGACTCCACAGCAGTGTGTGAACGATGCACTTATTGCTAAATGAAAGAAAGATGCTGATCAGAATCCAGTCTAAATAAACTCGTTGCTGTCTTCAGGACGTTTGTTGATTTTGTTATTTTTCTCGGTGTGTTTGGGGCGGGAGCTGCTCCACTCCATCGTCATGGTCGGGCTCATTATGCAGCGGGACTGCACACACACTCCGCTCTGTCAGGTCCATGCTGCTGTTGCTTAAAGGGGAGTTGCTCAGCAAGATAACGGATGTGGGGAGCGTGTGTGTGTTTGTGTGTGTTTGCGTGCCACCAACGTTTCAGTCACACCTCTCATGTAAAAAAAAAAGGATTTTGGTTTAAACACCGAAGAAAGACGCAGAGATAGAAGAGCAGAGAGGAAGCGAGAGAGGAGAGAAAGAGAGAGAGAATTCAGGAGGAACCCAGACATGATGAAGGAGAAGAGTTTAATCGAGACGGCTAAAATGCAGGGCAACATGATGGTGAGTGACGGCACTAATGAAAGGCTCATAACTCATTATTAGCTAACCACTTACTTCTTACTAGGTAATGTTTACATCACTATACTCATTCGTAACTGATTACTTGTGCATCAACCCATCACTAACTCACTGCCTAATAACAAACCCACCAACTAAATACTAACTCACCAACTAATCACTAACTCACTATCTAACCACTAACTCACTGACTGATCACTAACTCACTAAATACTAACTCACCAACTAATCACTAACTCACTTACTAATTACTAACTCACTAATTACTAACTCACTATGTAACCACTAACTCACTGACTAACTAATCACTAACTCACTAATTACTAACTCACTAACTAATCACTAACTCGCTGAATAATTACTTAATCACTAACTAATCACTAATTTCCTGACTAATTACTAACTCACTAACTAAATTAATATTCACTAACTCACAAACTAATCACCAACTAATTAATCACTAACTTGCTTACTAACCTACTAACCGCTCCCTAAGTACTGCCAACCTACTAACTAATAATTACTCGTTAACTATTAACTTATTACTGACTCACTAACTAATCCAGTTACTAACTAGTTAATAACTCATTGACTAATCACTGACTCATTACTAAGTAATCACTGATCTATTAACTACCCTTAATAATCACCAAAATTATCAACCCATAATATAAGACTAACTCGTCACTGATTCAGTCTGAACTGATCACTAACTGATCACTAACTTATTACTAACTTATTAATGTTTTATTTATTTATCCTTGTTATAAAAATAAATGCTGTTAATGTAAATAATCATCTCTGCTGTACGTCCTCGTCCTTTTGCCTAATTTACAGTCATTTATAATAAATCACATGGGCCACGCCTCCTTATGCAAACAGGGTGGGACAAATCTGCATATGTTTGCATTTTTCTGCATCAATTAGCATATCAAAGGTTAAAGTTTTAGCTGCCTTATTTCAAGTCAACATGATTGTATGCCTCAAGCCTCAAGTGTGTGTGTGTGTGTGTGTGTGTGTGTGTGTGTGTGTGTGTGTGTGTACGTGTCGTTTGTTAGCGTACGCTCGGCGATGCATCTATGATTGCACTGAGATTAATGATGAGTTCACTGCAGTGTCGGAACCATGCTGGAATTTTACACACTCACACACACACACACACGTCTAAAACATGGAGCCGCTAGCAAGAACAATACAATGTGTGTGTCCCACTGTACTGTAGCTGGACAGCGATTTAGCCGAGAGGCTATATTTGATTGGCTTCATCACTTTCTCATGTGGGTGTTATTGTGTTCTGAAGTATGATCTCTTTCTGCTTCTACTGCTTTTAAAATGAAAAAAAAAGCTGCGCCATTAAATATTTACCCTGTAAATATTGTCCCCTTCTTTAACCCTTTGGGGGTAAATATTTAATGGTAACCCAGCGTTAGAGTGTAATTTCAGTGGCGTTTTAGGTCAGGATGAGTTTCTGGAACTGGAGACTTCCTCCTGCTTCTGGAGAGAATTAATCAACAACTTCTGACCAATCAGAACGCAGAGTCAGGATGTGAGCAAAAAAAGACGTCGGTAATAATGTAGATTTTTATTTCAGAAGGAAAGGCTGAAACACAACGTCTGTGTGTGTGTGTGTGTGTGTGTGTGTGTGTGTGTGTGTGTGCACCAGTGGAATAATCTCGGCCTAATCACTCCAGTGATGATGAAAGAATAATTCATCTTGTACCATCAGCTTCCTTTATCGTCGTCTGCTTGCTCAGCGAGGCGGCGAATTGGCGGCTGATTAACTCTCACACACACACACACACACACACACACACACACACACACACACAATGAACAGGGTTTAAGTAAGCGCACATACTCACAGGTATGCAAATGTATGCAAAAAGTCTTCCAGAGTGACTTACATTTATCTCATTTCCTTATTCATCTGAGCAGTTGAGGGTTAAGGGCCTTGCTCAGGGGCCCCAGTAGTGGCAGTATGGTGGTCATCCGATCAGCAAGTCAATGCCTTTAACACTAAGCTATGTTTTCTTAAGCATTTAGACTACTGTTTGTTTTATTGTATTTTTTTTTTTTAATTGGCTAAGACAAAGTGGCATTAACATATTTAAGAAAAGGCGGGAAAAACTGGTGGAAAGCCTGATCCACCAAGTCTCTTAAAAACTGCTTAAAATGTAGAATAAATTTCAGCTTTATTCTAAAATTCGGCTTATTTTTTCCAAATTCGGAAAAATGAAAAATTCTTAAATATATTTCCTTAAATTTCTGTCTTAAATCAACATTTCCAGCTTTTTTTATACATCAGAACTTTAATATAATTAAAAACAACGTTTGTAAAGAAGACAGAAGAGTCGGATTAAAAAAAAAAAGGAAAGAATATTTTAGACCGCCACAGTTTCTGTTCAGATAATAAATTCGAGCTGAACAATCAAACAAATTCTATTCTACGATCTCCAAAAACCTCAAATTCGGACTTTATTTTATTCTTCTTATTAATTGATTTCAGACGGTCAGATCATTTTAAGAAAATATGTTATTGTGGTTTTATGGGGAATTGGTAGCCCAGTGGTGGAGTTAGCAAGTGTTGGACTGCTAACTGGAAGATCGGGGTTCAATTCTCAGCACCACCAAGTTGCCATTGCTGGGCCCCTAAGCAAGGCCCTTAACCCCAATTGCACAGTTGTATAAATTAAATATTTCACTACATGCTTGGGGCAAAAGATAAGATCTTGATGGTATCTCAAAATTTCTGACTATCTCAGATTTCTGACAGCTCATATTTTTTTAGTTATTTTTCTAAAAATCAGTTATTTGTCAGAAATGTGGTATAATTTTATAGGAATAAATATTCTTTTGGAGATAAATATGAAGTCAGAACTTTGAGCTACGATGTTTTATATTTATAAAAAATTTGAAATAAAGAATTGACATGTTAGAGTCCGAGTCTGTTTTTAGATCATAAATTAAAGGTTGATGAAGATACTGGTTTCAAAATAGTATCATTTTTTCAAGGAGTATCTCAAATTCTGACCTCAGATTTCTGACCACTTTCAAAAGATTTTATCACATATTTAGTTATTTATTTTTAAAAAAATCTGATATTAAAAGAGATCAAACTTTTAGGCTTTGAACGATTCAGTCTGTTGGATTATAAATACGATGAAAAAAGGTGCTGTTTGAAAGATCATGAAAGTAAAGCAAATTTTAGGGGATCCAAACTTTAAAAAACTGCATTAAACCCGGAGAATATTAGCATTTTAATGTATAGAGTTGAGCTAATCAAGATTCTGCTGCTGGTGCATCTAAAGACCTTCTTAAAGCCTCCACAGCTCATGTTTAGCAGCTAGTTTCTGTCAGACTCAGTTTGGTGCTGTGGTAGCTTCAGGCTAAAGGACTTGCCGAGTTAAAACACCTGAGGCTGAGAATCTGTGGATTTTTGGACTTGCTGCTCTCTCCATACCATGGCCGTGTGCTAGGGCAAGGGTTTTCACTCAGGTCACTGATGACTGAGATCGATTCCTTCTTCTGTTCCTCAGACTTCTTCTGAGAACTTTTTGGAGATCCTTCTGTATGGATTTAATTCTAGCAGGCTAAAGAAGTTGTTCTTTACGACTGATGGTTGTTTTTAGGTTCATTTCTCAAACGATATTCTAATTAGATCCAAGATCTCCCCGAGTGTAATCCATCTTTCAAGCTATCATGAGGAATAGATCTCATCTCCATGTTTACCCTCGTCTCTGCACCACAGTTCATCATTCTGAGCAGGAAATGAGCTTGTCGATGCGAGACACGAGAGCAGCGGGACTCACAGTGTCTTCACAGATCCTTCATAAAGAGAGGCTTGTGAAGATCTGCGCTCGAGTATCACTCACATGCTGAAACGAGAGTGCGGTTGTGTAACTGAATCAGAGATTGATTGTCAGTGTGAGTCAAATTGATTCGTATTGGAATCAATGGAATCACTGGCGTTTAGTTGAATCATCTGTTTTTGGGTTTGACTATAACTTATTTCATAGTTTGATTGAATCTTTTCTGTTTGATTGATTCACTGGTATCAGTATTGAATGTTCCGGATGCAGCGTTTGTAATGATGGTGTCAGAATTTGACTAAATCACTGGAGTCATTCTCTGGATGAATCACTGGTGTCAAAGATTGACTGATTTACTGGTGTCAGTGTTTAAATGAATCGCTGGTTTCAGAGTTGGTTTAAAATCCCCTATGTTAGCATTTGGTTAAATCACTCATCTGAGGGTTTGGATGAATCACCGGTGTCTGTGTTCAAACAAATCACAGGTGTTAGTGTTTGGCTGATTCAGTATGTCAAGGTTTAAATGAATCACAAGTGTCAGTGTTTGGCTGATTCACTGTTTTGGAGTTTCAATAAATCACTGGTGTCAGAGTTTAAATGAATCATTGGTGTCAGAGTTTAAATGAATCATTGGTGTCAGAGTTAACATGGAATTGGGTCAGAGTTTAAATGAATCACTCGTGTCAATGTTTGGCTAATTTACTGCATCAGAGTTTAAATGAATCAAAGTGTCAGTGTTTGGCTGATTCACTGTTTTGGAGTTTAAATGAATCATTGGTGTCAGAGTTTAAATGAATCATTGGTGTCAGAGTTTTAGAATGAATCAAAGTTGTCAGTGTTTGGCTCTGTTCCTGGAGTTAAATAATCATGGTGGTGTCAGAGTTTAAATGAATTATTGGTGTCAGAGTTTAAATGAATCATTGTGTCAATGTTTGGCTAATTTACTGCATCAGAGTTTAAATGAATCAAAGTGTCAGGTGTTTGGCTGATTTAATGGTTTCAGTCAGAGTTTAAATGAATCACTAATTTAAGTGTCTGTCTAATACACTGTGTCAGAGTTTTACCAAATCATTTGAGTCAGTATTTGACTGAATCACTGGTGTGAGTATTTGTCCCTTCACTCAGTAACACCTGTGTGGTGCTGTATTTAGAGAGGAGGAGTCACATGACCCGAGGTTCCTTAATTCCCCGGTCGGCTGTACAGACGAGTGACCAAATACTATTAAAACTCTATCTTTGATGTGTTGTTTTAAAATGAACACAATTAAATATATATTCACCATAAATATATGTATTTTTTTCCCAGAAAACGTTCTATGACAATAATAATATGTGTGAGGTGTGTATTGTGTGTAATGGAGTGTGTGAGTTTTGTATTGTTTGTAATGGAGTGTGTGATGTGTGTAGTGTGTGTGTGTGGTGAGTGTGTGAGGGTGTGTAGTATGTGTAAATCAGTGTGTGTGTAATAGATGTGTGTGTGTGATGTGTGTGTAGAAGTGTGTGTGTAGAAATGTGTTAATCAGTGTGTGTAATGGAGGGTGTGATGTGTGTAGTGTGTGTGGTGATGTGTAATCAGGTGTGTGGTGTGAGGTGTCTGGTGTGGTGGTGTGTGTAAATCAGTGTGTGTAATTGAGTGTATGAGGTATGTGGTGAGTGTGTGAGGTGTGTAGTATGTGTAAATCAGTGTGTGTAATAGCGTGGCTGATGTGTGTAGTGTGTGTGGTGAGTGTGAGATGTGTGTGGTGTAAAAATGTGTAGTGTGTGTAAAGTGTCAGTGTGTGTGTGTGTAGGTTGTAATGGAGGGTGTGAGTTTGTATGTTGTGTAAGGTGTGGAGTGTGTGTAGTGTGTAGAGTGTGTGGTGTGTGTGCAGTGTGTGTAATAGAGTGTGTGATGTGTGTGGTGAGTGTGTGTGTAAATCAGTGTGTAAGTGTGGAGTGTGTGTGTGAGTGTGTGTGTGTGTGTGTGTGTAGTGTGTGTAATGTGTTGTAGTGGTGTGTGAGTGTGTAGAGTGTGTGTAAATCATGTGTGTAGTGTGGTGAGTGTGTGTGTGTGAGGTGGTGTGTGAATGTGTGTAAATCAGGTGTGTGTGTAATGGAGTGTGTGATGTGTAAATCAGTGTGTGTGTAGTGGTGCTGTGTGTGTAAGTGTGTGTGAGTCTGTGATGTGTGTGTGTGTGTGTAAATCTGTGTAGGTGTGTGTGTAGTGTGTGTGTGAGGTGTGTGTGTGTGGTGTAAGTGTGTCAGTGTGTGTGAATGTGTGAGTGTGTGTGTGAGTGTGTGTGTGAGTGTGTGATGTGAGGTGTGTGATAGGTGTGTGTAAATCGTGGTGTGGTGTGCAGAGTGTAGTGTGTAATAGAGTGTGTGAGTGTGGTGTGTGTGTGTAGTGGTGTGTGTGAGTGTGTGTGAGGTGTGAGGTGTGTGTAGAGTGTGTGTGTGTGTGTGTGTAGTGTGTGAGTCGGTGTGAGTGTGTGTGTGTGTGTGTGTGAATGGGTGTCAGTGTGTGTGGATGTGTGTGTGTGTGTAGTGTGTGTGTGATGTTGTGTGTGTGGTGTGTGTGTGTAGTGTGTGTGTGTAGGTGTGTGAGGTGTGTGTGTAGTGTGTGTGTGATGTGTGTGTGTGTGTGTAAATCAGTGTGTGTGTGTGTGTGTGTGTGTGAGTGTGTGTGAGGTGTGTGTGTGTGTAAATCAGTGTGTTATGGGTGTGTGATGTGTGTAGTGTGGTGTGAGGTGTGTAGTGTGGTGTAAATCGTGTGTGTAATAGAGTGTGTGATGTGTGTAGTGTGTGTGTGTGTGATGTGTGTATGTGTGTGTGAGTGTGTGTGTGTGTAAATCAGTGTGTGTGTGATGTGTGTGTGTGTGTGAGGTGTGTAGGTGTGTGTGTGTAAATCATGTGTGTGTGTGTAAGTGTGTATGTGTGAGTGTGTGTGTGTGATGTGTGTAGTGTGTGAGGTGTGTGTGTGTGAGTGTGGTGTGTGTATGGGTGTGTGGTGTGTAGTGTGTGTAAATCAGTGTGTGTGTGTCAGTGTGTGTGTGAGTGTGTGAGTGTGTGTGAGGTGTGTGTGAGGTGTGTGTGTGTGTAGTGTGTGTGTGTGTGTGTGAAGGTGTGTGTGGTGTGTGAGTGTGTGTAAATCAGCGTGGTGTGTAATGGGAGTGTGGTGGATGTGGTGTTGTGTGGTGTGTGTGTGTGTGTGATGTGTGTGTGTGTGTGTAGTGTGTGTGTGAGGTGTGTAGTGTGTGTGTGTGTGTGTGTGTGAGTGTGTGTGTGATGTGTGTGTGTGATGTGTGTCGGTGTGGTGAGTGTGTGTGTGTGTAGTGTGTGTGGTGTGTGTGTGAGGTGTGTAGTGTGTGTAAATCAGTGTGTGTAATGGTGTGTGTGATGTGTGTAGTGTGTGTGTGAGGTGTGTAGTGTGTGTATGTGTGTGTCCTGTTGTGTTAGTGTGTGTGTGTGAGGTGTGAGTGTGGTGTAAGTGTGTCAGTGTGTGTGTAAAGTCACATGGAGTGATCTATTCCTCTCAGTCGGATTCTGAAGTACACATACGATGGACACTTTACTGTCCCATGATCCCGCGGGAGAGACGACTCCAAAATATTCCAAAATGGAGGAAAGAAAGCGGCGCCGCGGCGACTTTACAGGAGTTTAAAGTAACTTTAATACTTCAGGATAAAAACATCGTTCGTGTAAAAGAGGTGCAGAAACACCAGCGTGACCTTTATAGTGACCTTTCTAGTGACCTTTCTAGTGACCTTTAAACGTGTCACTGATGTCAGGACAGGTTGAAAGTGTGTGTGTGTGGGGGGGGGCACCTCAGGGGATTCCTCTTGCCCTATGTTTCAAATAAAACCTGATTGTGTTTATTGTTCGGTTGTTCGATGTTTGTATTGTTTGGTTGTGTAATCCGCTGGTTGTTTGTTTGGTTAGTATGTTAGTTAGTGTTTAATTTAATGGGTTAGTTATGAACTTTGCTAATTGATTAGTTTGTTGTTTGTTTGGTTTTTTAACGTTTGGTTTGTGGTTCGATAGATTGGTTAGAATGTTTGCTTAGTATAAAGGACAGATGAACAGATAGGTAAGTGAGTAGGTAGATGGATGGACAGATAGATGGAAAGATAGATGGACTGTCATTGGACAACCCAATGTTTGTGGGTTCAATTCCCAGCTCCACCAGGCTACCACTGTTGGGCCCCTGAGCAAGACCCTTAATTGCTCAATTCTATAAATGAGACAAATGTAAGTCTCTCTGGACTTGTGTGCTTTGATTAGTTTGTGGTTAATTTGGTTAAATGGATGGGTTGGTTGGTCTGATTAGTTTAAATTGTTAGCTGGTAGTTTGATTGGTTACTTTGTTGTTTGTTTAGTTTGATTGTTTACTGATTGTTTATTTTGATTAATTAGCTTATTAATTAGTTTAATTTGTCATTTAATTGATTAGTTTGATTGGTTAGTTTGTTGATTGATTATTTGTTGATTAGTTTTATTGATTTAGTTCAATTGGTTAGTTTATTGATTAAATTTGATTGGCTTGTTTATTAATTATTTAGTTTTATTTTCTACTTTATCGACTGTCACTTTGATTGGTTAGTTTATTGATTGATTGTTGGTTTGATTGTCACAGCTCCAGGTTCATTCATTACTGACCTGATGGTTACTAATTAAAGTTTGGTCGTTGTTGTTTACTCCAAATAAATTCTGACCTGAACCCATGTGACTGATTACAATTTTCTTTTTGCTTTGCCAAAGTTTGCTTAATGTTTGGATGGAAACCGGTCTTATGTCTTTCTCTTGCTTATTCAGGGGAAACATTAAGTTTGGACACAGACGAATCTTCCCCATGGCTTCGTGGCCCTGCACGTCCACAGCAGTTTAGTGAAGCCGCTGCATACTGAATTTAGCCGAGTTAGCATTAGCATTAGCATTCTTTCAGAGCAGCTTTTCAGTGGTGATTAAACACTCTGTCTTCAGGCTGTAGACTGAAACGAGGACGTAACCGGGCCATAGTAACACACCAACAAAACCTCTCTATCAAGTGTAAATACATGTCCATCTCCACCCTGAATAAGCTCATAATTGGTGTGTGATATTCCAGTACGAGAATTAGTTTAGACAGACTGTTATGTGCTCAGGAGATAACGAGCTTTCTGCCATATACGAGACCTCAAAAGCACTTTAAATGAACTCATCAATTAGTGTGAGAGAGAGAGAGAGAGAGAGTGAGTGAGAGAAAGGAATAGAGAGACAGACAGAGAGACAGACAGAGAGCACCGAAGAGAAAATGATGTCTGTGTGGAGCGTTAATGATTGACTTCCTCATTTTCTTCAGCAGCGCTCGTTAAGGCTGTGCTATCAGACACGACGCTCTGCTACTTCACCCCGAGTAGAATTATGTTTTATAGCCTGGATTCTGAGCTGGAGATGAGAACACAGAACATGTGTGGAAACTTACTGTAACACCGCTTCTGGATCAGATCCAACCCACAAGGACTAGAGCAGAGAGAGGGGGTTCAATTCTCTAAAATCTATCTGTCTGTCTGTCTTTCTATTTGTTTATCTGGCTGTCTGTGTGTCTATTTAAATTTGGTTCCATGAATTATTTAAAGAGTCAATTAAATCCAAAAAGGAATAAACAGACAGACAGATGGACGGTAGATAGTAGATGAGTAGACAGACAGTTAGAATGGACAGGCAAACACATAGACAGATATAGATAGAAAGTTACATAGATAAAATAGATAGGCAGACACATTGACAGACAGATATAGATAGGCAGATAGAAAGACAGCGATAGATGCAGTTAGATAAATAAATAGACAGACAGACAGTTATAGACATTTCTGACACTCAGTCAGTAACATTCTAATTTTGACTAATTTTTACTGAACAAGTTCAACGCTCAAAATATCAGACAGACACAGATAGACGGACAAAAAGACAGACAAAGACAGACAGACGAACAAACCAACCAAAAGAGATACTTAGATACACAGACACATAGAAAAACAGACAGGAACAAGTTCAGACAGACAGCCAGACTGAAACGAGGACGGACAGACAGACAGTTCAATAGATAGATAAATAAATAGACAGGTGGAGATGGATAAAGTGAGAAAGATAAAGGAATAGACAGACTGAAACATAGACAGATAAACAGACAAAGAGACACAGACGATAAGGTTAGAAAGATAAATAAATAGACAGACAGACAGACTGAAACATAGACAGACATAGACAGATAGACAGTCTCTGTCTGTCTGTCTGTCTGTCTGTCTATCTATGTCTGTCTGTCTATGTACAGTTCGATAAATAAATAAATAGATAGAAAGACAGCCAGATAAGGTCAGATAGATAGATAGACAGACAGACAGACAGACAGACAGATCCCGCTGACAGACACTCGGAGGAGATCACTAACAGCACTCACACTGCAGAGATCTCGAACTCTCGAATGGTTTTTACAGGAGGTTTGTGTGATATTGATATTTAGATTGGAATATATGGACTATAAAAGGACGCGTCATGATTGAATTAGTTTCAAAGGTCAAAATCCTCAGCAGAAAAAAGAACAAAAATAGGACAATGAGTTAAGCTGAAAAACCGCTGGCTGATGACAGGAACGCCGTATCGACTGGCTAACCTTTGTCTTTGCCATTGTTTGATATTCATCTCCTGCTTTTCTTGGCATTTTGCAATCTCTTGTTAACCTTCAGTTGGCATTCAGATTCCGCTGTTTCCGTCCTGAGACCTCCATATCCATCTGTGTGGCTGTTTCTGGCGTGATAGTGACGCATCCAGGAATCTGTTCCATTTTTCCAACTTTTCTTTTTCCCTTCATCTTCATAGCCTTCTGTCTATATACCCATCTATCTATCTGTCTTTTATCTATCTGTCTTTTATCTATCTGTCAGTCATTTCTCTTTTTCTGTCTGACTGTCTCTGTCTGTCTGGCTATCGATATCTGTTTGTCTATGTATCTCTTTTTCTGTATGTCTGCCTTTGTCTGTCTGTCTATATATCCATCTATCTGTCTCTTTATTTATTTACCTGTCTGTCTGTGTGCCTGTATGTCTGTTTCTCTCTATCTGTCTGTCTGTCAGTTTCTCTCCATCTGACTGTCTGTCTGTCTATGTTCCTGTCTGGCTATCTGACTGTGTTTCTGTCTGTCTCTGTGTCTGTCTATCTATCTACCTGTCTGTGTATTTAAGTATCTAAGTATATCTTTCTGTCTGTCTGTATTTGTCTATTCTTCTGTATGTCTGTTTGTATGTCAGATATTTTGATCTGTGTTATTGTCTGAGTATTAGGGTTTAGGGGATAGGGTTAGTCCCCACAAGGATTGCTAACCAGACGTGTGTGTGTGTGTGTGTGTGTGGTGTGTAAGGGGGAGAGGTGTATGGTGCACTGATATATTGCTTAACCTTTCTGTCAGGAATCCGTCTCTCTCTCTCTTCGTATACAAATCAAATCATTCCACCACTCGGAACCGCGCAGCTCCAACAACCTGCTGCGGTTTCATTCAGCACTCCAGTCGCAATTCAGCACTTCTGATTCATTTAATGAACAGGGAAGGACAGACATATTTCAGCTGGAGGTCATGGAAAGGTCAGTGTGTCACTGTATCAAACATCAGATCTCCACATCACCTCCACTCCAGCTGTGCTTAAAGTTCACCAGTGAGTCCCACATCAGCTATGGACCAGATACACACCAAAGACAGGACAAAACAGAGAGAGAAAGAGAGAGACAGACTAAAACAGAGACAGACTGAGGTAGAGAGAGAGACAGACAGACTGAAAGACAGACTAAGACAGAGAGAGACAGACAGAAAGAGAACGAGAGAGAGAGAAAGAGAAAGAGAGAGAGACATTGCTACAGTGTATAGTGGATTACCTGAAAACAGTGTCTGATCCCTAACACACACACTGACGCGGTACAGACTCAGCACTCACACACCGACTATAGAGACGGGACACTATAGGACATCATGTCTCCCTATAGATCTGTGTGTGTGTGTGTGTGTGTGTGTGTGTGTGCACACACTGTAACACCAACGCCAGTGAAGACTAACTAACTCACTAACTACCCTATACTTACTGACTACCCCCACACTTAAACAACCCCACACTAACTAACTACCTTTACACTTAAACTAACCCACACTTAATAACTACCCCACACTCGCTAACTACCCCTACACTCAAACTACCTCATACTTATTAACTACCCCATACTCTCAAACTGCCCCCACACTCACTAACTGCCCCCACACTAGACACGAGAGAAAAGAAGAGTAAAGAGAAAGACAGGCAGACCTACAGAGAAATATTACTATTTAATTAGTTACAGTTTTCATATCAACATTTATTTAATTAATTAGCTGCCATCGTTTATGTCTTAATACTGATTTAATACTCACTCAAAAACCTTCAGCTCAGCAACACCAGCTATTTAATTAATTAGTCAGATCTCGAGTTCATTAGTTAGTTGAGCAGGTCTGATCTTCAGGTTTCAGCTTGAGAACTTTTGTATGTTTGTATAATTTTACACTTGACTAGTTCTACTGCGTTTAGCGTTTAGCAGCATTCCGCTATGACTGATCCACACAGCGTCTCATCCCAGCGTATGTTCCTGAATATAGTTGGGGGAAACGGTGTACAGATGTCCTGCGGTCTGTTGTGAGCATGTGCAACGTTTATAAACGAGTCCTCGGGAACCAAAGTGGACGCCTCTATTTTAAAACCAGACACGAGGCAATGAAACGCAACCATTAGCGCTAATAGAGTTTGATAAGGCTCATTAGCTGGTTCTCCAGGCGAAATCACACACTGCTGCTATTTCTTCGCTGGCAAATTGGTTTGGCTAATGGTGATCTCTAACGCAGGGCTAATGTAGGGGTCCGTTTATGAATGCCAGTGAAACAGCTGGAGGTGAAATGCCGGCCGCGGTGGACAATAATAGAATTGTATCCGAAGGTATTACGGCTCCTGTATCATCGTAGCTGATGAAGAAACATTCGAGAGCACACAGGGACGTGCTCTCGACCCTCGCAGGTTATTGTTCTCCAGTCAGGAGGTCTGCTGGATTAGATCATTTCCTAACCTGGTGTACTGACTAAATACTGAAAGAAGAACTAATCTAAAAGAATTTAAGGCGACCATATCAACACATTTGTCATAGAGCATGATGCTGTGTGTGTGTGTGTGTGTGTGTGTGTGTGTGTGTGTGTGTGTGTGTGTGTGTGTGATGCTAAAAAAGCCTTCTTCTGCGTGTAGGGCTGCATGCAGTGTTTCGTACCGCTTTTCCACCAGAGCTGGAACTTCAATCTGGCCTTAAAACCTTGCTGGTCTCATGTGGGACCCAATGACATCAGTGGGCGGAGCTTTCACCACAGAGCGCAGTTTGAGGGGTGCCATTTTTAAAAAGTGACTAAATAACAACACCAGATAAATAAAGAATCTATCAGTTTATTGGACAGAAGAGACCAACGTTCTCCTCACCACCAGGACCACCAGCACAATACAACAATAACTAGAAAGTAGAACCGTTATATGAACACCGATATGAGGAGTTAGTGGGGGACTGGCAACCACAGAGTTTAACTGATTCACCGACTGAACAGATAACAAATAAAAAAATATGAATAAAAATAATACAGCAAGAGATGATGAGAGTCCGGTCACGTGTTCAGCACCTTGTAGAGAAGTGCTGTGTGTGTGTGTTTGTGTGTGTGTGTGTAGAGCTATTCAAAAAACAAAATGCAGGTTTATGTTAGTGATGCAAGTGATGTGAAAAGTTCTAGATTAGATCTAGATCCCTAAGGCTCTGATGTAAAGTTTGATATTTAAAGAAATCAATCCCCAGAAAAGAATGTTTAGGAATGTTCCTTGAGGTGGTACTCTGATGGTTATTAGTTCATATTTCTATCTGAAGGGATTTGTTATAATTTCTTCAATAAGCAGCTGAACTTTAATCGGCGTCACTCTGCAGTCAACATCATTCCGATCTTCTCTATAAGCTGTAAAGGATCATTCAACAACCAATGGATCTGATCACAATGATTTATTATCGATAATGTTGCCCAACTGTTTCAGCTCTGATTTCATGATCACATTTCCAGATTTCTTCCAGTAGAAGTAACTATGGAAACAGTTTGAGGCCCCAGGTTTAAGGTTCCTTTAAGGTTCTTTAGGATGCTTGTGGGATGGTTGTACGGTTCTGTTGTTACTTTCTAAAATGTCTCTTGTCTTCTGCAGAAAAATCTGTCATGGATCAGTTCTAGAGATTTCGACAGAGCGTTTGTTCTACTTCAAAATGAAATAAAAAAAGGATTACAAGATCAAAGTCTAACTACTTTAAGAATAAAGTTAAAATTACAAGAATAAAGTCAAAATATTTTAACAAAAAAGTTGAAATTATTTTATCATCAAACCCACAGTCTTCCAGTTAGCAGTCCAACACCGTAACCACCGAACTATCACTTTCCCCTAGAAATACTAAAAAAATGTTTTCAGGTTTGTCCATCTTGAGAAGAGAAGAGTAGAACCCGTGTTCTCTTTAGAAAAATGTGTCGTTGATATTTTTTCCAAAAACTAAAGACATTGATTTTTCTACAGAAGCTGAAAATGGAAGCAGTTTTCAGCGGGGGTGCAGTTCATTCCCTCAGAGTGTTGTGGTGGCCCTGTGGAGTTCATGCTTCATTATAACACAATGAACAGGATATCAGCTTTATCTCTGCTCCTTCCTCACACACACACCCACACACACACACACACCCTGGAACGGAGACGAGCACTTCCGAGCAGCTGCCTGTGAACCCTGTCCATGTTTCTCTGAAGTCTCTGGTGTGTCTCACAGTCCGCTCATTTGGGTGAAGCTCAGTGAGCAAAAGGAGAAGGTGTAAATTCTCTCGTTCATCTCTCTTAGTCGAGGAGACATATGGCTGTGAGTTTCTGGGGAGGAATCAGACTCGTTCTGAGTGATGCTCCGTCCCTCTGCATTTCTCCTTCACTTCTTTCTCTTGTGTCTCTTTTGCTGTTTAGTTTTATATGAACAAGCAGACAAGCAGAAATGATGGATACAATCAGACACGACGATCAGACGGGAAGCTTGAACTGAACCTGAATGTTCTGTATAAACGTTAAATAGAGAATTATATTAGACAACACAAGTAGGCACCAAAGCAGGAAGTGACACTGCCATAAATTCATCTATTTCATTTATACAACTGAGCAATTGAGTGTTAAGGGCCTTGCCCAGGGGCCCAGCAGTGGTATCTTAGGGGTGTGGGGAATTTAACCCATAATCTTTTGGTTAGCAGCCCAACCCCTGAACCACTACCACTTCCCAGGGGTGTTGGGAGTGGGGGTGTGGGTAGTTATGGGATTCGGCAGAACCCGTGTTGCACTACGGCACCGCCCCAAACTTCCATTCAAATTTTTTTGTATTTGTAAAGTAGAAAGGCAAAATCAGAAATTTGGTTTTGCTAAATTGCCAATTACTGCTAATTCGCTAATTAAAAAATTAAAGCAAACTAAAAGTGAGGAATTTAACGGAAAGCTGCCCTAGTGGTCATACTGGTGGTACTGGTTTTGCCACATGTCGAATAACTGGTGGGAAAATTTCCTCACCATCACAACTCTTTTGGTCTTTACTATTCATCTTATAATCATTAATTGTTTCTAATTTCAAGGTTCAAGGTTCAAGGAGCTCAATTGGCATTTCAACCATATATAGCAGATGCAGTACACAGTGAGAGGAAATAACCCCAGGACCCCCTGGTGCTACACAGGACATAGAATTTACAAAACAACAAAGAGCCACTAAACAGGATTTAATTTCACTCCTGCACCTGATAAACACCACACACTGCTAATTACTGACCAATTAACTCCTCATTTTCTAGATGACTAACTGCCCCTGACTGCTTGCTGTCCTCATGTTGACTTACTCCGGCGTCGGTCATTAGCCGGGTTACACATGGAGTTTCATGTGTTAATAGTGTTGAATGATGGCACACAGCTGCGGCGTTCAATTATTCTCATGGTCTTTTTGTCTTTTGCTCTGTGTATATGTGTGTGTGTGTGTGTGTGTGTGTGCGTGGTTAGAATGCCCGTGTCAGCATTTTGGGTTTGGTGTGCGTGTGTGTATATGTGGTGTATCAGCAGGCGAATGCTGACAGTAAAATAAAGCTGAGCAGAATGTCGGCGCATGTCGACTTCCACTGTAGTGGATTTTTTTAATCCGGAGGCAAATAACTGCTTCAGCTTTTTTGACACACTTTCTGTTATTGCCGCTCCTGAAATGGGCTCCGTCCCAAATCGCATATTATATAGTGTGTGAGGTGTGTGTGAGAGGTGTGTGTGTGTGTAATGGTGTGTGCAAGGTGTGTAGTATGTCTGAATCTTTAGTATGTGTAAAATAGTGTGTGTAAAGTTCCTAAATGATCAAAATGGTGGTAAGATAGACCATGGGTTTAATTCCCATTGCTGGGCCCCTGAACAAGGCCCTTCATCTGCTCAGATGCATAAATGGGTCAACGTGTCTTCCAAATGATAGAAATCTGAATTGTGTAATAGCAATGTTTAATTACATAAATTTACATTGCCCCACCAGACCACCAGAGGGCAAAGGGTTGTTGTTAATCCAGTTTCTTAGTATGGGGTAATCATATATAGGCGCTGGGTTGTTTTCCAGCCAGTAGCATAACCCTCAGAGGTTGCATCACCGCTGTCCCTGTTACTCGAGTCCCAGTTGTGTGTGTTAATTTCCGTCTGTCTTCTGTCTGACCCTCAGTTTGTAAAACATAATTAACAATAACTATAAGGCAGAGGACAAAATGGTGAATTTGAGCTACTATAAATCAGACTCAGAAACAGGAAGTCCCTGTCCAGACCCCGACCTCAACACACGTCACTGGTTCTGCTGTTATTGACTTTAAAACATGGACGTTGGTTCATCAGAGCGACTTACATTTTCCTCATTTATCCACCTGAGCATTTGGGGCTAAGGGCCTTGCTCAGGGGCCCAGCAGTGGCAGTTTGGTGGTGATGGAAATTGAATCTACAGTCTTCGGATCACCAGTAACCATACAGCTACCACCTTTCTATGGTCAGTCCGCCGTTGATCATTTTCCTGTGACAGCATAACCCTCAGAAGTTGCATCACCGCTTTGGTAATGATTTTAGCGTAATGTCACAGCAGAGTGGAGGATAATAAATAAGAGAACTATCTCGCTGAGTGAATGAGTAATAAACAAAAAAAGTTTCTAAAAGTTCCGGTAAGTTCCCTCAATCATTTCTCGCTCTCCAGCCCAACGTGTGGTGTGTGTGTGTGTGTGTGTGTGCGCTTTCTGCGTATCGATAAAAAACCAGAAGCACAAAAATGAATAACTGCTCATGCAAGCAAATCAGATGCAGCATTGATTTCCTCATCTTTCACCCGGTGGAGGTGACGGATGGCGTGATGCGTGTTGGGAGGAATAATGATTTTTATGAAAGGAAATAAGGAATATGGGATTCTCCGCATGCTTGTTTCTCATCAGCACTGATTCAGCACCGTTATTTTACTTCTTCAGTCAATACACACCCCAGACCTGAATCCTATACTGACATGCCCTCCTGTACGGGGCAGTGGTGCTCAATCGGGTAAGGCTCTGGTTCCTTAATTAGTGGATTAGTGATCGAGTCCCAGCACTGGCACCGCCTTTAAGCCTTTAGAAGCACTGTATCATGGCTGACCCTGCACAATGATCGCGACTTTCTGAACTGGGTGAGTTATGGATATGTGACAAATCAAGACTTTCTCCCTGTCCGTATGTCCACATTTACATCTGTGTCCTCAAATCCTCACACTCACTTCTGCTCATTCTTTAAATTTACATCTTCATGTCCCCATTTTTAGGCCCCCCCATTTCTATGTTCATATTCTCACTTCTTTATTTCTTTACATCCTTGTCCCAATGACCGCACATCCACATTCTCTTCTCTTCTCTTCTCTTCTCTTCTCTTTACCTTCCTTCCCTTTTATTTCTTTTCTCTTCTCTTTTTTTCTCCTCTCTTTTTCTCTCTTTTCCTTTCTTCTCTTCTCTTTACTTTTCCTCCCTTTGATTTCTTTTCTCTTCTTTTCTTTTCTCTTCTCTTTTCTCCTCCCTTCTCTTCTCTCCTTCTCTTTTCCTTTCTTTTTTCTTCCTTTCCTTCGAATTAAATTCCTTCCCTTTCCCAGAATGCTCTGCTGCTTGTTGCTATAGCTGCACTGATGGAGTGTGAGATGCAGTTTTACTGCAGCCAGTGAAAGATGTTGTGCAGTGTCAGTATTGGTGAGTCTGTGTGTGAGTGAAAGTGTGTAATAAATGTTGAGACAGGATAGCATTTGGACTGAGGGATGAGTCTGACAAACAAATGAAGGATGAGAACACGGTTATGGAATTTCTCAGATAAAGAATCTGTTCATTTCTCTTTCTACGGAGACGAGATTAGCAGTCACCTGCCTGCTGCTTCCATATTCATGCTTGATGATGGAGAGAT
Source organism: Bagarius yarrelli (assembly GCA_005784505.1). Classification (NCBI taxonomy): domain Eukaryota; kingdom Metazoa; phylum Chordata; class Actinopteri; order Siluriformes; family Sisoridae; genus Bagarius; species Bagarius yarrelli. The sequence continues at coordinate 1,151,587 of VCAZ01000120.1, forward strand.
TAGAGTTGAAACTTTCATTTCCTGTTCTTTTAACTGATGGCGTGATCTCAGCTGGCAGGAGCGCTGATGTGTCAGTGACAGGTGAATAAATGTGAAATAATATTAAGGTAAAAAAATGGAGAAAGTGAAGACTTCTTTCCTTCAGTATATCATTAACATCCCTTTTACTTAGTCTGATGTCGAAACATGTTTTTTTTGAAAGAGCTGTTATCATTTAGAAGCCGCATTATGACAATTGTTATTTATACACACACATACTGGGAACTGAAACTGGGAACACTGGCTTGTACCTGTAATATTCAGGAGCAATATAGTCATAAGACTGACTCAGGTTTTATTGGTTCATGCGATTCCTGTCCTTTTGGTGTCCTCCTTCATGCCTTTTTTTTTTTTTTCATGAGCTTTACGACCAGCTGTCCTTCTGTCATTAGTTTTGTCACACTCAACCAGCTTCTATTCTGCTGCTCCAGGGCTCAGTCTTTCTTTCTGCTGCTCAGGGCATCACAAGTCTTTCAGAGTTTGTTAGCGAAGAATGAAGCCCTAAGGATATCTGGTTATCTGGTGTAAAGAACTTGTTCTAAACTATATCAGAACATCTTGGAATGAATAAGCTGTGTGAGATGCCAATACACAACCAGGAACATTCCGGGTGGACGTAGTAGCTCAGTGGTTAAGGTGTTGGACTGCTAATTGGAAGAAGTGGTGGTGATAAGAATCGTACCCTGATCTTGCAATTAGCAGTCCAACACTTCAACCACTGCACAATTACACGTGAAAGAGTGAAGATTCCAGTGTGGACGTATGTGGTATTGAAGTCACTTCCATTGTTATTATTGATAATACAGTAGGAAACACACACACACACACACACACACACACTTAAATGGTAACACCACTCAAAAACACCTTTTATGGTAAGACCACTGGCTCACTCATCACCATCGCTGACAGATAATTACTTGGTGTTGTATAGTCAGTCAGATTTGTGTAAGCATTTTAGCAATCCCTTAACCCCAAATTCTTACTCAACATTACTGCTAAACTCCAACCCTGTTTCCCATCCCAAGCTTACATTCTAAACTTAATCCTAAACCCTAACACTAAATGCACACACCCATTTTATTTATTTATTTATTTATTTATTTCATATCTCCAATCCAATGTTTTAACCTTTACCCTCTTTGCCAACCTTAAATCCTAACCCTAACTTTATCCCAAAACCCCAACCCTATTCTATAAATCCAATACTATATCCCTGGTCCCCAAACCTGAACCCATCCTTACACCAAACCCTATCTGCTAAACCTAACCATATTCTATAAATCCAATACCATATCCCTGATCCCTAAACCTAAGCCCACCCCTACACCCAAGCCTATCTCCTAAACCTAACCCTATTCTGTAAATCCAATACCATATCCCTGATCCCTAAACCTAAGCCCACCCCTACACCCAAGCCTATCTCCTAAACCTAACCCTATTCTGTAAATCCAATACCATATCCCTGATCCCTAAACCTAAGCCCACCCCTCACACCCAACCCTAGTCCCTATACTTAAGACCATCCTTAATCTTTTAACCCCAGCCCTAAACCCAATCCAAATTTGAACCCTAACCCAATCATCACTCTTAAACTAACCCCTAATTCCTTTTTATAGCATTTAAGGAAACCATTGCTTACTTTTCACCAACAACCAACTTAATCTTATAAAAATCATTAAACCCATCAAAATTCTATTATTTTAGAAGAAATAAAGTGTGGAAGTCAGAGTGGAAAGGGAATAACAGGGAGTTGTGTGCATGGAAAGGTGTCCCAGGTGTCGTCTACCGCAGCCAATCAAGAGGAAAACAGGAGAGTTGATATGATTGGGAAACATCCATCACAGTGCAGAGGGAAATCGGAGACTCTGCTTTCTGTCAGCTCATAAAGACGGACTGAAAAACAGAAGCGACCGAGGTCCTGCGCAAGAACACAACAGACTTTCCTTTTCTCTCTCTCTCTCTCTCTCTCTCTCTCTCTCTGTTGCACATTCACTTGAGTCTGCCTTTCTCCCTTAAACCATTCGACACTGTTTCACTTCCACTAGATGCCAGTATTGATTCATTGTCTGCAGATGTTGGTGTGTACAGGGATTTAATTACAGAGTGACTGACTTTTCCCTTAGGTTCATTTTGCATGTTATGTGATGAGGATCGTAATATCATAGGTCCTACCAGGGCTTGGCCTCCAAATCGCTGCTTGCAGGAATATTTGTAATTTTACTCTTTCTGCAGGGGCATCGCTAATAATTTTCGGCCCTGTGAAATAATTTCTTTTACATTCCTGCTAAAAGTAGCACTACTAATAAAAACAAGTCTCTGGGTCTCTGTGGGGCCCCCAAAATGTGTGGACCCTGAGAATCGTCCTCACCCCCCCCCCTTAAAAGTTTAGACTGTAGGATTATTTATATCTATCTTAATTTATTTTCGCCTGTATGTACATAAGCCAGTAAAAGGATTGGATTTTTTATTTACATACATATAACATTATTATAGTTTACTTGTTTTCTCCTCGACTTTGAGGATTATCCAGATTTATCGTCTGTCTTTTGTGTAAAGCACTGAATCCTCTGGTAGAACTGTAAGATGACTTATTTTGATCTTTGATAGAGATTTAAATAAGATCTTTGTAGTTCAGCAGAACCATTTTACGGAGCAGTTTTAGTGACCAAAGCGTCGAAAATGAACATCTACGTGGTGGGTGTTTAATTTCTGTTGCAGTGGCAAGCGAATCGATTGAAATGTTATTTAATTTGAGGCACAGATGGATGACAAATGAGAGCCAGTGTGTGTTATTGAGGGTTTTTAAGCTGCGCTTTGACTTGACAGTTACGCGAGCACGCGTTTAACTTGTCAACATTTATGTCAAAAACGTTTTCCGTCCACACAGTTTTGAAGATGTTCAAAGAAGTTTGTATAGATTTTTATGGCTCATAATCCTGAATGAAATAAATAGAAGATAATGAATGTTTACAGCTGTTATATTGTGGAAAATGAACTACCATTGTGTTTTTGTTGAACAGCACGGTGACTTTAGCACTGTTGCCTCACAGCAAGAAGTTCCTGGGTTCGATTCCCCTGCAGGGGTCTTTCTGTGTGAAGTTTGCATGTTCTCCCTGTGCTTGTGTGTGTGTTTACTCCGGGTTCTTTGGTTTCCTCCAACAGTCCAAAGACATGTATGTTAGATTGATTGGTGCTTCTAAATTACACATAGGACTGTGTGTGTGTGTCCCTGTGCTGGACTGGTGACCTGTCCAGGGTGTCCCCCTCCTGCCTTTTGCTCTTTCAGAGACGGCTGGGATAGACTCCAGCAGATCCCTGTGACCCCGAATTATAACCCAAACTCAACTGTAATTTCTTCTCCCACTTTAAACTTAAATCGTAAACCCTAACCCTATCCTTGAACTCTAAACCCTAATCCTAGGCCCCAACCCTTAACCTCAATCCCAACCATAACCCCTATCTTTTTTCTAGCATCAAAATTGAGTGGGGAAAATGGTAGCTTGTAGCTAGCTAGTGAGTGTTAGACTGCTGACTGGAAGATTGTAGGTTCAATCTGCAGCACTACCAAGCTGCCATTACTGCTTCAAAAACAAAGAAAACTTTCCAGTATCAACAGACACAAGTTATTTTTTTTGTAATTCAACTAAGTTGGACATTCTAATTAGAAGTCCAACACCTTACCCACTGAGAGACCACTTCCCTTTCTGAGAATGATTTTGGCCTTGTTGAGGAACTTGAATGTGAAACTCCCTTTAAAAACTGTTCACAAACTCTTCTAAATTCTTCATGATTGCGGTTTATTTGGGTCTCGGCAGACCGGACCGGACGCTTAATCTAGTATTGATCGCTCTACTGATGGAGTGACCTGCAGTTCAGCCATCATTGAAGATTTTCCTTCACCAAAACCCACATCTTCATTTTTACAGCCAGAATCGGATCATCTGACCTTAATTAGCTGCTGCGGCACTCGGGGCTCGGTGTGCTGGCATTTAAAACACCAGACGGATTAAAACAAATAAAATAATTAAAATAAAATGTCCTGGTAATGACTGAAGAATCGACTCTTTTAGCCTTAAACCTTTCCGTATTCTAGCATTCCCTCGCTGCCTCGACTATGAGACTGGAAGCCTCACCTTGGCCTTTAATTCAGCACTGAACCAAACCTCTAACCAAGGCTAATGGAGGTGCATTGATTGAGATTATGAGCGGCTCATGTTAGAGAATTAAAATAATGGATTTTTTTTAACGCTTTAGTTTATCTTTCGAATGGAGAATTAGCACTAAGCAAAACTCATATGGTTCAGTGCTGTTACAGTAACAGTTACTGTTCTGTAACAGAGTGCATGCTAAAAAGTGTGTATTTTCTTTTATACTAGGCTGGTTAATATTTTTTATGGATGAAGATGTTCAACAGGGGCAGTGGTGGCTCAAATGGTTAAGGCACTCAGTTGTTAATCTGAAGAACCCAGGGAGACCTGGGTTCAAGCCCCACCACTGCCAGCCACTGTTGGGTTTTTGAGCAAGACCCTTAACCCTTCCTGCTCCAGGGGCGCTGCATCATAGCTGACCCTGTGCTCTGACCCCAACTTACTAAGATGGGAGATGAAAAGAAACAAATTTCACTGTGCTGTAAAAAAGTGTATGTGACAAAATAAAGGCATTTACATTTCCACTGCTGAACCACTAAACTCATGTTACCCTGCAGGTCATAAAATTACACCTCTACTGATTATGCTAAAACCTGGATTGGTAAACACCTCCGTCCTAGAACAACCTTAAGTTCAAGTGTACCTCTGGCTAAACCCAAATCTTTAACCTTAGACAACAAACCCTATCCCCAAACCCTAACACACAACCTTCATGTGTGTAATAATGCAGCAATAATACAAATTCAATCACAGTCCACAAACTCCTAACCACTAAACCCTGATTCTCAACTCTAGCCCTTAAATATAACACAAACCTTTTTTCTATCCCATAGACCGTATGCTAAGCTTTAAGGTTTAAGGTTCTTTAAATGTCAATGCCGATATGCCATATCGTTTCTATTCTCTCTAAAGTGTTAACAGTCAACGCAGTCAGTGCAATGAAGAACAGATTTTATACCACGGTATCAGTCGTGTACTTGTAATAAATACATATAAATAAACAGAGTGAAAAATATATTATCACCTGAATGGATATAAATCTGAGTCCTGATGTATGATACTAACCTTAATCTTTAACCATAACCACTTAATCTTAACCCCAAACACTAAGCCCTAATACTCTCCAGTAAACTCTTATCTGTACCATATTCACTTACCCTTATTCTAAACCCTAGTCCCTAACATTAACACTCAATCTGTTCTACAGTCCTTATGCTAACCACCAACCTAAACCCTTAACATCTAGCCCCTAACACACATCATAAACACTTGTCCCTCCAGAATGGATATTAGGTGTAACCCTAACTCTGTCCCTAACCACTAAACCCTAACTCATACTCTGATCCCTAACTTTAAACATTAACACCAATCATTAGATAAGCCCTCAACCTTTAAACCCTAAGCCTTAACGATAACCTAAACCCTTAAACCCTAATCTATAACCGTAACCCTAAAACCCCAAATCTAATCCTCAACAGCAACCCTTAAACCCTAATCTTTAACCTCAACTCTCAAACCTAAACCCTATTTTTTTACCTCAACCCTTTAACCCTAATTTATATCCTTAGACTTTAAACAATAACCCTAACCGTGAACTTTATCCTCAACCCTTAAACTCGTATCCTTATTTTCAACCCTTAAACCCTTACCCTAATCTTTAACTTATACCCGTAAACCCTAATCTTTGACCTTAACCCTTGAATCCTAACTACTTAAACACACACAACCATACACACTTACTCCTCCAGAAAAGAAAGTGTGTTTTTATCAATGTGCATTATTGGACTGACCAGACTTGACACCTCATTCTTGCTTCATTTATCCCCTTGCCACATGAGATGACAGCTCCAAGTTGACCTTGTGTCAAAAGTATTTACACCTCCCTGTGATCATCATTTCCCCTTGTAGTCCCCAGATTGCCTCTAAAGTTCGTTCATCTGATGGTGGATCATGACAGTGCTCTCTGACAGGGAGTGAGGTTTGATTTCTCTCCATGCCCCCCTGGGTTCTTCTTTCCCCAGAGAAGCTTAGTGAATTGAACAGATGGCTGAATCACATTTACAAAGCTGCAGTGAAAAATACAGCCTCCCTCCGGTGCTGTGTAAAGGAAGAACCTGTGTCTGACAGCCAGGAGTTCCACTACTGTGCTCACACTCCACTTTGTGCTTCGCTGCTGGAAAACTTTCACTTTGTTCATGAACAATCAAAAATCTCTCGTTAGACGATGAACTGAAATGCAATAAAGCTTTTATAGCAGCTCATGAACAGTGACGCTCAATAGAACTGGATTAAAACCTTGTATAACCTCAGTGGTAAGGGGTAAAGGGGTATTTTGATGTTTTCACACATTTTCAGAACTAAAGATTATATAAAGATATAATTTTATTTGTGGTTCTTGCTGCCACCTTCCAACCCAGGGTGCCATGGTTAAGGTGTTGGACTGCTGCTCGGAAGATCATGGGTTCAATTCCCAGTACCACCAAGCTGCCACTGCAAAACAAGGCCTTTTTATCCTCAACTTGTCAAATGAAAGAAATTATTTAGCTCATTATCTCTTAAAACATTTATCTCATTTATACAACTGAGCAATGGGGGGTTAAGGGTCCAACTTGGTGCTGCTGGGAATTGAACCCAGATCTTCCACTAAGCAGTCCAAAACCTTAACCACTACGCTACCACTTCCCCTATATTATGAAAGCTAGTATTTTAGAGAGTTGTTTCCACCAAAGGTGGAACGAAGAGTAAGTGATTGCAGTTTGTAACAGCTGCATTATACTGTAAGAGCACAAGACTTGATAATCGTGGCTTAGTGATTAAGATGGACTAAAGGTCAAAAGTTCAATTTTCTTGGCCACCAGGATGCCACTGCTAGGACTAAGACCAATACTCTTAACCCATAATTGCTTAGTTGTGTAAATAATATGAATAAAGGTAGTTCTGGATAAGACTTTGCCAAATGCAAAATAGGTCGTAGTTATTAGCGGTTGTTTTAGATTTTATCCCTGTCTTTTTGCAGGTATAGTTATTTTCGACTAGTTCTATATGCAATAGTGACACTTTCATTCTTTCTTTTTCTCACTCTGATGTCTCGTCTTTGAAACTGAATGGTTCGGGTTTGTGATCAGCCAACAGTGGAATGAAGACTTCTTTCATTTCAGTGCTTTTTTTACTTGTTTGACTGTAAGGGGTTTTTTTTTTCTTTCATGTGTTGAAATGACATGCTTTTGAAGTGTGTGTGTGTGTGTGTATGAGAGAGAGAGAGGGAGAGAGGGAGATCTATCTGGAGAATCTGTATCTTGGCATTAGATCAGAGTATTGTTATTGTTCTTAAGAACCTTTTGCTCCGACCCTGGTGTTTGTTACCTGTACAGGCTTGCAGTTTAACAACAGATTGTTCGCATTGTTCAGCTTGAATTAAATGCGTATCGTGGGACTCGGGAAAGGTCATGTGTGGCAGAGATGGTGGGCAGTGATGTGTTGCTGATTCATCCCTGATTATTCTCCACAACTGCCTCTGAGAAATTTTGTCAAATATAATTGACAAGAACATCCATTTCTCCATCATCTATAGTGAAATTCCAGCGCCAATATAAGCAGGACCGTTTTGGTGCAGCCCATCTGTCCTGACTGATTCCCTGCAGCTCAGGGCAATGTCATTTCACCAACTCCCAATTACCCTTACCCTAACAGCATCAACACAACAAGAATGACAGAGCGGCTAATCCGATAAGCAGGGCAGGACTGCATACAGAGACCAAGACTACATCTGCAGAATTAAGTCACATGACTTTCACCAAACCACCTTCAGGTTTTTTTTGGCCGCTGCTGGTTTATGTCCACAGCAGTACCATAGCAAAGCCAACAGAACAACCATGGCACTGGCTGCTGGCTGGCTAGATTCAACCTGGCATACCTTGTTCTTGTGCTCCAGTTATTCTCTTTCCTCTAGTGTAGGGTCATGCTGGACTCTAGCAGGACTTTAGTTTTTTTCTAAGCCAGCCCTGTGACCTGAATGTGGACATAGAGGACAAAAGTTTTGTTCTGTCAAGCATAATCTACACACTTTTTTCAATTGCAAGCTTTGCTTTATCGCTGTCACCTCAACAATTACCTGGAGTTTCACTGAAGGGTTTAGTCATGTCCAGGGTTTGCTGGTTTTATTGTCATTATTCTGGCTAGTGTGCAAATCCTTTCATCTGCTGCTGCCATGAAGATGATGCTGGCTGTTGACAACATCTTCAGACCTCCAGAGTGTTAAGTGGAAGAAAGTGGTGTAGGTGTTCGACTGCTGATAAGAGGATTCTGGGTTTAATTCCTAGCACCATCGAGCTGCCAGTGCTAAAAAAAGATAAATGTGAGTTGCCGGATAAGAGCATCTGCCAAATGCCAGAAATGTAAATGCTTATCTTGCAAGCCAGCTCCATGTGCCTACCACTGGCCTGGATTCCAGGTCAGTTCCTCTGGCTCAGGTTGTAGACAAATGCCTTTACCTTGCGCTTTGTTTTCCCTGGTTCCTTTGTGGAAAGACCTAGCCTTATCGCAAAGAGCAGGGCAGGAGAAATGCTCAGACCCCAGGGCCAGCTGGTCAGTTCAGGTGCTAAGCCAACCTTCACCAAAAAACCATTAAACATAAAGCACATTCACATGGTAACTATAAAGACCATGTCTACCAATCCAGGACATTAAACTATCACATTAAGACAAATTAGTGCTCATGCAAATTCAATGGATTTTATAGAAACTCAGTGATGCCACATTAGTATATCTGTGACCCCAGACCCCCCAAAAACCCACTAAAACAGATTCAATAACACAAACAGTCTAGACCTGTATGGCATTAAACACTTAAGATGCTTAAATTATATAGACAGACAATATTTCTTCTTCCAGATTATAATTTAGCCTCAAGTAATACAGTAAAAGCATAAGTAGCGCTAAAGATAACAAATTGCTTGAAATTGGTGAAATGAAGCGCTCTGCTTTTTCAGGCACGTCTCACTGCTTATGCCAGAAAAAAATCTGTGCAACGGAAGTATTAGGGTCCTGGCATTGTGTGTGTGTGTGTGTGTGTGTGTGATCTGGAACAGCTGCTGTTGAGAGGATGTGGCTGATCAGACATGATGAACACAAGGGACAGGACAGTGGTAAATGAGCAGCAGCTGGCTTGGCACGATGCTGTGTTTGGCCATAACACTGGAATTAGCCAGCCATCGCTAACTCATCGATACACACGAGAGAAAATAAGCAGGCAGAGAAAATAAACTCTCTGATGTTATTAGCGCCGATGTGGAAGAGTTAGCGGACCACCTCGTGTCCGATCAGCACTCAATCAAGCGCTTTAATGCTGGCTGCATCACAAGAACACAAACTGAGATGTACGCTGTGTCACTGCATTAAAACCAGACAGACAGACAGACAGACAGACAGACAGACACTCACTGTAGATGGATGATTGGATGGATAGACCAACAGACAGACGGATAGACAGACAGATAGACAGGAAGACACGATAGATAGATAGATAGATAGATAGATAGATAGATAGATAGATAGATAGATAGATAGATCGATCGATCTGGATGGATGGCTGGATAGACGGGTAAAAGAAAAATTAAGAAATAGTAAAAGTAAAAAAATTACGGAGAATTACGGTTCTGTTTTTATATCTATATAACTAAGGAAAAACAGAAAGGTAATTAAAGGTAATTTTTCTTTTTATCACTCTCGATTTTCTAAAAAAAAATAATTTAAAAAGATCTTTTTACTTTTTTTTCTATTTTTTGATTTTTTTTAAGTTTTAATCTTTTTAATTATTTTTATTTTACATCTTCCTGTTTTTCTTTTTCTGTCCATTTCTTTCTCTCTATCTCTGTCTCTCTCTCTCTCTCACACTATCTTGTCATTCTGACAGCATCTCAGAATTGCCCCACCCCTAGTTACAGTTGCTAAGCCCTGATTGGCTGATCGCCATTCAGGCTGCAGAGCTATATAAACAGAGCTATATATCAGCTTTAAGGTTTATCTGGATTTAGAGAGAGTGAGACGGCTCCTGTGAGCTGATAGAGCGAGACTGATGTCTTGCAGCCTCAGTGCGGAAACATGTCCTGCAGCCAGAGACGAATATGTTTCCTGTAAAGACATTGTTATTAATGATCACCATCTGTCGCAGCACTGACAAAATAATCAAACATTCTCTAATGCCGTATCCCACACACAGATTCAGCAGATACCGAAAGAAAGATAGTGAGAGAGAGAGACAGAGAGATAGACAGAGAGAGAGACAGAGACACAGAGAGAGAGAGACAGAGAGAGAGAGAGTGAGTATATGTGGCTATTTAAGACTTATATAAAAATAGATAACTCAGTAAAAAAAATGTTAAATGACTTTAGCTGAGTCCTGTTAGAATAACTAACACACACCTTCCAGTTCCACTCTCCACAAGTTTGTGTTTCAGTGTTCAGTATTTTACTAATTTAGTATTTTAGTCATTAAGTATTTGTGGTTCAGTATTTAGGGTTTTTTTTTGTTTCAATGGTAGAATTGTGGTAGTTCTTTATTTTAGAATGAAAATTTTAGCAGTTAATCATTTTACTCTTTCATTTAAATGGTTCACTATTCCAGATAGTCAGTATTTCAGTGGTTTAATATTGCAGTGTTCAGTATTTCAGTGTTCAGTATTGCAGTTGTTCAGTACTGCTGCTGTTCAGTATTGAAGTTCTTTAGTGTTGCAGTTGTTCAGTATTTTAGTGTTCAGTACTGCAGTGGTTCAGTATTTCAGTGTTCAGTATTTCAGTTGCTCAGTATTGTAGCTGTTTATTATCGCAGCTGTTCAGTATTGCAACTGTTTAGTATTGCAGTTGTTTAGTATTGCAGCTGTTCAGTATTCCAGTGGTCAGGTATGGCAGTGGTCAGGTATTGCAGTGGTCGGGTATTGCAGTGGTCGAGTATTGCAGTGGTCGGGTATTGCAGTGGTCGGGTATTGCAGTGGTCGGGTATTGCAGTGGTCGGGTATTGCAGTGGTTTGAGTATTGCAGTGGTCGGGTATTGCAGTGGTAGGGTATTGCAGTGGTCGGGTATTGCAGTGGTCGGGTATTGCAGTGGTCGGGTATTGCAGTGGTCGGGTACTGCAGTGGTTTAAGATATTTATTCAGTGTTCAGTAATTTAGTTTCAGTGTTTCAGTATTGCTGTGGTTTAATATTTAAGTGATTTAGTATTTAGTATTTTAGTGGTTTAATATTTCATTGGTTCAGTATTGCACTGGTTTAGTATTTTAGTCTTTAGTGATTTAGTATTTCAGTGGTTTAATGTTTCATTGGTTTAGTGTCTCAATGGTTTAGTTTTTCAGTGGTTCTGTGAGGAAGGTGACGGAAAAGGATCCATGTTGTTCAGAGTTGATGTATTAATTCAAGGGCAATACAGAAACATAGTCAATAGAAGGCAATAATCGATAACCAGGAAGGCAAAACAAACCGAGAAAACAAATCCAAACGTTAGAGCAGAAATCAAAGCCGAACTGAGATCATAAACCGGGAAAGCAGATATACAGAACAAATGCTTGGTCTGCTGCATGGCAGACAATACTCCGAAACATGTGTATCAAACTGGCTAGCTTATAAAGCTAACCAGACAGGAAATGCTAAAGAAAGCATTTCTGTAGCAATTTCTGGTGATGGCGCCTTCTGCTGGTTGGTGGGTGGAACTGTGACAGGTTCATTATTTCAGTGGTTTAATATTGTAGTAGTTCTGTCTTTCAGTCTTTAGTATTTCAGTGGTTTACTGATTCATAACTTTCAAAGGTTCAGTTTCTTCTACTTTTTAATGGTTTAGTTCTCTCAAACTCAGTA